>PYWC01000092.1:36588-195840 GCA_003182015.1 Tuber magnatum | reverse complement strand
TGGCAGATAAACTAAGCCTGAAAGTGGGAGTGTGGCCAAAGAAAGCTAGGAGTAACGAAAGGAAAGGAAAGAGAATACTCGGAAAGGGTAGGGGGATTCTAGTATATATATCTGGACCTCATAGACAGAGGATTGAGTTTCTGAGCTAGAGGTTGTTTATGTTCCGTTTGTTCAATTTCGATAGTGCCTATGGCAGGGTCGGTGAAAATGGCTGGCTTAACGGCTTTGCAAAAGTGTCAACTGTGCTGCCTCCGGGCACAGCATCCTCAAATGAAGCTGACTGGCCTTTATTTCAAGATACCCCGCGGTTCCGGACACCTCGTTGTCCTGGATGAAATCTGTGAAGTTTGGCTATCCGGGATAGCGAGGTGCGACTGTACGCAACAGCTCCTGTGTCCATCATGCCCTGGTTACCACTCTTGTAGGTACTCGGGTATCAAGCATTACCTTGAATGGTGGAGGGTGAATAGCCGTTGGGAATACGGCATGCCCATTTCAAAGGTACCCTGAGATCTTGGCGTGTGGCAGGTATAAGCCGTATTAAGGTTTCGGAATACCTTTGGAATAGAGATAAACTCCAATACGACACCGTGATGTTGTGTGCCTAGCCCCTCTGTGGATGGTGGATACACGAAGCGCAAAAGTACAAGAGCAAGGCAGGGTCTATGCCATTTAACATATACTAGATTTCCGGTCTCATTTGCATATCACTCAAATATCTAGGCTACGCTCTCCAGGAGCGAGATATGGTATGCGACAATACAGAGTTATACCTAAATCCCCTACAACTCCATGTCCCCATCATTGGAGGCCTCATCCTGTTCCACACCTGGCTCCCGCTTTACTGTAACCAAATCCCCCTAATCCCAACCTGGGTGAGTATCCATAAACACTCGCGCATCCCACTCAAATTGGGATGCACAGTCCAAGATGGCCTGGTCAGCCATTGCCTTGCCCATTAACGTCGGGAGTCTGGTTCTCATTTCCCATGTGTCAGGTGTACTGTCATCCCACTTGACCTTGATATAGGTTCTTGGCATTAGACGCGTTCCAGGATTCAAAACAGGCAGTGCCAGCATCACCTTTATCCGTGTAGGCTATCCCAGCGAGGGCGAACCCTCTTCCATGGGCATCAGGCCTGGGGGTGACAAGTGGGATATTGGTCTTGTAGTGGCCAATGCCGTAATCTCGGGCCGGGCGTATACGATACTTGCAGAACCGGTTTGGCCCAATCCCAACTATCAGGCTGCGGCCAAACTCTATCTTTTGGTATGTGACCACGCGACCCATTCCCTCGATACTGGAGGTTGGGACAGAAAACACCTGGTCCTGTTGGAGTTCGTCAATCGTGAAGTCCGCGTCCGGAGTCTTTTCCCTGCTGGGATTGGCATTGCATCTATAGTCGGCTGGAAGTGTGTTGGCATGGGGGTTGGGAACTGGGAGAGTGCTGGCGGGTTGGTTGCTTTGCATGTGACTGCTGGCACGGCCTACAATGGGGGCAACGCGCTTCCTGTTTCTTGAGGGGCTTTGGGCCGGAGGTCTTGTCCCGGCGGCCGGTGCCGCCTGTGTAGTTGGGGCCTGGGGCACACCCTGGGCTGGATGTACCATGTCCATGCGGGATACCTGGGACGCACCCGCCGGTCGCTGCCAGGTGGGCAAGGGGGGTGGTGCCGGGTTCGCTGATAGTGTACCTAGAGACGGGGCCGTGCCAGTGGCCTGTGGAATACCCGGTGGTTGATTCCAGGAGCCAGTGGGTGTGGTGGGACCCGCTGGTAGCTGCCAGGAGGCGCCAGGGGGGTGGTACCAGACCTGCGGTTACCGTACCCAGAGGCGGGGCCGTGGTGGTGGCCTCTGCCATACCCGGTACCAGAGATGTACCAGGTGCTAGCGCTGGTGACCGGAATGTGCCGGGGGCCGGTGCTGTCAGAGCCGGAGCTCTACTGGGCGGAGCCCCAGGCCCGGGGCCTTTGGGCGTGCTCGCCATACTGGCCAAAGCCTCAAACCTCCTCTCGATTCTTTGGTCCTGCTTGATAGCCTCCTGCCTGTGGTTGGACGCTGAGGTACTAGTTTGTTCCTGACTCTTATTCATGGGCTTCCTGTTTACGCTGCAATGTAACATCTCCCAGTGAGGCACCTGCGAATATATAGCTAATAGTGCCTTTGGTATAGTCCCCTCTAGGGCATAGCCTACTTCGGGAGTGGTCCCTTTCGGCATCCCAATCCCCATGGCCCTATCGGCGCCTGGGAAAACCAATGGTCCATCCAAGAGGTATTCCCTATAGTTTGCCAACCCTGGGAGCCTAATCGGTGACGTGGGGTACCAGATCGTCGGGGAGCCTAGTGTAATAGTGTAACGACCCAGCATACGTGAGCTATGGCAGCCGGAACCTACACCCATACAGGTAGCTCGGAGGCGAACTGGTAGGAACCGGCAGGCAAGTGAGTACTTGACCTACGGAGACCCGATGGCCCGGGCTCCGAGATGAGCAGACTTAGTGGACACAAGTATTTAGGTACATGGCTACGCCCAAGGTTGGTGTCAGCGTACTTAGGGACCTATGAAGGGCCAATACACAGCTAGGCTGGGTAACTAGAGAAAGGCCGAGTGTGTCTATCCCCGGAAGTGGGATAGATAGGGTAACAGGAGAAAATCCACTTGTCCACCGGACAAGATTACCCTACCCTCAGAACAGGGTTACCCTGCCTTGAGGCTTGGATTACCCTGTTCAAGGGCCTGAGTTACCCTACCTGCCAATACGAAGTCCCTCGCGGAGTTTGGGAAAAATGACTGGAATGTTTGTCACACGAAACCATGCATAATACTGGAATCTGGGGTTCCGGGAGATGCTATTGGGCGAGCTACGCAGCTACGAAGAAGCTGTAAATTGAAGACATTATTCCTATCATGCCCCTCCGGCCCCGCCTTGAGGCCCGGACGTCATGGGCAAACGGTTGCGTAGTTGTGTGCAGTCTAGCAAAGGAGGATCTTTGCAGACCCGCTTGCAACACCATATACGTTGCTGCCGTCCGGTCGACCGTAAGCTGTTCGCAGGATATATAAGGGGGCATAGGGTGGAAGGTGGAGTACCTCCTCCAAGTTGTTCGGAGTAAAACGGACCAAAACTGACGGAGTTAACGGGAGTTAACCGTGGGGGTCCCGAAGGTAGTCCCGGGTGGTGCCGGGACGACTGGGAACGTTTTGCACCTACCACGCCCAAGGATGTCCCCAACGCCATAGGCTCTGAGAGGGAAGTGCAGAGACACTAAAAGCATGATTCCTACCGCAGGTAAGGTGTATCCGAGGTAGTGGTCGTGGGTAGCGCCCATTGGATCACTCCTGGACCACCGTACCCTGCGGAAGACACCGGAAGCCCGAGACTCGTAAATAGTAGATAGATAAACCGCTCACGGTAGCTTCCGGCGTCAAGAAGAAATCAACGCGCATGGGAAGGGTGTCATAGATAGTCTAGTTCAGCAAGGGGTCTTGACAGTTAGCCACTGGCAAGTCCCCGATGCGCAGAGGTTTTCACTCCGGCGGGCAGAATGGAAATGCGCCGCAGAAACGATATGCACATATGGTGAACGCCGACTAGAGCGGGTCGACACATACATGCCCGAAGGGGGTGTCAGGAGACGTGTCGGACCGCCCTTAGCGGAGAAGGGTGTGCTCGAATAGTTGGAGTAAACTGATGGGGGAGTTTCTGGCATAAGATAAAACTACCTGAAAGTCTATGCGAGAACTCTCCTACTCCAACAATCAATCCTCTCGAGACCTTAATTGAGTGAAGCGTCAGGCTTAACGATATTAAGTTTTACCGTCTACTTTACTCTTACATCTGTGTGAACTTTTGGCGATAAGTTTGAAGTTGTTTGGTGCGGTCGCAACCTTGGGATCCATCTTCCTAGGGGTGCCCCCGTTACAGTATATCGTTAAGCGAGCTCCTCGCTTAACTCCTCTCCTGATTAATTGTTTTTCGACCTTCGGCACTGACCTTGCGTGAATACTGGTAACCTTGTCTCGAACAAGTAGCCCAGGGTGGAAAGCGCAATGGCTAGTATCGAACGTCGACCTAGAATGGAATCCAACTCGGATTCAGACCTTGACCTTGACGAGAACTCCGCCAACACATTTCGTGCTTCGGTGTTCGCGGACGTCCGCGGTATTGAATGGGACGGTCACCAATTGCTCCTGGAGGCCGCCCCTATTCAACTACCTGATGAATGTGTTGATCTTATGATTACAGACCCTCGCGCTGCGGCGCTTTCGTTCTTCCAAGACGCCGCCCTCGTCCACAACATGCTCCCTCCTCCACCGCAAGGAGTACCCTTTAGCGAGTTCTCCCGCGAGTTCGTCGAACCTTACATCGTCCGGGAGGTATCCAAGTCGATTGAGGATGCGAAGCGGGAACTGAAGAACTGGAATGCCCAGCAGCAGCAGGTGTTCCGTAAACAGATTACTACGGCAGCGGTGGAATGGATGAAGGTACAGCAGGAGGCATACCTGCGAATGTTAAGAGACCAGAAGGCATTGAAGGATCGTATGGCAGCGCTGGAAAGGGCCTTCGCGGGAGGTTATAGTATTGATGCTGAGAATGACGTACTGATGATAGAGGCGGCGCCCCCACTCCCACTTGTCCACACGAAGCTGGAGAACTTCGGGATGGAACTGGCTATGAGAGCCCGGGATGAACAGTGGAGGGCGTACCTAAGCCCCGTGGGCATACGGATGTTGGAAAGCCTCAAGGGGGAAGGATACAGTTATACCTCGTCCTTCACAAGAGCATCAACAGGCTCGCTGTCTGTCCCCTCCTCGATCGCCCGCAGTCGTTCAGGAAGTCCGGCGATTGGACCAACCGATGGGCGTCGGGTTAAGAAAAGGACGTCCAAGCCAAAGGGTATCACAGCACCAGATACACCTGACCCTACTCCTCGGCCGACCCCCGCTCCCATTAACCCCCCTGCAACACCGTCGGTTGCAACTCCCGTACCTCCTATTGCTGCCCCAAGACCCACACCTTTACCAGTTTCATTGCCCCCTCCTGATACCTTCCCTGTCGCAGCTTTCCCGCCAACAGTATCGGCTACCCCAGGGTACCGACCGCTGCGTGCGGCTTCACCTGGATTCTTTGAACAGGTCAGGCGCCAGGAAGAGCGAGCACCCATGGCTCCATCACGAGGGACTCCGATCCCCGGACCTGGGACACCCGCTCGTTCCGTTCCTTGGGCACCCGTGATTCCTTCTGCCCCCTCAAAACCAACTCTTCCCTCCATCCTCCCCACGATCACTAGTGGTGAGTCGGACAGCCAAGACGAGTACTGTCTGTCGGGCTGCAAGTCGGAAGAAACCCGTATGGGGTGGATTCATTACCACACGTACGGGTGCAGGAAGGGACCACGGACCCCGGTAAGGCACCGAAGAAGACAGAAGGAGGGAGACGGACGACCAACATGTGGGTACTGTGGGTCATGGAGACACGCGGGGCCCCCAATGCAACCTTTGAGTTGTCCAGAGCTTCAGTCGTTTCTGGCGATAACTCAGGCGGCTCCGAACCCAACTCCTGAGAGTGGGCAACGACCTGTTCCACCACCGGCATCAGTACCATCAGGGGCTAACCCCCCCGAGGATGGGAATCAGGATGGCCAGGAGGAAAGGTTTGATGGGTATGATAGACCCCGCGAGACCCCAGGTGGAAATACCGGGGGTAGTGGAGGTGGAAATGGACCACCTGTCGGTGGTACTACGGGAGCAGGTGGAGATCCTGGGGACTCTGACCATGATAGCTCGGATGATGATGATGCCGATTCTCTCCCCGACTTGACCCCTTTTCTCGGCGCTCGCAAGGATGACTGGAGCGACGAGAAGAAACGACGGTGGGACCGCCGTGCTAAGAAGCTGTCAAGGGAACTACGGAGCAGGGCGGCTGCACGACCATCATCTAGACAACGGCAGAAGAAGCCGGAAAAGCTGAGCGGCATTCCGGCGTTTAAGGGAAAGGTCACCGAACTCGCCAGCTTCCTGACGCTGGTAGAGGTTAAGTTCGAGTACTTTGCTGGGTGCAGGTTGACCGATATGGACAAGGTAAACCTGGTGATCCCCCTTCTAGAAGATACTGCCCGAACATGGTATCTTGGGCTGCACTCCCACATCAATAAGGAGGCAGCCAAGCGTACCGGAGTTCTAGTTAATAACAGTAACCCGTTAAGAACGTGGAAAGGATTCCGGGAACGGCTTGAACGGAGTTTCGGCGGTGACCAAGCGGAACGAGACCGATCCCTCCTTGAGTGGCGAGACCTAGTGATGAAGCCACATCACATCGATGAGTACCTGGACAAGATAATTGACTATATGTATAAGCTTAGCTATACAGACCCAGTGCAGGTACGAGATAAGGTACGGTCGGGCATTACTCAAGAAGTGAGGAACGCGTGGGCACTGAAGGAGCCCCATCCTACCGACTTGAACGACTACCTTGATCTTCTTCGGAAGGTTGGACACACACTGGAAGACAACACCCGGTTCAGCAACCGAGTTATCCACCCTGTCCAACGGTCTCAGCCAACAGACAAGAAAGAGGATAGGTCCTCAACTTCCGGGAGGTTTAAAAAGAAGGATAAAGGTTCGGGCAGACAGAACCAGCGGTCTGCCAAACCTACTAATTTCAATGCGGGGAAACAGGCAAAGCCGGGGACTTCTGAGTATGCCCTGGCGCATAAGGAAATCCCGTCGACTTTGACCGAACGTCGGAGAAAGCACAACCAGTGCACCAAGTGTGGACAAACGGGTCACTTTTGGAGAAAGTGCACCGCGACGTCCCCAGTCGTTAGTTCGTCCAAACAGGCTCGTGGGTTGAAACGGTCAGCCCCGGTAAGCGAGCCCTCAGGTACGGACAAGCGACTAAAGCGCATCGAAGCGCCACCTCCGGCTACCTCGTCAAAGATACTTGAAGTCCGACAGGCATCACCTCAGATCATGGAGGTTGATACTGACGGCTCAGAATAGGTAAGACCCCATTCTGCGAAAGGTATAACCTTAATAACCTGTATCCATAGACCCCTGCGGGATGGATGAAAAGGAGCCCCGGAAGTGGCTTCTGGGATGGGTAAGTACCCCTCTACTGCATGAACGACCCTGATGCTGACTACACCCAGGTGGTGTGGGCAGATAGATGTTGAGGGCCGTGTGCGGTGGACAGGGCGATCTCTCCTTTGTGGGCTTTCAGGTTATTTCCTTTGTTCTAGTTATTTGTATTTCTTTCAGGATTTCTTTAGTGGGACGGACAAGTCATAGGACATTATTTTCGGTTGAGGCTGGGAGAGATCTCGCTCGCGGAGACGCTCGACATTGGGGAAGCAAGGTTGCTTCGCTTGGAACCGGTCCAACAGCGGACTTCTACCCACCTCGGGAAAATTTGTTATGTTTAGTACAAGCGGGATTAGTTCAGGCTGGACTTGATTGAATAAATGATACTATGATCAAGTTTACCTGAGGAGGGTTTAGTACCCGAAATCATGCTGGCGTGATAGTAAACACCCTAGCTATTGATAAAACGATTCCCAATCCCTTAACGTTTACCGACCCGTTGTGGCCGCTCTTGTGTCGAAAGGCAAGAGATCAGAATTAGTAAGCCAAGATGACTAAGTCCCTAAGACAAGTGAAGAGGCAGAAGCGTGATAACTTGCCTCGCCATACCAAGTCTATCCACCTGAGGGTAAGGCTAGACTGGAAGATTGGAGCTAGACAGGTAAGCGCTGAGGCGCTCCTGCTACTCGACAGTGGAGCTACTGGGCCAGTGCTTAGTAGCCGATGGGTTAAACAAACGCAGGCACCATGTGTACGACGAAAGGTACATGTGCCGATAAGCGACGCAAGCGGTAATCACATTCCGGGGTCAGGTCTGCACTATACCAAATCATTGGACATGAGAATAGGCGACCACCATAACGAAATGCGGTTTGAAGTCGCGGACATGCCCGACACCAAGGTGGACGGGTACCTACCTATGTCTTGGTTGAAGGACCATAATCCCGACATAGATTGGAAAACAGGATCACTAACCTGGCGCTCAGATTTCTGCAAGGCTAATTGCCTGGCAGAGCAGGGGCGGTTAGTGTTCATGACCGATGAAGAGTTGCTAGCTGAAGACCCTAGTAATGTGTACCTGTTGGGAATTGTACAATTCTCCGATGAGGAAGGTGCTGACATTACTGTCAAGCTACTCCCTGAGTATAAGGACTACGGGGACATCTTCAGTCAAGAACGGATTGAGGCCTTGCCGGAGCACTCAAAGTATGACCACACGATCGAGTTGCTACCCGGGACTCAACCTCCGTTTGGGCCTATCTATCCGTTATCGGAAAAGGAGCTTAAGGCACTCCGGGAATATCTCAATGACATGCTGCGAACGGGGAAGCTACGGCGATCCAGTTCCTCAGCAGCAGCCCCTATCCTCTTTGTGCCAAAACCAGATGGTACATTAAGACTGGTAATAGATTACCGAGGGCTGAACAAAATCACGGTGAAGAGCAAGTACCCTCTACCGCTGATGAATGAACTGCGAGATAGGTTAGGAAAAGCCGTTGTGTTCACTAAGTTGGACTTGAAAAACGGCTACTATCTTCTGAGGATGGCAGAAGGTGAGGAATGGAAGACGGCCTTCCGGTGCAGATATGGACTGTATGAATACACGGTCATGCCGTTTGGGTTATGCAATGCCCCGGCAACTTTCCAGAGCATGATAAATGAGGTCTTTCGAGATCTCATGGATGAAGGAGTCATCGCGTATATGGATGACATCCTGATCTACTCCGAAACTATGGAAGAGCACGTCGCGATGGTAAGGCGTGTAATGGAGAAATTGCGGAAAGCTAGACTATGTGTAAGTATGAAGAAGTCCAGTTTCCACCAACGGGAGGTTGAATTCCTCGGATATAGGATCTCCGATATGGGGATCTCTATGTTGTCGGAAAAGGTGCAGACAATCAAAGACTGGGCACCTCCGACATGCGTCGTCGACGTTCAAAGCTTTATGGGCTTTGCCAACTTCTATCGTCGGTTCATAGAAGGGTTCAGCAAGATAGCGAAACCCCTCACGGACTTGACAAAGAAGGATGTCCGATGGGAATGGACACCTGCATGTGAGCAGGCCTTCAATCATTTAAAGGAAGCGTTCACGTCCAAACCTATCCTAGCACATTTTGACCCTGAACGGCCAACACGGCTAGAAACCGACGCTAGTGACTTTGCATTAGGAGCCGTTCTCTCCCAGTTATGTGAGGATGAGAGATGGCATCCGGTGGCCTACCATAGTAGGAAGTTTCACCCAGCGGAGATCAATTATGATGTCCATGATAAGGAAATGACTGCCATCGTGGCGGCATTCAAGGAATGGGATCATCTGCTGCGCTCAGTAACGGACCAATTGGTGATCTATACGGATCATAAGAACTTGGAGTACTTTAATAGTACCAAGGTCCTTAACCGAAGGCAGCACCGCTGGGCTGAATTCCTGCAACCGTTTAACTTCAAGGTGGTTTACCGAGAAGGACGGTTGAATGAGAAGGCGGATGCTTTGTCGCGGCGTAGGGACTACCGCCCTGAAGGGGGGAGTGATTTTCCGCCACAGTCGTTTTTTCGCCCCGGACAATGGGTTGGGAGCCAGGAACGGGACATCTTGCGACCACAGGTGTTGCAAGTGTGCCAGGGATTTCGGCTCAAGTCTTCCTTTTTGGATCAGTTGCGGGTAGCGATAACCGAAGACCAGGAGTACTTAAGGATCCTGAAGGCAACAGCTGCAGGTGACAAAGAGGTCGACCGACATTTCACGACGGAAAAGGGCTTACTCCTGTACAAGAACAGGTGGTATGTTCCCAAGGGTCAGAATCTGAAGCAGACAATCATGAAGGCAGAACATGACTCCCGAATCGCGGGACACTTCGGGACTTACAAAACCATTGGCAGGGTGAGGGCTAACTTCTACTGGCCTAAGATGGATGAGCACATCACTGACTATGTGCGGACATGTGATGCATGCCAAAGAAATAAATCCATCAGGCACAAGAAGTTCGGGCTGCTGGAACCTATCGATGTTCCTATGCGGCCTTGGACAGCAATTTCAATGGATTTCATTGTCGCGCTGCCAGAGTCCGAAGGGTATACCAAGATCTGGGTCATAGTAGACAGGTTTTCGAAAATGGCCCATTTCATACCCCTGACCACTGAGGTACCTATCAAGGAGCTTGCCTTGATATTCCTGAAGGAGGTTTGGCGCCTTCATGGACTGCCAGAGTCAATCATCTCCGACCGAGATAGCCGATTCACATCCAAGTTCTGGATGAGTCTGATGCACTTGCTGCAAGTGAAACTAAACGTTTCGACTGCATTCCACCCAGAGACTGATGGGCAAACCGAGAGGGTTAATCAGACACTGGAGCAGTACCTGCGTAGTTACTGCTCCTATCAACAGGATGACTGGGTCTCGCTGCTACCCCTTGCGGAGTATGCGTATAACACCTCAACATCAGAATCCACCAGGTTGTCACCATTTGAGATCAACTATGGGTTCAACCCACGAACAAACTGGTCGGGTGTTGTGTCTGACAACCAAGGGATACACCCAAGTAGTGAACTCTTGGTTAAGGAATGGGAAGGAACCTGGCAACAGATTCGAGAAACGATTAAACGGGCACAGGAAAGGCAGCGGAAATGGCATGACCAGAAACGGCTGCCATCCCCGGACTATGTTACCTTGGAAGATGTGGCTGCTGGGCGGGCTAAGAAAGCGGACCGCGTGATGTTGAACCGGAAGAACATCCGCACCAAGCGTCCCATGGAGAAGCTGGACCACCGGATGTTTGGCCCTTTCGTGGTCAAACGTCGGGTGGGTACCCGAGCATACGAACTCCAATTGCCCACCCGATGGAGCATCCACCCGGTTTTCAATGTCACGCTGCTGGAACCCTATCGCGAGGATCCGGAATCGGGTAGGATCAAGGAGATCCCTACCCCCGAGCTCGTGGACAATGAGCCCAGTTACGTCATCGAAGCTGTTGTGGACAGTCGCTGGTATGGTGGAACAAAGGCGAAGTTTCCGTCGCGCTTTGTCCAGTACCTGGTTTCATGGGAAGGCTATGGAGCTGAGGAGAACTCGTGGGAGCCCTATGAGATGCTAGAAGGGACAGGCTTACAGGCCATGCTAGATTTCCACCAAAGATATCCGTCCAAGCCCAGGGACCATCGGGTCTTGGGGGAATCGAGTCGTGGAAAGAAAAGACGACGCTAAACGGTCCGGGACGGACCGTAGAGAAGAGGGGAGTGATGTAACGACCCAGCATACGTGAGCTATGGCAGCCGGAACCTACACCCATACAGGTAGCCCGGAGGCGAACTGGTAGGAACCGGCAGGCAAGTGAGTACTTGACCTACGGAGACCCGATGGCCCGGGCTCCGAGATGAGCAGACTTAGTGGACACAAGTATTTAGGTACATGGCTACGCCCAAGGTTGGTGTCAGCGTACTTAGGGACCTATGAAGGGCCAATACACAGCTAGGCTGGGTAACTAGAGAAAGGCCGAGTGTGTCTATCCCCGGAAGTGGGATAGATAGGGTAACAGGAGAAAATCCACTTGTCCACCGGACAAGATTACCCTACCCTCAGAACAGGGTTACCCTGCCTTGAGGCTTGGATTACCCTGTTCAAGGGCCTGAGTTACCCTACCTGCCAATACGAAGTCCCTCGGGGAGTTTGGGAAAAATGACTGGAATGTTTGTCACACGAAACCATGCATAATACTGGAATCTGGGGTTCCGGGAGATGCTATTGGGCGAGCTACGCAGCTACGAAGAAGCTGTAAATTGAAGACATTATTCCTATCATGCCCCTCCGGCCCCGCCTTGAGGCCCGGACGTCATGGGCAAACGGTTGCGTAGTTGTGTGCAGTCTAGCAAAGGAGGATCTTTGGAGACCCGCTTGCAACACCGTATACGTTGCTGCCGTCCGGTCGACCGTAAGCTGTTCGCAGGATATATAAGGGGGCATAGGGTGGAAGGTGGAGTACCTCCTCCAAGTTGTTCGGAGTAAAACGGACCAAAACTGACGGAGTTAACGGGAGTTAACCGTGGGGGTCCCGAAGGTAGTCCCGGGTGGTGCCGGGACGACTGGGAACGTTTTGCACCTACCACGCCCAAGGATGTCCCCAACGCCATAGGCTCTGAGAGGGAAGTGCAGAGACACTAAAAGCATGATTCCTACCGCAGGTAAGGTGTATCCGAGGTAGTGGTCATGGGTAGCGCCCATTGGATCACTCCTGGACCACCGTACCCTGCGGAAGACACCGGAAGCCCGAGACTCGTAAATAGTAGATAGATAAACCGCTCACGGTAGCTTCCGGCGTCAAGAAGAAATCAACGCGCATGGGAAGGGTGTCATAGATAGTCTAGTTCAGCAAGGGGTCTTGACAGTTAGCCACTGGCAAGTCCCCGATGCGCAGAGGTTTTCACTCCGGCGGGCAGAATGGAAATGCGCCGCAGAAACGATATGCACATATGGTGAACGCCGACTAGAGCGGGTCGACACATACATGCCCGAAGGGGGTGTCAGGAGACGTGTCGGACCGCCCTTAGCGGAGAAGGGTGTGCTCGAATAGTTGGAGTAAACTGATGGGGGAGTTTCTGGCATAAGATAAAACTACCTGAAAGTCTATGCGAGAACTCTCCTACTCCAACAATCAATCCTCTCGAGACCTTAATTGAGTGAAGCGTCAGGCTTAACGATATTAAGTTTTACCGTCTACTTTACTCTTACATCTGTGTGAACTTTTGGCGATAAGTTTGAAGTTGTTTGGTGCGGTCGCAACCTTGGGATCCATCTTCCTAGGGGTGCCCCCGTTACAAATAGGGGCACCCCTAGGAAGATGGATCCCAAGGTTGCGCCCCCACCAAACAACTTCAAACTTATTGCCAAAAGTTCACATAGATGTAAGAGTAAGGTAAATGGTAAAACTTAATATCGTTAAGCCTGATGCTTCACACAATTAAGGTCTCGAGAGGATTGATTGTTGTAGTAGGAGAGTTCGCACATAGAATTTCAGGTAGTTTTATCTTATGCCAGAAACCCAGACATCAGTTTACTTCAACTATTCAGGTACACCCTTCTCCACTAATGTTGGTCCGACACGTCTCCTGGCACACCCTTTGGGCATGCATGTGTCGACACACTCTCATTGGCGTTCAGCTTATACGGTTATTATTTGTGCTATGCATTTCCATTTTGCCTGCCGGAGTAAAGATTTCTTCGTATCGGCATCTTGCCAGTGGCTAACAGTCAAGACACCTGTTGAACTGGACTATCTATGACACCCTTCCCATATGCATTGATCTCTACTTAACCCCGGAAGCTACCGTGAGTGGTTTATCCATCCACTATTTACGATTTCCGGGCTTCTGGTGTTTTTCGCAGGATACGGTGGTCCTGGAGTGATCCAATCGGTGCTACCCATGACCACTACCTCGGATCCATCATACCAGTGGTAGGAATCAAGCTGTTAGTATCTCTGCACCTCCCTTTCAGAGCCTATGGTGTTGGAGTCACTTTCTGGCTTGGTAGTTGTAAAACTCTCCGGGTCGCCCTGGCACCACCCGGGACTACCTTTTGGACCCCCACGGTTAACACCCGTTAACACCCTCAGTTTCAGCCCATTTAACTCCGAACAACTTGGAGAAGGTACTCGACCTTCCACCCTATGCACCCTGGGATATCCTGCGAACAGTTTACAGTGGACCGGACGGCAGCGATGTATCCGATGTTGCAAGCAGGTCTCCCAACATCCTGCTTTGCTAGACGGCACACAACTACGCAACCTTTTGCCCATGACTTTCGGGTCCCAAGAGGGGGCCAGAAGAGTGTGATAAAAATAATGTCTCCAATTTACAGCCTCTTCGGAGCTGCGTAGCTCACCCAATAGCATCTCCTGGAACCCCAGATTCCAGTATTGTGTCTGGCTTAGCGTGACTAACATTTGGGTCATTTTTCGCGAACTCCATGAGGGACTTTGTATTGAAAGGTGGGGTACCTCAGGACTTGAGACAGGGTAACCCGCACCTCATGGCAGGGTAACCAGATCCTGAGGGTAGGGTAACCTTGTCCCGTGGACAAGGTGCCTTTTCCCTGTTACTCTGGCTATTCTGTCGCCGGAGATAGACACTTCTGACCTTTCTCCAGTTACCCGGCTTAGCTGAGTAACTGGCACTTCAGAGGTGCCTAAGCACGCTGACATCGCTCGTGGGTGTATCCAGGTACCCAAGTACATTGGAAGCGAACTGTGTTCATCTCAGAGCCTGGGCCATCGGGTCCCCGTAGGTCAAGTACTTACTTGCCTGCCAGTTCCTACCAGTTCGCCTCCTGGCTCCCTGTATGGGTGTAGGTTCCAGCCGCCATAGCTCATGTATTCTGGGTCATTACATCTGTCCCCTCTTCTCTACGGTCGGTCCAGGACCGTTAGTATTGTCTCTAATTTCCAGGACTCGATTCCCCCCAGACACTATGGTCCTTGTGCTTGGACGGATATCTTTTGTGGAAATTCTGAATGGTCTGTATGCCTGTCCCTTCTAGCATGTCTTAGGGCTCCCATGAATTCTCCTCAGCCCCATAACCTCCCCATGAAACTAGGTGCTGGAGGAAGAGAGACGGGAACTTCGCCTTTGTTCCACCGTACAATCGACTGTCTACAACAGCTTCGACAATGTAGCTTGGCTCATTATCCACAGGGTCTGAGGTAGGGACCTCCTTGACTCCACCTGATCCTGGATCTTTGCGATATGGTTTGAGCATTGTGGTATTGAAAACCGGGTGGATGCTCCATCTGGTGGGCAGTTGGAGTTCATAAGCCTGGTTACCCACACGACGTTTGACCACAAAAGGGCCAAACATCTGGTGGTCCAGCTTCTCTATCAGATATCTCGTGCAGACGTACTTTCGATTCAAGATCACGCAGTCTGGTTTTTTTGCCTGCCCAGTGGCCACACCCTCCAAGGCAACACAGTCTGGTGATGGCTGCCTTCTCTGGTCGCGCCATTTCCGTTACCTTTCATGTGCCCATTGAATTGTTTCTCAAATGTCTTGGCAGGTTCCTTCCCATTCCTTAACTAAGAGCTCACTGCTAGGGTGTATTCCTTGATTAGCAGACACCACACCAGAACGGTTTGTCCAGGGATTAAACCCATAATTCTTCACGAATGGTGACAACCCAGTGGATTCTGATGTGGAGGTGTTGTATGCATACTCCGCAAGTGGTAGTGGCGAAACCCAATCATCCTGTTGGTAGGAGTAGTAGCTACGGAAGTACAGCTCGAGTGTCTAATTCACCCTCTCAGTTAGCCCATCCGTCTCAGGGTGGAATGCAGTCTAAACATTTAGTTTCACTTGCAACAAGTGCATTAGACTCATCGAGAACTTGGATGTGAATCGGCTATCTTGGTCGGAGATGATTGACACTGGGAGTCCATGAAGGCACCAAACTTTCTGCGGGAATATCAATGCTAGCTCCTTGATCGGTACCTCCATGGTCCGGAGTATGAAGTTTGCCATTTTTGAGAATCCGTCCACAATGACCCAGAACTTGGTATACCCTTCTGATTCTGGCAGCGCTACAATGAAGTCCATTGTAATTGCTGTCCAAGGCCATATAGGAATATCAATAGATTCCAGCAGACCACACTTCTTGCGCCTGATGGACTTATTTCTTGGGCACATATCACATGTTTGCACATAGTCGGTGATATGCTCGTCCATCTTAGGCCCATAGAAGTTAGCCGTAACCCTGCCAATAGTTTTGTAAGTCCCAAAGTGTCCCGTGATTCAGCAGTCATATTTAGCCTCCATGATTGTCTGCTTCAGATTCTGGCCCTTGGGAACATACCATCGGTTCTTGTGCTGGAGTAAGCCCTTTTCGGTCGTGAAGTCTCGGTCAACCTCTTTGTCACCGGCAGTCATTGTGTTCAGGATTCTTAAGTATTTCTGATTTTCTTTAATCCCTACCGGCAGTTGATCCAAAAAGGAAGACTGGAGCTGAAATCCTGGGCATACCTGCAACACCTGTGGTTGCAAGATGTCCCATTCCTGGCTCCCAACCCACTGTTCAGGGTGAAACAACGAGTCTGGTGGAAAATCACTCACCTCTTCAGGGCAGTAGTCCCTACGCCGTGACAAAGTATCCGTCTTCTCATTCAACCGCCCTTCTTGGTAAACAACCTTGAAGTTAAACGGTTGCAGGAGCTCAGGCAAGCGGTGCTGCCTACGCTTGAGGACCTTGGTATTATCAAATTACTCCAAATTCTTAAGATCTATATAGATCACCAACAGGTACGTTACCGAGCATAGCAGATGATCGCATTCCTTGAATGCCGCTACAATGGCAGTCATTTCCTTGTCAGAGACACCCTAATTAATCTCTGCTGGGTGAAACTTCTGCCTATGATAGGCCACTAGATGCCATCTCTCATCTTCACAGAACTGGGAGAGGACGGCTGCTAATGCAAAGTCACTACTGTCAGTTTCCAGCTGGGTAGGCCATTCATGTTCAAAGTGTGCTGGGATGGGTTTGGATACAAAGGTCTCCTTCAAATGGTTGAAGCCCTGCAGACAAGCAAGTGCCCATTCCAATTGGACAACCTTCTTTGTCAAGTCCATCAGAGGTTTCGCTATCTTGCTGAAAGCCACTATGAACTGATGGTAGAGGTTGGCAGAGCCCATAAAGATTTGAATGTTGACGACGCACATCGGAGGTGCCCAATTCCTGCTTGTTTGCACCTTCTCCGCCAACATACAGATCCCCATATCAGAGATCTTCTATCCAAGAAATTCAATTTCGTGTTGGTGGAAACTGAACTTTTTCATGCTTATGCAAAGTTTGGCGTTCCGCAATTTCTCCATTACACCTCTTACCATCGCGACATCCTCTTCCATGGTGTCGGAGTAGATCAGGATATCATCCATGTATGGAATGACTCCTTCATCCATGAGGTCCCCGAAGACCTCATTTATGATGCTATGGAAAGTTGCTGGGGCATTACATAACCGGAATGGCATGACCGTGTATTCATACAGTCCATATCTGCACCAGAACGCTGTCTTCCATTTCTCACCTTCTGCTATCCTCAGAAGGTAGTAGCCATTCTTTAAGTCCAACCTAGTGAACACAAGGGTCTTTCCTAACCTATCTCATGGTTCATTCATCAGCGGTAGAGGATACGTACTCTTAACTGTGATTTTATTCACCCTACGGTAATCTATTACCAATGTTAGTGTACTATCTGATTTTGGCACGAAGAGGATAGGTGCTGCTGCCGAGGAACTGGATCGCTGTCACTTTCCCGTTCGTAGCATCTCGTTGGGATATTGCTGGAGTGCCTCAAGCTCCTTTTCCGATAATGGATAGATAGGCCCAAATTGAGGTTCAGTCCCGGGTTGCAACCCGATTGTATGGTCATCCTTTGAGTGGTCCGGCAATGTCTCAATCAGTTGTTGACTGAAGATATTTCCATAGACCTTGTACTCGGGAAGTAGCTTAACTGTAATGTTGGCACATTCCCCATCGGAGAATTGTACAATGCCTCACAGATACATATTACTAGGGTCTTCGGCTATTAACACTTCATCGGACATGAACGCTAACTGCCCCTGCTCTACTAGGCAGTTAGCCTTACAGAAATCTGAGTATGAGGTTAGTAATCCTGTCTTCCAATCTTTGTCGGTGTTATGGTCCTTCAACCAAGACATAGGTAAACACCTATCCACCTTGGTGTCGAGTATATATGTGACTTCAAAGTGCATCCCATTATATTGGTCACCTATTTTCATCTCTAAGGGTTTGGTATAGTGCAGACCTGACTCAGGATTGTCATTACCGCTTGTATCTCTTATCGACACATGTACTTTTAACTGTACACAAGGTGCCTGAGTCTGGTTAACCCATCGACTATGAAGCACCGGCCCTGTAGCTCCACTATCCAGTAGTAGGAGAGCTTCTGTGCTTACCTGTCTAGCTCCAATTTTCCAGTCTAGCTTTACTCCCAGGTAGATAGAGTTGGTATGACGAGGCAAGTTGTCACGTATCTGCCTCTTCACTTGTTTTAGGGGCTTAGTCATCTTGGCTTAATAATTTTGATCTCTTGCCTTTTGACACCAGAGTGGGGACAACGGGACGGTAAATGTTAAGGGAATGGGATTGATCTTATCAATAGCTAGAGTGTTTACTATCATGCCAGCATAATTTTGGGTACTAAACCCTCCTCTGGTAAACTTGGAAATAACACTGTTTATTTGATCAAGTCCAGCCTGAACCAATTCCGCTTGTACTAAATATAACCAATTTCCCTGAGGTGGGTAGAGGTCCGCTGTTCGACCGGTTCCATGCGAAGTATCACTGCTTCCGCAATGTCGAGCGTCTTCTCCAGTGCAACCTCACCCAGCGTCAACCGAAATAAAGTCCTATGACTTGCCCCTCCAGCTAAGAAATCTGGAAAGAAATACATAAAACTAGAACAAAGGAGATAACCAGAAACCCAACCAGGGAAAGACAGCCCATTCCACCACACGCGGCCCAGAACATCTATCTGCCCACAACCACTGGGTGCAGTCAGTACCAGGCTCCTTCATGCAGTAGAGGTGTACTTACCCATCCCAGAAACCATGTGTGGGGTTGCTTTCTATATATCCCTCATGGGTCTATGGATACAGGTTAGTAAGGTTATACCTTCAGCAGAATAGGTTCTTACCTATTCCGAGCCATCATTATCAACCTCCATCATCTGAGGTGATACCTGTTGGAATTGAAGTATCTTTGACGAGGAAGCTGGAGGTGGTACTTCAATGTGCTTTAGCCACTTGTCCGTACTGCAGGGCTCACTTACCATGGCTGACCATTTCAACTCAAGAGCCCGTTTGGATGAACCAATGACTGGGGACGACACAGTACACCTTTCCCTGAAGTGACCTGTTTGACCACACTTGGTGCACTGGTTGTGCTTTCTCCGACATTCAGTCAAAGTGGACGGGATTTCCCTATGCGCTATTGCATACACTGAAGTCGCTGGCTTTGCCTATTTCTGCATATTGAAATTAGTGGGTTTGGCAGGCCCCTGGATCTGTCTGCCCAAACCTTTTTGCTTCTTTTTGAACCTTCCAGAAGTCGACGACCTATCGTCTGTCTTAGTCGTTGGCTGAGACCTTTGCACTGGGTGGATAACGCGGTTACTGAACTGGTTGTTGTCTTCCAGTTGATGACCAACTTTCTCAAGAAGATCAAGGTAGTGGTTCAAGTCAGTGGGATGGAGCTCCTTAAGTGCTCAGGCATTCCGAATCTCTTGGGTAATGTACGACCAGACCTTATCTCATACCTGCACTGGGCCAGTATAGCCAAGCTTATAGATGTAGTCAATTATCTTGTCCATGTACTCATCTCGGTGATGTGGCTTCATCACCAGGTCTCCCTACACGAGAAGATATCAGTCTCCTTCTGCTTGGTCACCAGCGAAACTCCGTTGGAGCCATTCCCAGAATCCTTTCTACATTCTCAATGGGTTATGGTTGTTAACAGGAACTCCAGCACACTTGGCTGACTCCTTATTGACGTGGGAGTGGAGCCCTAAATACCATGCTCGGGCAGAGTCCTCTAAAAGGGGATTCACCAGGTTTACCTAGTCCATGTCGGTCAACCTGCACCTGGCAACATATTTGAACTTAATCTCCACCAGCATCAGGAAGCTGTCAAGTTCAGTCACCCTTCCCTTAAATGCTGTGATGGTATTCAGCTTTTCCGGCTCCTTCCGCTGCTGTCTGGAGGATGGCTGCCAGGTCGATCTGCGACATAATTCCCGTGATAGCTTCATAGCACGCCGGTCCCACCATCATTCCTTCTTGTCGTGCCAATCATCCTTGCTAGTAGTGTGAAAGGGGGTCAAATCAGGCAGCGAGTCGGTATCATCATCATTGGAACTCTCATGGTCGTAGTCCCCTGGATCTCCTCCTGCTCGCACGGTACTGCCGCCAGGTGGCATATTGCGATCTCCACTACCACCGGCGTTTCTGTCTGGGGTTTCCTGCAGTTGGTTGTACCCATAAAGCCATTCCTCCTAGCCATCCTGATTCCCATCCTTAGCAGTGTTAGCCCTGATGGTACTGATGCCAGTGGTGAAACAGGGTGTCGCCCACACTCAGGGGTTGGGTTAGGAGCCACCTGAGTTATCCGCAGATATGCCTGAAGCTCGGGACAGCTCCGGGGCTGCACTGGGGGGCCCGCGTGCCTCCATGACCTACAATACCCACATGTTGGTCACTCACCTCCTTCCTTGTGCTATCTTCTGTGCTGCACCGGTGTTCGTGGTCCCTTCCTGCACTCACATGGGTGGTCATCAATCCACCACATGGCTGTCTCTTCCGATTTGCAGCCTGAGAGACAGAAGTTGGCTTGGCTGTCCGACTCGCCGCTTGTGATCACGGGGAGCACAGAAGGAAGAGTTGGTTTTAAGGGAGCAGAAGGAATCACCCGGTACCCAAGGAACAGAGTGAGCAGGTGTCACGGGTGCAGGGATCGGAGTTCCCCAAGGTCTAGCTGGGAGTGCTCACTCTTGCTGGCGCCGTACCGGTTTAAGGAATCCAGGTAACACCACTCGCAGTAGCCGGAACTCAGGGGTAACCACTATTACTAGTGGGTAGGCCACGGCAGGAAAGGTATCAGGTGCAGGCAATGAGACTGACAGAGGTGTAGGTCTTGGGGTGGCGATAGGAGGTATGGGAGTTGCAACTGAGGGTGTTGGGGGAGAAATGATAGGAGCAGGGGTTGGACAAGGACTAGGGTCAGGCATATCTGGTACCATGTTGCCGTTTGACTTCGACATCCTTTTCTTGCCACAACGTCCATGGGTTTGTCCAATCACTGGACTTCCCGAATGACTGCGGGCGATTGAGGAGGGGATGGGTAGAGAGCTCATGGATGCTCTTTTCAAGGAATAGGTGTAGCTGTAGCCTTCAACCTCGAGGCTTTCCAGCATTCCTATACCCACGGGGCTTTGGTATGACATCTATTGTTCCTCTCTGGGTCTCGGGGCTAATTTGATCTGGAAATTCTGCGGTTTAGTATGGACGAGTGGAAGTGGGGGCACAGCCTCTATCATTAGCATATCATTCTCAGCACCAATACTATACCCTGCTTCAAATGCCTTTTCCAAGGCTGCCATATGATCCTTCAATGCCTTCTGGTCCTTCAGCATCTGCAGGTATGTGTTACGGTTTCCCACTACTTGTGTTACTCGCGACAGGTAACGACCTTGGTTGGTTCTTCCGAACTGCACTGCACTGTGACATAGAGCTCCTCGAGTCTCTAGGCCCTATCTTTGTATTCTCATGTAAGAGTCGGTTTCTCACCAGCCCAGAGAGTATTGGTCTTTTATGCTGTTAACACGATTCACGTAGTGGATAGGTTCCTGACTCTATAGTTGATCCATCTAGTGGATAAGATTAGAGCGTTAAGGTTTTTGAATTGTAAAGATCGTAAAGTAGTAGATAGGAAATAATAGTGGATGGTTGCGTGAAGATCTAACCCATCTGTGAAACCCCAGCCTTTATATAGGCCTGTTCCCACAACCCTAACCCAGCCGTGATCCTCAAGCAAGGTCAGGTGCGAAATCCATCACCGGACTCAAACGAGTCATGTGCGCAACATAAAACATCCCATGACCTCTAATTGACGTCATGTGCGAAAACACAAATCAAACGCAATATAAATCAAGCGCATAAACAAACCACATGACCTACTAACGAGGTCAGGCACGAAACATAAACGAGTCTGCCTTGCCGGTAAGCCTTGCCCGCTGGCCTAGACTCTTCCCATAACGTCAACTGTACATCATGTGCGAAATACAAGGAACATAAATGCGCCCCATCACCTGCTAACGAGGTCCTGTGTGTAAAACCAATTCAGACATACACGAGCCCCATGACCTACTGACGAGGTGATGTGCGCAAAGGAATAACTTAACTGTATGATGTCTAACCGACGTCATATGTGAAACATGTTCCTTGCTGCAGTCACCTAGCTAGCGCTCCGCTAGCCAGACCGTGACATTAGCTCCCTTCCCCCTTATCCTCAGTCCCTGAGGATAGACCTATCTCCTTCTCTTTCTCCTCCCCGCGGTGGTGGCTATGTACTTGCAGGTTTGCAGCTCGTGGTATTTCGCAAAGTTGTATTCCTCGTGGGACCAGTCTTCTACTTCCTCCAGATCCGCCGTTCCCAGTCTTGTCTTTCCCCCTGCTCTCGTACCATCTTCTTTACTTTGTGTAGTCCGTCGACGCTCCTGCGAAGTCATTCCACCGTTTCTTGCAGCTCCGTTATCGTTTCTCTTTGGTGCGTTATTTTTTCATCCTGGGTGCAGATGGTGTCTCTCCAGGTTTCCTTGGGGGCAAATGAAACTTTATGCCCCTCCTTCTTGCCTTGCTCCATCCTCGGAGCCTGTCCTGCCTTCTCCTCTTCTCTTCGGTGGTAGGGGCAGAACCTGCGCATGCAGTTCTGCCAATCGATCCTGAGGTGTCTCGGCCCTGTCGGGGTTGTTGGAGTTTCCCCTTCCCAGCTTTGTTGATGCCCGGAGTTTGCCCATTCCTGGTCTTCGAATGAGTCTCTTGTTTTGATAGCCTCTGTTGGCTACCACCATTGTTGTTCCTTTACATCGCGATGTACCGTGCACTCGTTGTTGTTGCATGCTGTCCATGTCTTTTTTGCCTGTTCTTTCTTCTGTTTTTCCCCTTCTTCCGATTCTTTCTGTGCTTGTAGCACGTTTTGTCTGAATTCTTCCTGGGCTTCAACCGCCACCCAACTGTTTTCTTCCGCTTCGGTGCAGAAGGTTGGTTGCTGGTTTGCATGGGTAGCACTGGTAGAAGAGGAGGACGACATCTTTAGTGTTGGCAAAGTTTGTATCTAGGTACCACTCTTGCTCGTGTTGGGGGGAATAACCGGTCCACTTGGCACGGTATTGTAGTATACCATAGTCCAAGCGAGAGTCGATTATTTCTCCGAGTTCGTATTCGTATTCTCCATCTATGTGAATAGGCAGAGGGGGGAGTTTCCTCTGTGAGGGAAAAGAGTTTTCTTGGCAGGGTTCGAGGAGGCTGGTGTGGAATGTTAGATGAGTCTGTTTCAGTGAGGCAGGGAGGGCGAGTTTATATGCTCAGGACCCGACCTGTTCGATTATTTTGAATGGTCCAAGTTTCTTGTAGTCCAGCTTCTTTGATGGTCTCGTGGTCCGGACATTGCGTGGTATCAACCACACCTTGTCGCCGACCATAAGGTTCATGTCTGGCTTGCAGTACTTATCGCTGTTTCCCTTTTGGCACATTTGTGCTAGGGTCATTTCATCTCGTAATATGTCGTGTACCCTTATCATGTTGTCGGACTGGGTTACCTTTCGCGGCACTCGACCTTGTGCTGGGTTGAATGAGGGGTCATATCCGTAGTTCGCAAGGAGGGGTGTGGTCCTTATCGTTTCTTGTCATCCATTGTTATATACGAAATCTGCCGTGGATAGGAACTCCGTCCAATCGTTTTACTGATAGTTGACATAAGCTCGCAGATATTGTTCTAATATCACATTCGTTCTTTCAGTCTGGCTGTCCCTTTGCAGGAGGAAAGCCGTGCCCCCGTGTCGGCTGACACTTAACTGTCGCGTGATTTCTTTTCATACGTCCGACGTGAAGAGGGACCCTCTGTTGGAGGTAATACCCTTTGGTAGGCCGTGGCGTCTAAAGACCTGGTCTTTAAACAGATTAAAGAATTGTGGTGTTGTAATATACCTTCTGCATGGTATAAAGTGTGCCATTTTCATAAGTAGGTCGATAACGAGGCATATGGCATCATAACCGCTTGATTCTGGTAGTCCGGTGATGAAATCCATAGCAATGGATTGCCATGGCCTTCCCGGAGTTTCGAGCGGTTTGCGTAGTCCGTAGAGTGCGTGTTTGACTGTCTTCGTTCGTCGACATGTGTCGCCATTCTTCACATATCTTTTCACATCGTCGGGCATCCACGGCCAGTGCCAGGATCGCTGAATGAGGGCTGTTGTTTTTGTTGTTCTGCCGTGTCCTACCGGCGGGATGTCATGGTTTCTCCTTATTGTCTCTGTTCGTAAGGCTTCCTTGTTTGGGGGCCTTATCTTGTCCTCATACTATAGGTATCTGTCTTCTTCCTGACCTAGCCGGAGGGCTACGCCTTTCATTTGTTTTTGGCCTCCCCTTAAGGCCTCCTTTATATGGTTGATTTCCCGGTCACTGGCCGTGCTTCTTCTTATTCATTCTTCGTATCCTTCGTCCTTGCTGGTAGCCATGGTTGTTTTGTCCAGGGATTCCTATCCACTGTCTTCGTCTTCCTCTGTTGCAAAGTACTTCTTCACGAGGAGAAGTATTCTTTGTCGTTGCAACCGTGTTTCTTCTTTGTCGGGAAAGTTCTCCATTCTTCACGTCAATGCGTCCGGCTTTCCTCCTTCCTTGCCTGGTTGGTATTCTATTTGGAGATGGTATTGGCTTAATGTCTTGCTCAGTCTGATCCGTCTTCCATTGAGTTCCTTCGTGGTAGTAAACTCTAGCAGGTTCTTGTGGTCCGTGATAACACAGATCGCCTATTGACTTCCTAGTGTATACTTCCTCCAGTCCTTTACTGCTTGGAGAATGGCTAACAGTTCTTGGTCGTGAATATCGTAGTTTCATTCTGCCTTTGACCTTGTTTTTGCTTGAAACGCGACCAGTCTCCATAGTCCTTCGCCGCCTTACTGGGAGAGGATTCCCAAAGATACATAGTGGGATACGTCCGTTTTCTATCATGACAGGTAGTATTGGGTCGAAATGTCGCGATATTGGTGTTGTCGCAAGTTGTTCTCTCATGTCGTCGAATGCTTGTTGCTGGTTTTTTCCCCGGTCCCATTTGACTGCTTTTTTTGTCGTATCGTAGCGGGGTTTAGCTATCCTGCTAAATCTTCCGATGAATCTTCGCTACAAGTTGCAAAAGCCCCTGAAGCTTTGGACTCTCTTCACACTCTTAGGTGCTTTCCAGTGGTCGATAGCTGCTGTTTCGACTGAGTCGTTTTGTACTGCTTCAGGGTTGACGATAAATCCTAGACATTTGACCTCATCCATCTGGAAGTCACATTTCGAAGGTTTCAGTTTGATCTTGGCTTGTTTCAATGCCTGTAAGATATTCCGTATGTCTCGGTGGTGTTGCTCCATGTTGTCTGAATAGATGAAGATATCGTCTAGATAGATGATACAACATATGTCCAAGTATTTGCTCAGATTGCAGTTGATCTATTGTTGGAATGTTGTGGGTGCATTGGATAATCCAAAGGGCATGACTAAATATTCGAATAGTCCGTATCTGGTCCTGAAAGCCATCTTCCACTCATCTGCTTCGGCTATCCTTATGTTGTAACATGCGTCCTTGGTATCCAACTTCTTATAGTGTTTGGCCCATCCCAGTCGGTCCAACGCTTTGTCTATCAATGGTAGAGGGTACCTGTCTTTCTGTGATCCCGCGTTCAGTCCCCGGAAGTCCACGCAAAGTCTCAGTTTCACGTCTTTCTTTTTGACAAGTAGGATGGGTGCCCCTGCAGAGGAGGACACTGGTCTGATCCACTCCCTTGGCAGGTTCTGTTGGAGGTATTCACGAAGTTGCTTTGAATTCCTCTTCGCTTAACGGGCAGAGTTTCATGAAGGGCGCCACCTGTCCTTCCTCTAGCTTGATCTGGTGATCTTCACTCTTGTCCGTGGAAAGATCCGTCCTTTCGCTTTCTTTGAATATCACGAGATAGTGGTGATATTCTGGCAGGACCAGTTGCCACGGAGTCAATTTCCTCTTCTTGGCTTCTTCTTCACCGCTAGTCGCGTGGTAATTGTTGACGCTTCTGTGAGCATTGGTTCCTGTTCCTCTTCGTCCCATTTAAGGATCCCTGTCTGCTCCCTTCACTGATAGAGTTGACTGAAGCCCTTTGCAGATATGACGGATATGCTCAGCGGTTTCTCTTCTGTCATTTTGGTGGGAGTGTTGTCCTTCGGGGTTCCTCGTCTAGTGTTGCCGAATCCGTTCGCGCTTCTTTTGGTCTTGTCCAGGTCGCGGACTTCGCGGAGCTCCCTCGTATCGACATTTTCGATAATCATCGGGGCTATGCGATCCCCTTTTTGGATCGTATAGTTCTCATCCTTCAGGTTTATTACTAGGACTTGCACCTAGCGCCTATAGTCCGTATCCATAATTTTTGGCCTTGTGGTAATCCCATGTCGGGCGGCCGTACCACTGCCTGGAGCGATTCTTGCATAGGCGCCGTCAGGTAGTCCTAGTGCAATTCCTGTTGGTATCATCTTTTGTCCTCTTGCGGGGACCATCGTGTCTTCCGTGCTGTACCGGTCGTGACCTGCAGCCTTTGTAGATCCTCCCGTTGGTTTCTTGGCATTTGAGTGCAATACTTGTACTCTTATGCCTTTCTCGTCGGGGACCATTTCTTCGTGTTTGGTGTCCATGGGGAGGATTTGTCTCCTCAGGTTTCCTCTTATTGCTGGTTCTTCGTGGATCATTTCAATGGTTGGGGAAGTTTCCAGGCACAAGTGCGTGCATAGTTCTCTGTTGAAGTTGATTTGGCCTTTTTCCCAGTCGATATTCAGATTGTGTTGTTTGAGCCAGGGTGTTGCTAGTATTGCACTGTATTGCTGCAAGTGCGCTACTTGGAACGTCATAGCTTCGAGACATGACCCGATCTCTATTACAGCCTGTACTGTATGGGTGATGGGTCCTGCTTTGCTTTTTTCGCTGTTGACCACGTATATGTCTCTTGGTTTCTTTATCTTTTTCAGGAGTAATCTGTGGGTTTCGCAGAAGTCTCCATCTATGAAATCCTCGCTTGCTCCTGGATCAAGCATCGCATTCGTTTCCGTATCCTTATTTGTCGTGCATAGTTTTATCATAATCATAAGATGTTCATTGTCGTTGTGGTAAGCATTCCTGTTGTTGATCGTTGCCTTGTTGCCTTGTTTTATTGATGGGGGTGCCTTGCTCTTCCTGGTTGATATGTGTGCGATGCCGGTAGGTTTGCCTCTTTTGTCGTCCTGCAGACCACTCTTTGCTGAGGACTTTATTCGTTTAAAGTCTCCAGTCCTTCCGTCTTCTCCGTGGCTTCAATTTCTCGGAGCCTGGTCTCCTTGCGTCGACAATCTTGGATGAAGTGCTCCTTCAGTCTGCATCGGGGGCATGCATTCTCTTTTCTTCTTTTCTGATATTCCGTGTCGGACGATCTTTGGAACCCGCTACTCCTTTTTCCTGCTGCATCCAAATCCATCGGGTCTCCCACTGGTACCTGTCTTGGTGCATTGTTTGGTCGGTAGGTTCCGTTATTGTTGTGCGGCGAGGTCGGGTCGTTTGTCCCCTTGGCCTTGTTCTGAGCGTGCCTGACCAGATTGATCTTGTCTTCTTTGTCCAGGGCCCATACTGTGAAGCATTCTGCCATCCTATCGGTCTGGTCCGAGCTTATCCAGGCCTCTTGCAGCCTTTCGTTGGTACCTCCCAGGGGGTGTCGGTACTCCCTGTGGTCGTCATATTGCACTTGGACGGATACCATGCGGAATTTGTGCCAGTGGTCGGAAAGGTTATCTCTTCCTTGTCGCGTCTTTTCCAGTTTGAGCCTCGCTATCTCCTTGTCGTTCCGGTCTCCGAACTGGGTGTCGAGGGTCTCCCTGAACCCCTCCCATGAGGCCTATACTCGGTGTCTCTTTCCTTCCATGTAGGGCATTATCCATTGCCCCACTGCCTCTCTCAAGACGGACTCTGCATAGCCCACCTTCATCACGTCCTTTCCTTCTCCGTACCCCTTGACTTTGGAGTACTGTTCCAACTGACACACGAACTGTCTCAGCTTCTCGCAATCTCCCTCGTAGAGGTCCGGTTCGTTGGCTTTTGGCCTTGACTCCGGGTGGGCGTTGATTGCCCCCAGGAATCCCGTTATCTGGTCTTGCGTCATCATCAAGGACTGTGTGGTAGGCCCTGTCGGGCGTACTGGTGCTGCTGCTGCAGCCATTCATCTTGGTCGCGGTGTTCCCTCGAGGGAACTATCTGGGAGTGAAGTTTGTTCAAGTGTAAGCGGAGTTGCCGCTCCTCAGGGTTGCCTTGCCACTTCGCCTAAGGTGTTCCGTACTCTTCCTAGGTCGAGGGGGTCGTTTGTCAGATCGATATCTCCTTTGTTATCGGGGTGAACTCCGAATCCTGTGGAGTTGTGGTTCGGCCGTTATTGGGTATCGCAGGACAGGCAACGAAATGTTATGGTTTCCCACCACCCTTGGTACTCGCGACAGGTAACGACCTTGGTTGGTTCTTCCGAAGCGCGCTAGGCTGTGTCCTAGAGCTCCTCGAGTCTCTAGGCCCTATCTCAGTAGTCTCACGTAAGAAGTGGTTTGTCACCAGCGCCCCGAGTATCGGTCTTTTATCCTGTTAACATGATCTACATAGTGGATAGATTGCTGACTCTACAGCAGATCCATCTAGAGGATAAGATTGGAGCGTAAAGGTTTTTGTATTGTAAGGATCGTAAAGTAGTAGATAGGAAATAATAGTAGATGGTTGCGTGAAGAGCTAACCCATCTGTGAAACCCCGGCCTTTATATAGGCCTCTTCCCACAACCCTAACCCACCCTTGATCCTCAAGTGAGGTCAGGTGCGAAATCCATCACCTGAGTCAAACGAGTAATGTGCGCAACATAAAACATCCCATGACCTCTAAGTGACGTCATGTGCGAAAACATATATCAAACGCAATGTAAATCCCGCACATGAACAAACCACATGACCTACTAACAAGGTCATGCATGAAACATAAATGAATCTGCCTTCCCGGTAAGGCTTGCCAGCCAGCCTAGACTCTTCACATGATGTCCACTGTACGTCATGTGTGAAATGCAATCAACATAAACGAGCCCCATGACCTGCTAACGAGGTCATGTGTGTAAAACCAATTTAAACATAAACAAGCCCCATGACCTCCTGACGAGATCATGTGCATGAAAGAATGACTTAACTGTATGATGTCTAACCGACGTCATATGTGAAACCTGTTCTTTGCTCCAGTCACCTGGCTAGTGCTCCTCTAGCCAGACCGTGACAGTATGCCTACTGCTGCACTTTCATCCATTCCACTACTGCCATAGTGATCTATTTGTGGAAGACCTGCTGTTGCTGGTTGTTCTAGTTTCTCATTTCTCACTTGGCTTCAATGAGTGACTTAGCTACCTTACGGACGATGTAAGGTTTGACAAACTCATCTGAGAATTGCCCAAAGGGGATACCTCTCGGTGGTGGAGGGCTCATGTTGTGAACAAGTATGCAGTATCGGAAAAACAAAAGCGCCGCAGTGTGAGGGTCTGTAATCATAAGATCAACACATTCATCAGGTAACTGATTAGGGGTGGTCTCTAAAAGCAACTGGTGGGTGTCCCATTCAATACCGCGAACATCCAGGAAAACCGACGCACAAAACATGTTGGCTGCGTTCTTGTCCAGGTCAAGGTCTGAATCCGAGTTGGATTCCATTCGGGTTCGAAGTTCGGTACTAGCAATTGCGCTTTCCTCCCTGGGCTACTTGTTCTAGACAAGGTTACCAGTATTCATGCAAGGTCAGTGCGAAAGGTTGGAAAAAATCAATCAGGAGAGGAGTTAAGTGAGGAGGTCGCTTAACGATATAGTGTAACTGGGACACCACCAGGAAGATGGATCCCAAGCTTGCGACCCCACCAAACAACTTCAAATCTATCGCCAAGGGTTGACACAGATGTAAGAGTAAAGTAAACAGTAAAACTTAATATCGTTAAGCCTGACACTTCACTCAATTAAGGTCTCCAGAGGATTGCTTGTTGGAGTAGGTGAGTTCTCGTAGAGACTTTCAGGTAGTTTTATCTTATGCCAGAAACTCGCCCATCAGTTTACTCCAACTATTTGAGTATGCCCTTCTCCGCTAAGAGTGGTCTGACACGTCTCCTGGCACCCCCTTCAGGCATGCATGTGTCAACACGTTCTAGTTGGCGTTCACCTTATACGGTTATTGCTTCTGCGGTGCAATTCTATTTTGCCCACCGCAGTGGAAACCTCTTCGCATCGGCATCTTGCCAGTGGCTAACAGTCAAGATGCGTGATGAACTGGACTGTCTATGATCCCCTTGTATGTACATTGATCTCTACTTGACCACGGAAGCTACTGTGAGCAGTTTTTCTATCTACTACTTACGATTCTCAGGCTTCCGGTGTTTTCCGCAGGATACGGTAGTCCGGGAGTGACCCAATGGGTGCTACCCATGACCACTACCTCGGATCCCCCATACCTGTGCTAGGAATTATCCTTTTAGTGTCTCTGCACTTCCCTTTCAGAGCCTATGGGGTTGGGGACACTTTCGGTCTTGGTAGGTGTAAAACTCTCCTGGTCACCCCGGCACAACCAGGGATGACCTGGAGGACCCCCACGGTTAACACCTATTAACTCTGCCAGTTTTGGTCTGTTTTACTCCGAACAACTTGGAGGAGGTACTCCACCTTCCACCCTATCCCTCCCCTTATCCCCTGCCAACAGCCTGCAGTGGACTGGATGGCAGTGATGTATACGGTGTTGCAAGCAGGTCTCCAAAGATTCTTCTCTGCTAGACTGCCACTAACTACGCAACTGTTTGCCCCTGACGTCCGGGCCTCCAGGCGGGGCCGGAGGGGTGTGATAGGAATAATGTCTCCAATTTACAGCTTCTTTGGAGCTCCTTAGCACGCCCAATCGCATCTTCTGGAACTCCCAATTCCCATATTATGCCTCGCTTCGCCTGACAAACATTCCCATCATGTTTCCCAAACCCTATGAGGGACTTCATATTGAAAGGTACGGTAACTCAGGACTTTGGACAGGGTAACCGGAGCCTCATGGCAGGGTAACCTGATCCTGAGTGTAGGGTAACCTTGTCCAGTGGACAAGATGATTTTTCCCTGTTACCCTGTCTATTCCATCGCCGGAGATAGACGCTTCTGACCTTTGTCCAGTTACCCAGCTCAGCTGAATAACTGCCCCTTCTGAGGTGCCTAAGTACGCTGACAGTGCTCCTGGGTGTATCGAGGTACCCAAGTACCTGGCCAGCCAATTCCGTTCATCTCTGAGACTGGGCCATCAGGTCTCTGTATATCAAGGACTTATGTGCCTGTCAGTTCCTACCAGTTCGCCTCCTGGCTCCCTGTATGGGTGTAGGTTCTGGCTGCCATAGCTCATGTATGCTGGGTCCTTACACCTAGACGCCTAGCCATTCTCTGGGTGCCTGGTCACCCACATCCATACCAGAGTAATACTTGGTGCATAATCCTCGGTACCCCACCCCCTTGGCCTTAGTGGATCGTACACTACACCGGGCAACCCCCTGGATGGGCTGGGTGTCACCGGTAGGATTTGGTCTATTGAATAGGGTCTTGGATGTTCTAGCCTCCTGGGATCTGTGCATAGTCGTGTGCAATGGTAGGGTTAGGGGAGCTCTGAGGGCCCGTAGAGTAGGCGACGCGTGCACTGGCGGGGCTATCCTACTTGAAGGGGAGGCTAATGGAAACGGCATCCAGGCCACTACAAGCTGAGCCCCCAACATGTATAACAGGACGCGCAGGTGCTCTGAGCCGAGCGCACTTCCATGCGCCATACTGAGGGCCACAGTCTAACATCCTGTGGGTATCACGACATAACCGGCGAGGTGGAATGCCTCGCTATCAGGGGCCCGCTCCCATCTGTAGACCGGATGATGGGCTGGATTAGATGGATAGTATATATAGTGAAATTCGACCGTTCGACAAGCGAGTGATCCGATGTGACCCCATAACAACACTGATGACCTAAGCGTGAAAACTCTGCACGGTGAAAGGCTGGGAAGGTAACTCATTCATCCAACAACATTCCCGCGCACATATAACCAACCGACGCAAAGGATAGGCATATCCCCCTACCATAACCTCCTACCCTATCCCTCTACCATTCTCCACACATATCCACCCCCATCTACGCAAGTCTGCCCTTACTCTGCGAACTATCATGCTAACAAAAAAGGCAAACTCCACAAAGGCTCCCGTGGCGGTACAGCTTCCTGCGCTTCCTCCCGCAGCCGAACAGCCTCTGGGTAACCTTCTCACATGCATGCGATCACATAAACGAACGAGACAATCTTTGAACGATGGTTGAGATACGGAGGTGAGGTGGAGGATGTGGGCGAGGAGGAGAGAGAAGGATGAGGTGTGGAAGAGGATGAATGTTTGGCGCCCGGCCAGGAGGATTGCACCATTGTCAGAGGCGGTTGCTCAGGAGAAGGAGGTGGAAATGATTATTGGTAGCGACGGAGTGAAGATGATGGTAGAGGCGGATGATTTGATTGATGCGCTGTGGTGGGTCTGCTAGATTCATTGTTCCACGTAATGTTGTCCGATTAACCCCAGTATGCCTCTACCCCTCCACCTTGCTAGACAGGAATTAGTGTATCATCATTGAAGCGCGTTAGGTGAGGACGTGCCTGGATAGGGTGAAAGAGCAGGTGGGGGGTCCAGCAATCTACCTCTTGAGGTGTGGCTTCCACGGTTAAGGTGCCGGGCGCTTGCCCGGAGAGTCCCTTCGAGTGTACCTTTAGGGCCTGATGTGCATGTCGCCATTGTGCATGTGGAGAGGATACAGGACACGGGTGTGGAATGGAGGGTTGTGCGTTAGTCCTCTTAGCCTTGTGCTCCCATACATGATGTAAAGCCCGTGTCTGGGCTGTTGGGGTTTCCTTCTGAGTAAGCTCTGCCGATCTCATTCCTGCTGTCTCGGAAGCGGGGAAGGGGCTGCTCCCTTTCCAGACGTCTCGTAGCACACAGCCCAGTTACAGTATTCGAATAATAGGAGTCTCCTGAATTATCTCCCTCAGGGAGCCAAGGACTGTAAGGGGTTGGATAGTCCCAATCTAGGAGTGAGGCGTCCTAGCCAAATCCCTAGGCGTTTTGCATTAGGGACTGACACCCCAGGCACCAAGGTACGGCCAACCGAACCATGAGCAGAAATACAACGAGTGTTTCAATCAAGTTGGAACAGTTGTGCATGACACGGAGCCTGGCGCCCCTCTCACTGAGAGGATGCGCTTTCCACTAGGGGCGCTTATCAGTGTGTATATTTTTAAATACCTATTGCACCGCCTGCTGCCTATGGCACGATAGACCATGTGTCCATCGGACAGACCCACCAGATTCACAACTTTTATCCAGGGTCACGTGAGGCTCCTCTGCATTCGCAGAACCAAACATATAGCCCATGAGTGGAATATCGGAAGATTATGTTAGGAGGGTACTCGCAGAACATTCAGAGCAGCCTCGGCGTGGCGATGAAACCATGGGAATTGGTAAAGGGGACGGAGATAGAATAAAGGTAAGAGGGCTGGAGCTGTACGGAGGAAGAGGGGGTGGAAACTAAGGGGAAATGTTTCCGTTGAAATGTTAGTTGCATATTGCTAAGTAACCACCTCGTGAGGCGGCTGGATATAGGCAGAGGCGAGGTATCCATACGAAAGGCATAATCTGGGTGGACAGGATCACACATACGTGCGGATCCCAGACGAAATAAAGGAACCGGCAGCAGACGACCTCTACGCATGGATGAAGACAAATCACCCACAGTTCGCATTCCGGAGGTACACGAGCTGGAGAATGGCGCGAGCCTGGAAATCACTATCACGAAGCAAGGTTCACAGGAGATGAAGAGGTGTGCCCCTTTTGTGAATTGGTCCATTCTCTACCCATGCTAAGTGTAGCTCCCTCAGGACTGGCCAACAGCGATCAACAACCTACGGAATGGCTTGGGGCAGGTCGCGATGGTGATATACCCCCGAGCAATCAAGCTTCAGCCACTCCTAAAACAACCCCAGGATTGTCGGCAAGGCCTAAAGGTATGTTTCCATCCAGTGGAAGCCCTTCCACCGGACAAAGGCTAATATGGTATAGGCCATTTTAGACCATGGGAGAATGCGTTTAGAGCGCAGGGGTGGGAGGGCTAGCGATGGCGGGGGGTCGTACTTTCAACTTGTACGGGCTATACCATAGGTCCTGGTTTCGGTGTGGGTTGTGTTTGCACAATATACAAGGCGGTGCGACATGGAAACACTATCCGGATGAGGCTATTATCTCGCATTGTGTAGTAGCACTTCATTTCTTTCTTTAATGCCGAGTGATATCCGGTGGTCGCCTGCAATTTCCGCCTGCCCGGTTGACTGGGATACCTAATACGAACCCACCCCCCAGAGCCCGAGATACATTGGTCGATAGGCCGCTGGCCCAGTATGTTAAATCGCTGTGGCACTCACCTAATCTGAGTACTTACCTGCTGTGTGGGTACGGTATTACTGTACGTGTACAAGTGAATCATGGGGTGCCTATGTAATCCATACGCTAACTCAGAGTGGATGAACAGGCGCTGGATAGACCACTATTCACGTGACAAATGCCAAGAAAGCCAAGACGCCAACCGACACCTGGTTTCCTATAGTAAAGGATTCCAACCATCTATCTGCCTCCCTCCCAATCTCCTCTCCTCAGCCACCACCCACCTGCCCATCCCCGTTCTCTCTCTCCCTCTCACGGTAAACACATCCTTAGATGTTAATACATCATACACATTAATACACCCCTACGTTAAACCCATTAAATACGACTACCGTGACCGACGCCCACTGAGGGTGTTTGATGGATTTGGCCAGCATTAACAGACCGTACATACAGCTCAAGTACAAGCTATGCCGTCGGCAGGTGTGACAGATCAACACATGGTACAGTGTCCTGATGCAGGCACTGTTTGGATTGTGACGTGGTTGTGCGCGATAGCTATCGGCTTCATAATCGGGGCTTCGTGCATCTATTCCATAATCCTGGCTTTGGGAAGACATGCCATATTACTGGGCACTAATGCCCACACAAATGACCATGCCCGCCTCAATGACCGCGGTACCCCGACAGATGCGGATCCAACCCCGGCCGCCATTCTCATTGTGCATCTTGTAATCCTCATGATAGCCGAGTACACCCTTGTCCTCGCTGTTCGGGTTGGGACGTGGTGGTGGTGTAGATGGTAGTAGTGGAGAGGGTACGGAAAGGTGGTCTGCTTTCCTAATGAAAGATGTCATTTTAAACCTTTGAGCGTATATCTGTAAAATGTACATGAGGATTGAAGTTAGGTGATATGTAGGCCTTTCGACTGATTCATTCAAAATAATTGATTGCTTGTGTGTACATATATTACCAAGCTTGCCGATTGGATTGCAGGCACTCTACCCCAGTAGTGCGTTCATTCATGGCCGCATATATGTATATAGAACCATTGCCTAGGGGCCCGGGCAGGTCAAGGCCCTCTCCACTACACCAATTTGTCCCTCCGAACCTCTTTCGCACCTTGGACATTTGATCAATGCTCCACGTTCTGTGATCTACGCTGCGCATCCAACCTCTGGTATCAACCACAGGGATCGTTTGCCTACTCAATTACTCCCATGCGGCCTGCTTGAACGGGCATCCTCATACCGCCGTGTGAGGACAATGGCGCTGTTGAACTCTGGGAATCCCTCAATCACGGGAAACATATAATTAGTACCCATTGCCCCCTATTCCCATTTCCGCTTCAGTTGCCCCCATTCGGAAGCCCTTTTTATCATACAATTGCCTGTAGGCAGGGGATGGAAGCTCCATCAGCTTGGAATGTACCGGCAATATATTTCATGCCAGTCTAGGAATCTCGGGAAATACCAGGGTATTAAGCTGGGGTGGCGGGGGGCTGCGGGGTTTATACACATGGTCCGTGTTGAAGGAAAAGGTCTGTCGAACCCTTGCCTATTGGCTAGAAGCAACTGGGCCCACCAGAGGGTTTGATAGACATACCTTTGATACCCAGTACATTAGCCATTACTTTGCCGTAGCCTGTTCCACCATAATCTCCCAAATACATTTTCAACAAGCATTTCCAGGGACTACCTCCATAAAGACGTGGTTCACTCCCTATGCGATCGGCCCGTCCCGGTGTTCCTGGGAGATGGACACCACTTCCGTCCGTATTCCTGCTCCACCCAACTGGGTTCATTATTGTCACGACCTGCCAGACAGATCTCCAATAGTCGATTTACTGAGCTTTGCGGTGAATTAGATCGCTCCATTCAGAGGCATCATGGCACCATTGGGTGCCGGTAATATCTTTACCAAGGCGAAAGGCCCTAACAGGGCCTGCCTGTCTGGCACGGAGATTAGGCCCTGTACAGAGATAGCTATTTTGGCGTGAAAACATGGTACAAGTACTTCATTGTAGTCCTAGAGTCACGAGCAGGTATTGTCAGTTACACCTTACATTGGCGGTTGCGAACACAAGGGACTGTACAAGTACTTGCGCCCCTCTTTGTCTTACCACACCCCTGGCCGTTGTCAAAGGCACTTCGTTTGAGTATCACCATCCCGCAGCCGTGTGAGGTGCGGCTACCAGGAACATCAATTACGCCACATAACGTTTTCCAGCCGGTTCTAGCATAGACTTGAGTACTTGAGTACAATAAACAGTTCAAGTACGAGGCATCAAGCTTTTGTGTGGCCTGCCAGCGAATCATCCAGGTACTGGTAGTCTGTGCAAAAAGCATGTTGCCTACATGGGTATGTCAGTAAAAATAAGAAACCAAGACTGGCAAAACAGGAGTAAAATGGATCAGGAGATAAGGTTGTCTGAAAAGTTCAATCACAAAACTGGACACCTGGAACAAGGTATGTTGCACTGTATGAGTAATCTATTGGCAGACATCATGAAGTTGGATGATGTTTCAAGGTGTCGGTAATCTAGTTGTAATGCAATACCAGTTTTACAATTTGCCAGTTCTTAGTGCAACAATATTTGTACAACCAAAGGTTTAAGATATCCTGCAACCAAATTGATTGGCTTTGTTTTTCCTGTTTTGCCACTATTTTGTTTTTCAAAATGCTACAGGTTCCTGGAGTGCTGATCCCTATCAGGATTTGCCTTATTTCATTGCTTTCTCCTCGTTAACCTTGCATGACAAGGGTATTGGTCCTTCTGATTTTTACGGACACACCCGAGTAAGCTTGCTTGATGCAAGATAACATTCAATCTATGTGGATCCTGGTCATGGGTGTCACTATAACCTAGGAGGGTGACAGGGAACCACGGTCATCCAGCATGTAGTCCTCCTACACCAATACTCTGGGTGGCTTCAGGCTTCTATCACAGTGCTCCAGAGTCTACCAAGCATACCTCCTATTGCTGTGATCAACAGTTGGTCACAAGTCCTTTCCATGTTGGCCACACCTTTAGGTAGTGTTGGACATATCTCAAATGAGTATCACTACCTGATCTCCCTTCAATATCTGTCACCCCAGATGTATCAGGTTTACCGGCCCAGTCATGTCAAACCCACATTGGGTGCCAGTCACACCCTGTCCCAGTAATGTCCAAACCCTACACCTGTATTAAGTGGTGCTGCTGGCTAGACCCCTTGTGAGAGTCATCACACCTTCAGGTAGTGTCGGATACACCTGAAATGTGTGTCACTATACTGATCTCCACCCTGCAATATCCGTCACATCCCAGAACTGTATCAGGCTTACACTCTACAGTGGTGTCAGACCCATATCATGTATCGATCACACCTCACATCAGTGTCACAATATCACCTGATCTCCTCCCTTGAATATTCGTCAGACTCATGATTTGTATCTGGTTTACACTCCATAGTGGTGCCAAACCAGTTGGGCACCGGTCACACCTCGTGTGAGTGCTGCCCACACCCTACACCCGTCTGGAACTGCTCTGCTGGCTAGACCCCTTGTGAGAGTGGCCACACCTTCGACCAGTGTCAGACACACCTCAGATGGGTGTCCTTAAATATCTATCACACCTCAGACCTGTATCTGTCTCAGACCCTGTAGTGGGTGTCAAGCCACATCGGGTGTTGGACACATCTCAGATGAATGTCCAGTATCTGACTTACACCCTGTAGTGGTGTCAAACCCACTGCACATTGTGCGTTGGACACACCTCACATGAGTGTCACAATACCACCTGATCTCTTTTGAATATTTCAACCTGGATTTGTATCAAGCTCATACCCCATAGTGGTGTCAAGCACACATCGAGCATCCATCACACCTTGCCCCAATGTTGTCCACACCTTAGACCCTCATGAGAGTCGCCACACCTTCATGTAGTGTCAGAGACACCTCCCATGAGTGTCCCTATCTGATCTCCTGCCTTGAATATCTGGAACACCTCACATTTGTAACCAGGCCTACACCTCATATCGGTATCAAACTCCCATTGGGTATAGGTCCCGCTTCAGACTACTGGTATACAGACAAACACCAACCCTGAGGGTTGTCACATCTTTAGCAGCGTCAACATAGGTGCTGGGTCAGTTACACCCCCTTTTCTGAGTGTCAAGACATTGTGCTGGTAGACCCATTTTCCTTTTACTAACTCAGAATGTCCCACCTCAAGCTTCTAGTACTAAACCAAAGTGCCTGTCCTGTGTTCGCAAACCCTATACTGGCACCAAGCACACCTGAAATGAGTGCCTACTACACCTCCCAGTGGGTTCCATGAATGCTATCAGCACCCCACCTTACTCGACGTCAGTAAGGGTGTGATTCACATGTATATCCTGTATGTGAGTACGTCTTCACACTGCCAACAGCCCATACCCCCCCACACAGCTCTCACCCACGGCAAGTGACAGAACGGAGGGTAATACACACAAGAGTAACTTTTGAAATGGCTATTCATGATAGTCTACATCATATTCAGAGAGCTACATGTACAACAATATATACAATCCAGATGTGGACTATGAGTTCAGCACTCCACATTCCCTGCAAGGTTCTGATCACCACACTGCCACTGGGCAGAAGGCACTAATATTAGTGCCTGAGGCCCATGTTTTGAATGATTTGCTGTTCCAAAGGGAGAGTATAAACGTGGCCTTCGCACTAACTTGTGAATGGTGAATAGAGGGCTACCTATCAGTCAGAATAAATCATGAGGTGCAGGAAGGTCAATCGAGACATCTGTCCGGAGGTTGACAACAGTGAAACAAATAGTACACCAGTACCCTCCACTCAATACCTCATCACATTTGCCATACTGGGCCTGTTGCCTTGCCAGCCCCTCCAAAATTAGCCGTCGGATTCCTATGTCTAGCCGGCACCGAATCTGGCCTTCACAAGTATAGCCCCACTGCCAATACAGCAGAGGTCTCTCAAGCTCAAAGTAAAATAGGCTAGGTCTTATTGCCCATGCTATTGCATTTAATGCATTGTTAGGTGGGCCATTCTTGCACAGCCCTGGTATCGCAGTAGTGTCATCAATATTGGGCTCTCTCCAGGGAATATTAATATTCAGCTGCTAGAACCTATGGCTCCATCTTACCAGCAACCCCTCTAGCAGCCTCTGCCATAGAGGCTCACTATTCCAGAAGTACATATACGAGTGATATGCTCATAATCGAAAGTTATTGCGGTGAGCAGGTCTATTGCTCCTGGGGGGATGGGGTGATCTAATAAGAAACAAGACTGTTGATGCTTGAGTGTGGAGAGCTGAGCCTGTACCCAGAAAGAGCACCATGTCCAGTTCCCCAGCATTGGAACAGACATGTGGCCACTCCCATAAGTCAACTCTGGTGGAGTTATTCTACCATAGCCCTCAATCCTGGAACGTTCTAAGACCAGCAAGCCTCTGAGGGCTAAAGTACAGTCGTGTCCGGAAAGTCTTCGCACCCCTGAAGTGCAACCGGTCAACCCCCCATCACCACCACAACCAACTCCACCAAGAACTCCCACATACCCTGAGAGCTAGAAAAGACTTGAATAAGGAAATTTATACCCTGTATAAACATATAGATATGGGATATAATAAAATTTCTAAGTCTTTGGGTGTTTCTAAATCAACTGTTCACTATGTGGTCAAAGGAGCTGACGCGAGGAGTGGAAACACCCATGTTGCAAAAAGAGGTGGAAGACCAACAAAGATTACCAACAGAATAAAAAAGAGATTGGAGTCTGTTATCGATGCTGAGCCTCATTTAGCACTATGCAACATTACCACAAAAGCAAATGTTGGTTTGAGCGAGACCACTATTGATAAGATCATCTCAAAAGCTGGTTTTAAGCTTCTGATACCCAAAAAAAAGCCTTTTTGGAGAAAAGGACAGAAGGAGAAGAGAAAGGAGCTTGCAAGAACAAGGAGGAACTGGAAAGGGGCATGGAATTGGGTTGTTTTTGTGGATGAAGCCATTATTATTTATGATCCAAATCCTGGTGGCAGAAAGGTCAGAGTTAGACCTGGTGTAGAGCTGGAAGAAAAAAACTTGAAGCCTAGCTTCAAGTCTGGGAGGACTAGTATTGGGGTTTATGCTGCAATCATGAAGGGTAGCAGAACTGAGTTAATTCTTCTGAGGAAGAGGGGGGGGGAGGAAAGAACCAGCAAAAGAGACAAACTTGGACTCAATTCGCACCAATATGCAGCTGAAATCCACCAGCCATACCTTATCCCTTTTATACAAGGTCTGGATAGGCCTTCCAAAAACATCTACATAGCTGCAGACAATGCCTCCTGGCATGGTGGGGAGGAAAATCGAAAATTCGAGGCAGACTGTGTTTACCAAAAACTGCCTGGCCATCCAACTCACGAGATCTCAATCCTATTGAGAACACCTGAGCACTACTCAAAAGAGCCCTTACCAGGCGATTCTCTAGACTAGAAAGATGGCCCCACAGTGCTGCTGAATTATTTGAGGCAGCAAAGGAGGAGTGGGATTTAATTCCACAAGAGAATTTGGATGGAGGGATAGACAGGATGCCTGAGAGAAGGCGAGCTGTAGTGGATGCAGATGGAGGCCATACAAAATAGTCATAATGTTTTTCTACTGTTTACTAGCTATACTATTACTTTTTGTTTAATTGAGTTCTCTACTTTTTTTGGGAATTTTTTGTGGTTGGGTACTGTGGTAGTGCCGTTACCGGGCAGGGGTGCGAAGACTTTCCGGACACGACTCTACCTATATCACCTCAGGGGCGGGAGACATGGTAGTGGTACACATGCTTACCATGATGCTGCCAATGTACATTGTACCCTATATATATCAGTTAGAATCCTATTTTCCAGTGAGATGGACATGGCCTACACCTTTCAGACCTTGATTCGGCAGTCATATGTACGCACAAAAGTATAACCATTATAGTTAATCATGACCATCCCTCTCAGGGCGGTTGACAGCTAACCTACTGCAGTCCAGTGGCCGTTCCATACCACTATTGTAACTTGTAAATACACCGGGAAGGGAGTTTGTTGTTGTGGGAGTTGTGGCAACCTTGGTTCAGTTGTTATCCCTTGTACACAAATCCTGCTCAGCACAGAACGCCTCCTTTAGTGACTCCTCAATGCTGTCTGCACTGTACTGGCCATCAGCTGCAAAGGAGTAGATACAGTCTACAACATGGCATAGGATGAGCAAGCAGGTTGGATAAGGTCTCCTTCTAAAGGCCTTAGTTGCATGCCAGATGAATTGCTGCAAATACTCATCAACAGAGCGGCCCTGGGAAAATAGCGCCAATGCTATAAGGCTGCGTAGAGTTACATGGTTAGTGCAACTCAGATACAGACCATTATATCCTCGCCTACCTGAGCTTGTACCAATTGCCAGATCAAAAAGGTGTTTCTGTATCGGGAGCTTCATGCCAACAATGTGGCTGATTGCCGCCTCGAGCCAAATAAACAAGGTAAGAGCCACCACTACCTGCATACTACCACTATCAACCATTGGTAGGTGGGCACCAGCCGTAGGTGGTTGTATATTGACCTTAATCCCATCAAACCTAGTGAAGCAAATCATGCATTCCAAGATATGGAATGTGAATGGTTGATTGTTACAACACTTACCACATACCTGGAAAGATATTTCACGGAATGAATACTGACAGGCTAGTCTTTTATCAGGGAACTGTGCAAGACATCCAAAGCATAGTCTACTGCAGATGAGTTTATCAAGGCGGCCCCAACCTCTCTGAAGTGCATCGTGATAATATTCCACAGACCTTGCTGAATAGTTATGGAGTAAGCGCATCTTACTCGGAATAAGGGATCGAATATGTTCTAAGGAGATAATTGGAGAGGTGATGTATGCCCTCCGAATCTCTATCTCACAGGGGTAGGGGTACAATTTATCAAAGATATAGAGTGGGGCAAAGACTATTGAGCTATTATTACCTATACATCAGGGAGCCTGGGGCTATACACTATGTATTCCAGGGGGTATTGCATTAAAGGTGATACTTGAGCTGATTAGCTGCGACGCATGACAGAACCACCCAGGTCAATGAACTTTGTGAATGTTTCGAGACAACCAGGGAGGGTCAGTAGTACTGGGTTCTGGTACTTTAAAGAGATTCTTGAGTTGAAGGGGTCCCCTACCATTTCTGAGATAGGTTCAGCAGCCTGCTGAAATAAAGCAGACAGGTGAGGAAATGAATAGAGGATTGGACTATGTCATCTTCTTTCTCTTGTCCGATGACACTGAGCCGATATGTGGACTATAATGTGCATATCTGACATCCCAATAAGCTCGATTTGCTGGGCGCATGGTGACAGTATTGTGTATAACATATTATATAGTAGCGGTGTTTCAACAGTATTTGCAAGTAGACCTAATGGAATATCTGGATATAGTCCCCCAATCACAATGAGCTTGGGGAGCCACCAACCCAGTCTGAGTAGGCTACTCCAGTCAGATAGGAACCTAACTATGTCGCACAGCGCAACTATATCTGAGGCAAAGATACTGTAACTTGTTCACAACTAGGGTGCTAATCACACTTCGTGTACAACAGTAACAGGTGGCCTGCTTACTAGGCAAGAGGTGAGGGCTGGGTAGACTAATGGAGGCTTCAAAGGGATGTAATCAGAGATGAAAGAAGTAACCAATTAACCAAGTATATTAAGAATACTGTCAGTTGAAATCTGCTGTTTCCATCGTGGAATCAGTGGTGTTTAAATAAAAGTTCCCACTCATCTCCAGTATGAGCGATAAGATAGAACATTTAAAGCATCAAGCGATACCTTTGAAATATAACAAGTATTAAACAATACTGTAAAACAAAATATAAAACATAACCTAGTACCCATACCAGTTGCAGATACACATAACATCTGTGAATGGTCCTAGGAGCTGCTGGGATAAGCCGATGAACTCTGTCAGAGGGGAAAGACCTACCGCCTTCTGCTCCGAGCTGGAAGAGTGGTTATTATGTACATAACATGTATTACTGTTGGTCAGGAGGCGGAGTCATCTGAGGCATGAGATCATGGTTCAGAAGCCCACAATCTGCAAAGAGTATTGGCCCCACCATTCCAGCAGGAACATGGTAATACAGGTGGATACTGGGCTGCTCTCTGTGTCCTATTATAATATTCTTTAAGGTCTCATGCATGGTGTCCGCCCCTATTAACAAGACGAGTGCGGGCTGGGTATTGGTAGCTGAAGTAGTTACCACAGCCTGAAGCCAGTCATATTCTAGAAGCCCAGTCTGATTCGTGTCGTGCGCCACTGTAAGCCATAGGCTGTGGTTGGGGTGTGCCATGACAGGCTGTACTTGTACTTGAGTATAGGCTTTACTATTGCCCTGAGTATGGTTAGTGGTATCGGCTCTTTAAACTCTTCAGGAATTCCTCTACCAGGGCGCACCCTGTTTGAGAGTTATCCTAGTCAGTGCCGATCCACAACTGGTGATTGCTCAATCAGGAATGCCTGGAGGGGCCCTGATCATGATCTGCCCTTCTATTGACCATTGGGATCCGCAATGTACTTTATACTTGACTGCTAATACTATTCTGAGTTTGGCGGCAGTGGAGCTCCTAAAGCCCAGGTATGCCCCCATTCAGGATGCATGCTCCTTTCCAAAGTCGGGAGATTACACACTGTCTAAGATGGGAGAGCCACCCATTTGGTGGCAGGGGTATCAGCCCTATAAATATTCCTGGTATTGTCTCTTCTACTGGACAATTCATACATCTGGTGGTGATAGCTGTGACTGGTCTCGTGTTGTTAGAATAGCAGCCTGCTACCTGCTTTAGCAAATACACAGCCTCTTAGCTATGGCCTCCATTCATTTACTGTGTCTTTTCCTATTATTTTTACTAGTGCGTGCCCCACCTGAATTGAGCACAGGGTAAGCAGGTCCAGCTAGCATGCATGATGAACTAACTACCACCATGTCCAGAAATATAACTAGTCTCCCAAATCGTACAAATACAATAAAGGGCCTAGAGAGTATAGGGCTGGGCCTCCCAGACATTGCAGCATGCTGTGGGGTTTCCAGGTGGCCTGGTCCTACTATGACACCCTCCAGCCCACCCAGTGCCAGTATACAGGCATCCTCCCCCTCTGCTGCATGGCCTACATGTATCAATTCCACAACCGTCTGGCATACAGGCAACGTTCCTATAGCAATGAATCTGGCTACACATGGATGGTTTTCTTGTTTGCTTGGATTACTATGTTAGGGGATCATGGTAGCCATTGGATTCATATTCAACATAGCCAGTTAGGTGTACTTGGCATATGTCTGTTCTTGTATCTAAAGCAAGGGAACAATGATTTAAAGAAAAAGGAAAACTCAGCATGTGTTTAACAAATGGTTTGGGCTCTAGGCAGGGGTTTAGGACAAGGGGTTAGGACAGGGGAGGAGACCTGAAGGGTGGTGGCAGGGGAGGATATCGGGTGGGGTGTAGGGCGGTAAGACCTGGTTGGTAGGGGAGGTAGCTTTATAGTGATTTACTGGATGTAGTAGGGGAAATAGTTTAAGCTATGTGGTTGAGGACATGGGTAGTTTCCCCCAGCGCTGTTGGGGAGGGACTAAATGAATATAACCTTATTACTATAATCCTTTAATGTATAGCAGCAACCAGGGTCAATACAATATTCTTATTCCGCGATATCTCCAGAATTCATGCCCTCCACAAAATGTCCAGATGCATTTCCCTTACTGCCACCGCCACCATAACGATCTCCCCATGTGCCCTTTTAACCACCATTGGGTTCTTTCCAGTATATTTCCCCTAGGGGCACCCTCCACCAAGGTCCACTATGGGCACTTTCCATCTGAGGTCTGCAGTGTGATTTCCGGGCACATTTCCCTTACAGGTATTGCCACCATAATAATCCCCCCATGGGCTCTTTTAATCACCCCTGGACCCTTTTAATCCCCCATGGCTTCTTTCTAGTATACTTCCCCTATAGATACCCTCCACCAAGGTCCACTACGGGGGCTCTGTGGGATTTCTGGGCGCATTTTCCTTGTGGGTACTGCCACTATATCAATCCCCCCATATGCCCTTTCAAGTATTTCCCTTAGGGATAACCACCACCAAGTTCAACTATGGGCGCTTTTCACCCTAGGTCCTATGCGGGATATCTAGTCATGATAATCCCACACGGGATTTCCGACACTCAGATATAGTTTGTGTTTTGTATTGCTGGACATCCTACTGATGCACAAATTGAGGAGAAAATTGTAGATGGAGCAGTTATTCTATCCACAGAGGTCTCGCGGTTGGAAGTTATTGTTTCATTGTTTAGACAAACCTTTTGGAGATGTGCATTGTATTGACACTAGCAGAACAATTAAGGGAGCACTGGAATGAGGCGGGAAGAGTCGGGTGCTGTGACATCCAGTTCAGATGGATTCAAGTATGCTCCTCTTAAGTTGACTATAATGTTATCAAGGGGGCAGTGGACATTAACTGTGGGTCCAGAGGACAGCCTTGGCCCTGGGGTCCTTGCCCGCAGCCATCATAGAGAACTAGTCACCTGTTGTTGCTCATCGGTAGAGAAGGGTCACGGGCATGGTCATAGTTGTAAGGAAGGCGATTGTGAGGTGGGAAGCAGTGGGGGTCCATTGAGGAGTGTATCCTTATTTTGTTAGCATGGGAGATTGCTAGAATAGATATGTGTGGACCGTTACCTTGGTCTTAAAAGTGTGGGAGATAGAGATATTTCTTCGCGACCTGAATGGTCCCCTTGTGTGATCGTGATATTACCATCTCTGAATCTTGTAGCTATGGTTGGACGTCAGAGATATGCCTGGGCAGAGCTGGGGGATAGTGGGTCGACCAGAGCTAGAGACTGAGGGAGGCGACAGCAAGACCTTGTGGTGGAGACGTGAAGTGGGAATGGAGAGTAGGAGTACTGACTTTGGAATACTCGAGTAGAGGCTGGAGGCTGGTGACAGATGGTGTAATGGAGCAGCTCATCAGGTGAAGACCTGAGGCGAGGGAGTAGAGACTTTGGGGTAAAACTCGTATTTGTCTATTCCCGGAGCAGGGGACCCATGACAGGTTGAGTATAACAGGCAGTGAGGATTTTGTACTATGGTATGATATTTTCTCCTACTAGTGAACCAAGTCTAGTAAAACACGGTACTCGTAGTCTACCAGTTAACGAGAAATGCAGTTCCAATTAGGCCTGGTGTGTCTGTTATGCGATCCCATGATACTCGAGTCATAGGGATGACAGGTTAATGGGACCTATTGTCCCCTACCACACACAAATCCTTTCTCCTCTTTGCCCTTCTTCTCTCCGCGGTATCCTCTCTACACTTCACACTCCTCCTCTCTGCATCTTTGCATGCCATACCATCCTGGCAAGATGGACCCCTCCCATAACCCTCCACGTGTTAGAAGTTGCATATATTCCTAGACTTGCTCAGGCTACAGGTACTGTTATCATTAAGTTGGATTGATATACCTGCTGTCATTGCCTGAGGTTACCTTGCAGTGTTCCCATTCGCGGTCACCAGGAAAGTACTAGTTCCGTTTCATCACACTGTGGAGGCTTACCAACTGATGGCTGGTAAGCCAATTACCCCCTCCCACCCCCTGTATTCTATGCCAGTACTTGTAGAATAATACCTAATAATTACTACAACACTCCTTTCTTTTACCAGATACCGCCTACTCTCTGAGATTGTGAATTATACATACTTCTATAGTGGTGGAGAACACGTAGTTATGGTGAACCGCTGTGTATTATGACACCCATCATTTTGGCTCTGGTCGTCTTTGTGCCTGATGGTTTCAGGCCTCATACCCCTCGTCACCCATCTTGCACTCAAAACCTTCCTACGACCACTAGCATATACTGCCTTCCTTCTGAGTGAAAAGGGTCTTACGAATTCTATCCTCTTGGGGTACCCCTGGTTATAGGTAACTCTTATTTGCCTCGGCATGTATCTTTCCTGGTCTTGCTCAGTTCATGGTAGAGATCACAGCTTTCTATGGCTTCTGGCAACAGCATAGTGGTTACTGGTAACACAGTGGTTCATGGGGCCATCACCCACCAATCGGACCTCCATCACCACTCATGGGGAATATCAGGAATATACAGGGCTCTCCATGCCTCTGACCAAGTCATGGTGCAGGATATCAGATAGAGAATGGGCAGGTGAGTATGATTTTAGCGGGCAGGTCTTTACAGTTACCCACGGGACTATGTTAATCTATAATATGCATAGAGCCTGCTGGCCTACTGGTGGGGGCCATATTGTGGTGTTGGGACCTTGGGGCTAGATCCTGCTCATGACTGTTGTGCATCCTGATCCTCTTCTCGAGATGGGCAATAATGGGTAATGGAACCAGGTTGTGGAGATAGTACTAACGACCCTTAGGTCATAGCCTGCATGGTTGGAAGATCAGTGTAGAGCATCTAACTTGATGATAATTGGTGGATGTCATCATGGACCAATAGTGCTTGTTATGCCGCAGTGGAGGTCAGCAATAGCTACCACCAGCATTGTACCAGGGTTTTTAGGTAGTGGTCTTAGTTACAGACTTGGTCTAGATGGCATTCACACTCAGCCCAGTTCAAAATAGATATTTCCTTGTACTATTATACTCTCCATAAATAATAAAAGGCCCTGCTAGTGCAATGGGCTCTACCTTAGTAAGCGCATGGCTCTTTTCCCTTCTGAATGGATCAATAGACAGCCTTGTATATACACCATATCTGCATTCTTCCAGATATGACATGGTATTGTTAGGGTGTACTAAGGTCAATGCCGCAGCATTTGACCAACCATACATGACGAGATCCAGACATAGCATCTTGCCCACCACCCAGACGTAATATTCAAGATCTAGGAAATGCCCTAATCATAATTGAGACACAGGTGACCCTTTCCATTGATAGATATCGAGTGCCCGGGGCCCAACAGGCTGGTGTACTAACTGTTTCTATGCCACCTCCTAGTACCCCCATGACTCCTCAAGGACAGGCACCTGTTCCGCTACTACCCCTCCATACTCCTGGGTAACATTGGCTATGCTCCGCTGGGGAGGCTGCAGGTATTCGACACCGCTGGAAGCAGGGGATGCCCTTACGGCCCGGGCTGCATGCTGGTGCTCAGTGCATCCTGACATGTCGTTTGGGCATCACTTAGCACCTGCCTTCTGGGACATCCTGGGGCCCGAGAAGGTGAAGAATACCTGCCATCGCGTGTACAGGAACATGATATCCGCGCCCCCTTGGCTCTGCATAGTATAGCAGGTCTATGTATATGTAGTCCCTGTCATATTCGTAGGATCGCTGAAATGGTCTGCTGCATTGCCTTGACAGTACCTTACCTGAACCGTCACTCATGACGAGCGCCGGCCCTTACCCTGGTATCTGGCTACGCGTTGACATACCGTTGAGGATCCTACTGTTCTGGCACAGGTTGTTTTGTAATTCACCTGGCTTTATAGAGTGTTGCCCAAGAGGCCACCAGGCATAAAGCAATTTACGAGCCACCTTCACACCTGGTTCTGTCTCTAGCACTCTAGGAATCGCGTCACAGTCAAACCCCACATGTCGTACCTGCATTGAAAACCCATACCATATCTTTCCACCAGGTACCTTCATCTCGGGTCTGGTCTTTCGGTTTTTCTTCCACGGTCTGGCCGCTACCATCTCTGGGAAATGCCACAGGACATATAACCAGAGTTCCTGGTAACCAAACTCTCCACCTTCTGTAGCATTGACTGTCCATTCCCTGAATGTATCATCCCGCAATTCTACAAGGAGATGACTATGGGTGAGCCCATATCTAGTATGTAGGTGTGACATACACTCATGTATGCTGCCCTACGGAGAGCCAATTCTGGAAGGAAATGCCTTTGTGCAATATTCGAGGTATTTCAGGTCATCAAACACTGCAAATGAGGATGGAATCTGCCGCATCAATTTGGTGCTCTCTCGCACAGCCTTGCAATCACTAATATCAGTAATTGTGGGAAATAGTACCTGAGAATCCATCCCCTGTTCAATATATTTCCTGTCAGCATTCGAGGCACATGGTGCTCGCAATTGGGGCATTTTGGCTGTCTTGTGGTCTGTACCGTCTACTACGTTAGCTCAGTCCATACAGATACATGACTATATATTCCAAATGTGTTGGAGATATCGCACAGCCTCCTATTACCGCCTTAGCCTATCACACCGTAGAGGGAGAAGGGGCTTCCTAGCTCATCATACCCCATCTTTAGCAGCCTGTGCAATGTTTCTAGCCTCATGGATAGCCTGAGGCCAGGCTAATGTAGGAGATTGTCAAACACTTTCGTCAGGGCACCATTTGTGAGGAGCTGCCGGAGGTCCTTACACTTGCTAGCGGAGAGATAGCACCAGGTGTCCTGCTCTAGGTCCTGCTGGCCAGATCTGTTGTATGGTCGGATTCTGCGGAAGATCTCCGCGTCCCTTGTACTCTTAGAGTTTGTATACCCATTGTGGAAGTATTGTCGGAGTATCTTACTCGAGTCTATCCCACTATCTAAGGTACTCAACATCCATTGTTGGTGACTGGTGACTTTCCTTTATCATATAGATCAACTACCTACCATCTGCTATCAGGTTCAAGATATTGGTTAGTGGCCAGGATGCGGTGCTGGCCATGGAAACATTCAACAGAGGATTCAGGCAAATACAGAACTGGTGGGCCATTGTTAGAGCCTCTAAGGGTTTCTGCACCAACCCCGATGTCTGTAGAGTGGTGGCCAGAATGCCCAACTGGATTAGGACTATTATACGGTATTCACGTTCCTGGCAGAGCCACTCCTGGGTCTTTTAGATATCCAGTAAATGGTCAATGTTCTACCAGTGTATAGCCCTCGGCTTCTTCTCCAGAAAGTGTGGCACCGTAATGGACAGGCAGGCTGACCTATTGAACTGGGGTTGGCGCTCCTTCATAATCTCGTGCTCTCTCAACTCAGCCACCCTTTGGCTGGTCATTCTGATAATATCGGATGAACATGAGGGCTGGGAGAGATGCGCACCCCCTTATCATATATTTATAAGGTCAGTACTGTACTTGTAGGATGCACCAAGTTTGATGAACAAAGTATATAGCAGGGGCCACTGGTGCCCCGGGTGGCTATAAAAGGAATACCCTCAACCTCACATACCTCATGTTGGTAAGAGGCTAATCAAGCACTACCTTCCTATTCTTACAATGCTTTTCTCTAGATCTCTCAATTGCTTAGAACAACAGCACTGAGCCTTCCGGGCACTGCAATGCCCACAGAGCACAACTCTTGAAGCCTGCCATTACTTCCTGGTGAGGTAGCAAGAGGTCTGGGCGCTGGGTAGATCATGAAAGTCATTTACTAACACCGGCCTAGCAATACCGTGCTCCTACTATCAGTGTAACGAATTCCTGCATCACTCACTTGAATTGCTACATCGGCATTGTGCTGCGCTTCATTTCCAGGTGGATAGATACCACTATACCTACGAGGCCCTTTGCGCAGACAACAACACCCTTGCCGTACATCATTGCCTACTAGAGACACAGGCTACGAATCTGGAGGGAGAGTACACTCACCTCCATGACCAAACTCAAGACCGGAGGGCCCTCCTTATACACCCTACGGCATCCGAGGGACAGATGCCTAGAACCGTAAAGTGGGAACCAGATTGGATATGTGACAAGGAGAAGGGTCAACTGAGGTGGTTTGGGAAAGGCACCCCCATGTAAAGGCTGTCAAAGGAGCTGTGTCCTATAAATAGGGGGTGATTCTATAAATAGCACATGTTACTTATAGGAATGCTACTAGGGGTATCAAGAGCTATCCTCTTACCGAGGGTGGAAATTGGAATATCTACGGAACTTTATAGGAATGCCAAGTGATCGGCCATGAGCCCATCACCTCAAGTGTGTATATAAGACTAGCCTCCAGCGGGATATAAAGGCACATGCGGTACGGTGAACTCTGGGCAGTGGTACCCGGTAGCCCTTGGAGCTCTGGTAGCCCTTCCAACGATGTTCCTACTTACATATATGCTATTATCATGCCTATATGACTATGTAAAAATCGCAATTCGCCGATACCTTATATATGCCATGGTCCCACGATGGCTAGGCGGGCTCAACCACCCAAGCCGCCTCCAGGCCATTGCCATCTTGTGCGGCATGGCTGCAAACTGGCTGTGCATCGTGATCACCGCTGATGGTGTATGCGATATCCGCAGCCATACCGGCCAGCTAGCTACCATTCACATGATCCTGCTTTGTCTTGGAAGCCGAATGAGCATACTGACCAGCTACACCTACATATTCTCGTACAGGCAGCAGATTGCACACAACTGGCTGGGTTGGATAACCATCAGCAATGATGTTGTAAACTCTATTATCGGGCTTGGTATTGAGAGGCGCCTGGAGCCTGATGGGGTTGGCATCAGTCAGCTAGTAGTGAGTCGGCAATACCCCTACATGGCCGTGTGTGAGTCTGAATGTATAGGCCGGCGTCGTGATGCTTACGATTACACTACCATCCCCATTGCCTTCGTACGCGCAAACATAAGAGATTACTATAAATGGCCATGTAGCCCTCGGAGCCTGTTTACAGAGGCCATTGTGGTATCACCTCTATGCCGTTCCATTCAGACTAGGGCCTCTCTACGTGGGCATAGCCATTGGGCTTCTGGCTGTAGGATACCTATCCAGGTTTGGTCATATATGGTGTCGGAGTGGTGGGATGGGTCCGAATGCTAGATGCCTGAGCGTCCGACCGCTAGTCGATGCAATCCAGGTTAGTATTGTGGTGCCATGGCCATAGCAGTTCTGTGCCGGACAGCACATCTATTTGCGTGTGTTCGAAATGCGTATTCTCTCCTTCTGGCAATCCCATCCCTTCACGATAGCCTGGTGGGAGGGAGACAGGATAAGCATGCTCATCTGACCCCATGGTGGATTTACAAGGAGGCTATTACTCGATGCAGGCTGTATGCTGCATGCCCTGGTTGAGCGGCCTTTTGGAATAGAGCATGATCTAGGGTCATATGGCACGGTCTTGATGCTCACATCGGGGGTGGGAATTGCTGCCCAGGTCCAATTTATCCGTCGCTTACTGGAGGGGCGCGGTATGTCCATGGCATGGACTCCATGCATAGTCATCTACTGGAGGCGGAATAATGAAGGTGAGGCTCAGAGGTCCCCCTACATACTGGGCGGTAGGTCTAACAGCCCGGAGCATACAAGGAATGGGTGAAGGAATGGATGGATGAACTGCTCACGCTTGATGTGAAATACATATATATCCAGTAGGCGGTCATGCTAAGCGGGCGAAGGGCTAACGCTTTAGGTACTGGGTATATATATCTGCGGGGCCAGCAATTACAATGACCCCCTCACCCACCTAGCCGGCAAGGAGTACTTTGGGGAGCACGACCACGTGAACAGGGTCTCCGGGGATCTTGACATCAAGTACACCCTAAGCGCGGAGTTGGACCGCAGGTGGGGCAATACTGTGGTGACTGTATGCACAAGCCGCCCAATGATAGATGAGATCTGCCGTACAGTACACGGGGCGCTCCAGCAGGACATCTGGTTAGTAGAACTTGGGGTCTGGCCAGGACCCTCTGGTGACAGCATCTCGCCTCCCTTAGGGCTGAGGGATAGGCCATGAGGCCACGATTAATATTAAAGATATAATATTATGTGGAAACACAAAGGTTCCCGTATTCCCTGACGTCTCCTAGCCTTTCAGCGGCACTGCTGCCGCCTCCCAGATAGGGCTCCAAAACCGTCGTAGGTGGCCTTGACGGCACTATCAGCTCTGACACAACCACCGGTCCTATTCGGTAGGTGGTTAATGCCTTGTGGCCCTCATTCATACATCTCCAATGTCGTGGGAAAGGCCCCGTGGGAATTCCGGCCTTAGCCCATATAGGTAGCGGTTATTTAGTCATACTAGGCCTCGGATAGCATACCTGTACTGGATAACGTGCGTAGTGGTGTAGTCATATAGGGGTTGTCACCACCCTTTGCTCTATGATATGCCCTCGATGTTGGTTGAAGGCCATAGTGTAGCTGCTTGGCATATCCCTGGTGCTCACCTACGGATGATGGGTTTGCACTATTACGACTATGCAAAGTATACGGATATTGTTAGAGTATGCGATTACAGGTGTACCAGCAGCAAAGACAAGCAAGAATAGGGACTCATGCTCTTTACCAGGATAGCCCTGCACACAGGGCATGCTGGTATGCTTGTCGTACACCATTATACACCAAGTTCCAGTATTATGATTCTGCACGAAGCGTGCCACTATGTACCAAGTAAATGGGTACATGTCACGCACATCGTGGGGAATGTCCTGAGTGCCTATAGCCCGATATAGTTAGTAGTCATATCTCCAATCCGAACAATTGGTAGAGTCCAATCTCTGGCACTGGCGATCATAGGACAGGGGTCGTGCAGTTGGCACTACCCACCGGGTGCTCCAATCAAGACCCGGCAGACCTCCAATACATTCCCCCCTACCGGCAGTATTAGCCTCCATAGGTGCGACCTCAAGGATGGACAAACAGGGATTGTGTCAGGGCAATAAGGCAGGGTAACGGCTGACACCTATCCTATTACAGATCCCCTTTGGTTCAAGTACGCCGGTGATCCCTTGCTACTGGAACAGCTGAAGTAACTTGTCCAAGCTATGGTTATCCCTTATCCCTGGCCCTTTTGTGTAGTGAGGGCCGACTAATGGGTAGGGTGTGAGGCTAGTGGTACCTCAATTGGCCACCATTGTATATGTGAGCTTGCAGGTGGTATTTATACTACTACAAAGTACAATGAAGCCATGAAACAAAGCACATCTTGCTTCCAAATTCGCTATGAGCACTACTCCACAAGGTCTGCTATGCGACCCATGTGTAGCCCACATGCTAATACTATTAGGATCAACGCCCGAATCTCAAAGCCCCCATGTTATCCATCCGCCCACCACTGATCCCATCATGGCGTCGTAGTCACGCGACTGCCTGGCTATGTCCCAGCCCCTTTATCACACAAGGTAGGTTGCCGCACACCTCAGGCATACTCAGCAAGCTTGGCAGCACCAGATCTACGAGGGCCGCGAGAGGTGGGAGAGTATGGGATTGTGGTTGAGGGAGTTGGAGGGGTTGAAGTGGTTGAAGGGTAAGAAGAGGTCAAAGGAGCTGGAGGTGTTGGGGAAGGTCAGGTCGGCCAGAGGTGGAGACCCAGAGGGGGTGTCCAGCAATACTTGTACATAGCCCTGGGGGATAATACCCTGCATACTGGAATACACCCTGCTTAGTCCCTAGATTCCCCACTAATTCCATAGCACATGTTTGTAGTCACAGATAGACAGGGTAGTCATGTCTCCCTTTTGTCCCCACCCCATGTAGCCTGTAGGACTATACCCTCTCTCCCGCCGCGCCGCAGGGCAGAGGGACATTGTGGTATATAAGGTTACCACCATTACAGGGTGGATGTCGACCTTTTAATAGAACTTAACCTTGCCACCTGCTCCAACTCCCTTCAACTGGATAGCGGCAACACCATCACCCAGTTAGTGGATATGGCAATGCAGGGGCAGGACAACTGTGGCTGGGTGACCAGACTCCAGATGGCCATGCTAAGTGACCACGGCCCTGGGGCGCAGCCTGGGCCTACCACACCATTATCCTATGAACAAAACCATATCAACCCACTTACGCGGGTAATCGTAGTACCAGTATCATTGGATAGTCCATTCGTTTACGCAGTCACTTTTCGGGTAGGCTTGGCCTCACGTTCGCTATGGTGGGGTATGACGATATACCCCGTGAAGAACGTATACGATTGGCAAATGAGCTTGAGGTATGCCTGACCACGCAGACTGTACTGTACTAACACCACTAGTAGACCATCAATGGTGCACACCAGGCAGGAGATTCTCTATATCGCATACATGTCGTGGCGGGCCGCCTACTGGTAACAATAGATCCCTGCGCCCAACATATAAATCATACTAGATCTCTGCAGGCCAGTCAAGAGCCAGTCGCGAGCCTCTTAATGGATAATAGAGGAAGTATAGTTCTAGAAGCGGTTATTGGAGACTCCAAGACATGAATACAGAGACCAGAGCCTTGCTGTATGGGCTGGGAGGTAACTGACAACTTGACGAATGGTGGGCAGGGTCAGGATTTCATTCACGTTAGGATCCTTCTCTGTACATCTTCATTTCTCTGGCAAATTAAGACCTGATTGGGGAATCGTAATCCACATTGCGAATGGTTGAGATACTCGAAACCAGAAGTGAGAAGGGGGTACATGAGTGCCAGCCAAGACCTAGCCCTCCAGTGCCAGCACACCAGCCACGTTTCGCCTATAGCCAGGGAGGGATTAAAGGTTAGCCACAAACATCCCTCCTAAGAAATGCTAGGCATTGTGCCAAGCGGCCCTGAGACCGTTGGTTCGGGCTCTCCTTCTACTACCCTTTGAGGTTGCGCGTGCCGTATCAGACCTTCATGATATGATTCTGACCTCATGTTAATCTGTACATTTGATAAGTGCAGGAGTGACCTAACAAGGTATTGGTAAATCCACTGGACAGGGATAGGCTAAGCACAGAAGTGGTTTAACCAATTGAGAAAAGGTGCAGAAAAGGGAGGACGTTGCTTATATTGTCAGGAGTCCTCTGGTGGTTGCCCCCCAATAATCTAAGATACTACAAATAGAGACATTTAGTGGTTGACGAAATGTCCCCCCATGACTGCTAAACTACCCTACCCTATCGCCCGAGGTCACACCGTGCTCTCCGGTTTAGCACTAGAAACGATGCTTCCCGGAATACTTACTTGCCAGGTACACCATTAGCGATGCCAACAGAATTACGGTGCAAACTACTTGTACTATGAGCATAGCACAGCAGGCTCCCGCAGTGACAAATACCAATTAATGAGATAAGGTAGGTTCACCATCCCTAGGCTATGAGCATGCGGACTTCCACGATAGGAGACCAAAACACCATAAGAAGGTATAGTGCTTTCCAGATACAGTATAGCTCAGGGTGGTGGAGCTCGCTAGACCCCAACAAATGGGTTTATTATTGTCACGACCTCCTAGACAGATCTCCAATAGTGGATTTAGTGAGCTTTGCGGTGCATTAGTTCTCGTTAACCTGGGAAGCAAATGTCGGGATATTTGTGGCAGCTCGGGCATTGTGGATTTCACATTCCACGGACCTGTAGGAATCATGCTATATCGTATGAGCTTGGTGACAAAGGAAATTGACCCTTCCCTGTTTTACACTAGAAATGGCCTAGACCTTCTGAGTAGACTTTATCAAAGTTTTCCTACTTCACAAGAATGGCCAAGAGCTTAGAGTGCAGATTGGATGTGGTTGCAATGTACAAGTACCTTTTGTATGTTAGTACCTTTTGGTAATAATCATTCCTTCTAGTATTACTCCATGGACATTAGCTAACTGAGCTTGTCACTTATAAATGATAATATCTAGATGGGTCCAGAGACTGGGAAACTTTGAGCCTTTGCTTGCAAGTGATGAAGCTAAGACCTTGTGTTTCTTTATCGTCAAGATCATACAAGTACTTGTATCCGGCATGAGGTGTCTGAAAATGAGAGACTATTGTTTTTGCTGGTAGGGTTGTTGCGTAACACTAGCTGTATTTGCAGATACTTATTGCCGGATACAAAGTGCAAGTACAAGTACCTTAAGTCAACCTCCGTGCACCTTCATATAACAAAATGTGTAACCAGTACAGGTACTAGGTTAGGGTTCATGTTTGGTTTCACAGTATCGTTTGATACTTGGATTGTTTCTTGTGCTTTCGGTTGACACACCAAAGGTTTTTCGGATATCGCTCATACTTGAGATAAGCGATAACCTGTATTTAAAGACCACAGATTTCCACGATGGAAACAGCAGACTTCGACAGACAGTATTCTGAATATACTTGATTGAACGGTTACTTCTTTGATCTCCGATTACATCCTATGTGAAGGCTCCTTTAATACGCAGTGCTCGCTTCGTATTGATAAAGAAGGTGTCTGCTCCTATCATACCACTACGTGACTAGGGCCCTGCCCGGACGCATTACATTTTTTTAACCTCAGCAAGTAGTTAGAAACCTGCCTGGACCAGGTCTGATCAACCAACGAAGAGTCCAACTAAAGCTGGCAGAGGGGAGCGGCAGAACTAAGAGAGGTTCAGCTCCGCCAATACGACACCATTGAGTCACTAGAGACTCGACGTGGGATACAGGTCCCATGACAAGGCCTTGTCAAAAGAAGGCAACCCATGAAACTGAAAAGACCAAAGAGTGACTTCCCAATGGACGAAGCAGAACGACAGATAGATGGAGATTTGGCTAAGCACAGCTTTAGCAAATCAGCCGACGAATTAGCAAAGGCAGCAACAAGCCTTCCTGGGCTTTTTACCCCAAGCCCTAGCAAAGGAAAGGCACCAGCACAACCACCCAAGAAAGAAAGTTCAATGGCCTGTATCACAAAGAAACAAGATGACGACAAAGAAGAGTCACACCAATTTGCAGTAGCAGGATCACCAGAAGAATCACTAGATGAATCATCAGACGACTCCTCTAATGACAGCTCTAGTAGCGAGGGGTCTGACCACTGTATGTCTGCAGCAGAATCTGCTTCGCGGTCCGGCCTAGGGGTCGGGTGACCTGGACCGAAAGGCAAACTCCCACTACCGCCCACATTCTCGCGCGAAAAAAAGGGCCTGAAACATGAGGCATTTGACCCATAGGTAACAACCACTTCCCAATACCTCCCCCTGCACGATGTGGACAAGACAAAAGAAACAAGTGGAGCATACTTCAGAAGTTTCCGTACCAGAAAGTCAGAAGAAGCATTCCACCAAGTGATGAACCACTATGATAGTAAGGAAAAAATATGAGGAACGACTCTCATCAGATAACTATGGGACAGGTTCCAGTCATCGTGGAATTCAGAAGAACTGTATAAGATGTTCTAGGAAATCTAACAAGTACGAAATGGAAAAACAGACAGAATAACCCTGGTAGCAATGGATCTCCTTATGTACCACGGAGGATTGCCCAACGGGGTAGTATGCCAGTATACCCTATAGCAGAGGCTGTACGAAGCAATGCATCCTAGACTATGCTGGAAGGATGAACCCATAGAAGAAGATAAAGACCCTTTTGACAAGACTGTCAAGAGAGCTGGACAAAAAGATGCCATCTTGCATAAAACAGGGGTTTACCAGACGCAGATACCCCAGCAGTGGAGCAGCAAGGGATCGTCATCCTGTGATAAAACAAGAATGGAACAACCAAACTGCAAAGGCTCCAAAGACAAGAAAGACAAGAAGCAGAAACGATGGGATGAAGGTACAGGTTTCGAATGCGGGAAAAAGTGGCACTATGCAAAGGACTGCTATGCCAAAAAGGCAAAAGAACAAATGGCAAAGTGGGATGCGAGTACAACCCACATGAAAGTAGCCGAATCCAACATAGTGGAGATTAACTCCCTAGAAATGGGAAGCCTCTGGACACAACCAACACTGGCAGTAAGACCACGTGATGCCTGAGAAGGAACGATTCACATAGAGGGTCATACAGCAAAGGTCCTGTTCGACACAGGAACAATCGGCTATGATATAATTAGCACTACATTTGTCTCTACCCATGGCATACCCACAGAACCACTACCCCAACCAACAACAGTCGACATGGCCATGAACGGTTCCCACTCCTCAAGCTACATGAAGTATGGACTGACCGTAGGAATAGGAAAATGGAAATGGACCAATCAGAGGATGCTGGTAGGAAACCGGGCAAAACATAATGCCCTGATAGGAATGCCATTCCTAAAACGATAGAATGCCCTAATGAGATATGGAGACACAGCTGTGGGGTTTCCCGATTACAAACTAGAGGTGCTATGCCAACCAACAAGCCGGGAAGTCTGAGCTACGGTTTCCGACGCCACAACAACAGCATTGTTGTTAGAAGACAGGGATGTCTTCACGGACAAAGTCAGTGAAACGCTGCCGCCTATGCGTAAGATTAACCATCACATTAGGCTAAAGGATCCAACCGATCTAAGAAACCAACCAATATACTGGAGCTCAGAAGCATACAAAGAAAAGCTTATGAACTGGATTAACGAGAATTTGCGAGCCGGAGTGATCACATGACAGGAAGTCCCCAGAGCGGCACCTATGTTTGTATAACAAAAGTCAGATGGAAGAATCCGTCCCCTAGTGGATTTGAAAGTTCGAAATGACAAGACAGTCATGGATAGTCCATCTATTCCCAAACAGCAGCAGGTCTTAAACAGTATTGGACGAGCAAAATTCAGGAACAAGATTGACTCGAGTGATGCATACTTCCAAATACGAGTGGACAAGGACAGCACTAGGTTCAACTCATTCAAAGCTATGTTTTGAGGGTTTGTTAGCAAGGTGATGCTAGAAGGAGACATGAACGCACTAGCAACCTTCATGCGGATAATGGAAGACCTCCTGCATGAATTCCCGCATCATTTTGTATAGGTATATATTGATGTTATCCCCGTATTGTCAGCCACATTAGAAGAACACGAAAAACATATATGCCAGGTATGTAATTGACTCAGAAAGGCAAGATTCTATGCAAGCAAAAGGAGATCACTACTTCTCGCGAAAAAGGTGGAAGTACTAGGACACATAGTGGATGACAAAGGAATTGATGTCTCTCCCTAAAAGATATCAACCATTGCAGGTTGGAAAACACCTCAAAAGAAAAAGGAATTGCAAGGCTTTCTGGGGATAGTAAATTAGGTGGCCCAATTCCTCCCACACCGTGCCACTCTAGCAGCACCAGTAACAGACTTAAAGGGAAACACTGACTTTATATAGACAGCCACCCATCAGACCGCATTGGATATGGTCAAGGAACGGATTGTCGGTCATCAAGTCATATGACCAATAGACATACGGAGCAAGCAACCAATTTGGTAAGTAACTGACTCCTCAGACTTATGAATAGGGGCATGGGTAGGACAAGGACACACTTATCAGACCGCTCGACCAGCCACGTTACACAGCAGGAAATGCACCAATGCACGGACAAATTATGAAACCAGCAATAAAAAGGCCTTAGCAATAGTAGAGGCACTTAATCAGTTCCACAATGTACTAATGGGAAATTCCTTGGCAATAGTTACAGACTACCAGGCCCTGACGCATCGACAAAATAGAAAGAACATGTGCAGAAAGCAAGTAAGATCGCTCAGCACCTTGAGAAAACATGATGCAATAATAGCCTATGCACCAGCAAGCAAGAACTATTAAGCTGATACCCTTTTCCGATTGTATGAAGGAGAACCAGACTTGAACCCACTCTATGTCTACGACTAGATAAAGGAAACAGATGACATCTCGGATAACACGGTCTATGAGCAAGAATCAAACACGATGGAGCCCAAACGAGATATCTCCACCACCTCCCCTCCTTACTCATACACCGAGTACCCCAATGAGGTCCCTGTATCACCTGGTAGCCCCAGCACAATTACTGCAGGAAATGATTGGGGTGGCAAGTGCACCTTACAGAGCACGCCACCTGAGGAACTCCATCATAGCAAACTGCACTATTTGCACTGTTATGTTGACCATTGCATGTATCACTGAACCGTGATCAAGTTCACAAATAACCACCCCAGGCAGTAACACAAACCAACTCATGGACCACCCAGTGAAGGACAGAGTTCCCTGAGCACGGAAATTGACCCAAGCCCTCTGGAGTCCTCCATGATCGGTGACTGGGAATGGCCGCAAATGATTGGTGGAAGACCAAAAAGGGTAGGGGAAGGGCTGTCCACCTGCATTCACCAGACGCCTGGATCCTACGCAATCCCTGCAATACTGAATCTTGAAGGAACAGCATTCTGAATGCCAGGGCCAGACAGCCCGCCACCAGTCAAATGAGCAGAACCAATGGAAAGTTTTAGCAATGAGAAAATAGTCTGAGTAAGGCCACCAATGATGGATGAATATCGGCGCGGACTATATGATATGTTAGAGGACAACGAAGAAGATGACCTATGAGAGGTGACCAGAGAAGGTGAGATAGAAGACAAGCGAGGCACCAAAAAAACTGCCAATGAAATCATTGGAACATTGCCAGCGCATATGGTTCCAGCATACCGGAAGCAACCAATATGGAAAAAGGTCAATAAGAACATGGACTCCAAAGGAGATTTACCTTCTTACCGTGTCGCAAATAGAATGTTATACGTGAAAACACGATATGGGGATGACTGCATGTATGTTCCAAAAGGTTCCGCATTCAGGAATGCTACACTGAGAGAGTACGTCATAGCCGAAATTCACAACAAGGGACATCACAGTGCGGAACGGAACTTGCGGTACGCAACAGAGTACCTGTTCTGGCCTGCAATGTGCCAGGATTTCACAGCATATGAGGCGAAATGTCACACCTACCCAAGGAACAAAGAACCTGCAAAGTGACCAGAAGTGAAGGTCCCGACAATTATCCTACCATCTGAGATTTTTGAGTCAGTAGCTATTGACTTTGCGGGACCCTTCTACAATTCATGGGGATACGATACAATCCTGGTAGACATAGGTAGGGTCTCGGGATTTACATGGCTCATACCAACAAACAGAGAAGTAACAGCAATAACAACATGAGAACTCCTGTGCAACAGAACATTTACACCCCAAGGCTACCCAGCAACGATAGTCAGCGATGCAGACCCACGATTCGAATCACATGTGTGGAGACAGCAGTGTCGATTGCTAGGAATTGAATCCATTCAAGCAGCACCAGGCCACAGGGGACAAACAGGCAAGTCGAAAGAAAAATTTGGGAATTGAAAATGGCTTTCTGACACCCAGTCAATGTAAAGCAGAACAACTGGTTTGTTGCCATATGCAAAACAGCCATATACCAAAATGCAGGATGGTCCGAAACTCTTGGTATGTTATCATAAAAAGTGGTTTATAGAAAAAACTACCCCTACTTCCGCAGGCGAATTTAAGGAATTCTGCAGTCCTGGCCAAGGATGAGTTATTGTACAGGCACTACGTGATCTGGAACACTGCATTCAATGCACTCAAACTGGCGCGATTCAGGAGTGCGAGAATGGTAGCAAAGGGGCGCAGGCACCACACTCTAATTGGGATAGCTAATCAGTTACTAGTTTATAGAAACCTATTCACAACTCAATCAGCACAAAGCGAAAAACTACAACCACGCTGGTGAGGGCCATTCCAGAGAGTAGGATATGATGACCGTTCGGAAAATTACACCGTAGAAATGGATGGGAGAATGCATAGAAACCGAGAAGCGTCCTTCCACACGTCTGCTGTGAAATGATACCTCCCTAACGGCGGTACCGTATTTCCTGACAGAAGCCAACCAAAGCCACCCCCCATCATGGTTAACGAAAAACCAGAATGGGAAGTGGATGCTATGCAAGAGCACTGAAGGCGATATGACTGCGACCAATTTCTGGTGAAATGGGTGGGATGTCCAGAAACAGAAAACAGCCAGGAACCCTGCGAAGGCTCACAAGACATGATGGAATTAGTAAATCAACAGTGGGAGGACAACAAACTGGAGGACGAGTTACCCCCCTACAATAAACCATGTGACAGTAGCATGGAGTCCAACCCTGCTGGAAATCCAACACCTCCACCCCGACATAGGGTAAGGGATACAAGATGGGTTTTGGTCAGCCCGTTTTGAAAGCGATTTTGAAAGCAGCGAAGATGAGAATTGGGTGATGGAAGATGAAGATGCATACCTAGCATGGCTAGCCAAAGCCAAATATGGGGATTAACAAAGAAAAACACATATCATTCAAGCGCCTTATGATATCAAACTATTAGCACGTATCTTGGAGACTGCGCAATCGGCTAATGGGACTGTTGGTGAACTGTGCTATTATTTCTAGATGATACCTTACACAGGAAATATTCATACAAATTTGCAACAAACGCCTTGAAATAACAACTGAATTAGCAGAACAGAGGTGGGCAGAAAAAATATCAGGTGTATTCCGCTACGGTAGTGGCAGGTACCTAAGTACACAAAGATGTGATATGTGTATGGAAACGGAAGAAACCGAGATTAAGTACCACCCAACTACACCAGAACATCTAAGCGAGACCAACACCTAACTGACACGACCACTGAGAAATATATACGACCTAACTTCCCTTAAACAACTCAGGAAACTCACCGCGATACCTCCAACTCCGAAAACCCTTCCTTATTTACAAAAAACATCTTACTCTCCCAAAAAGAAAAAATGTGAACCTATGAGGAAGTCAGCATAAATGGACGATACGATATTGTAGGATGGCTACTATACCGTGAAACCATTCCACTAACCACATGTGGTAAGATGTTTTATGTCGATTACTGCGAAGAGTGCGGACGAAGCGATATCTAGAGCGAGGATTAGAAGGATCTGACGGTCTGGCACTGGATCGACTTACCATGCTACAAGGAATGACAATGCTTTGGGTGCAACTGGCCATCTCAGTGGGATTTGGGAAGATGGTTGCAGGGCATGGAATGGATGTTACAGGACGACAAGAGATTGTTGCAGGACAGCGATGACGAGGAGGATGGGTCCCATGACGGATTTCAGGAAAGCAGCGGATTTACCGACTATTAGGATTTCATTAGGTTATTTTCTTTGGTCAAATTGTTATTTTGTTTGGGAATATAACCAGTACGAATACTAGGTTAGGGTTTATGTTTGGTTTCACATTATCCTTTGATACTTGTATTGTTTCGTGTGCTAACGGTTGATACAGGGAAGGTTTTGGCATATCGCTCATACTGGCGATAAGCAATATCCGGTATTTAAAGAGCACTGATTTCTACAATGGAAACAGCAGACTTCGACAGACAGTATTCTTGATATACTTGGTCTAATGGTTACTTGTTTGATCTCCTATAACACCCTATTCGAAGCCTCCTTTAGTAAGTAGTGCTCCCTTCTTGTTGATTAAGAAGCCATCTGGATCTAGCGTACCGCTATGTGATTAGGGCCCTGCTTGAACACGTTACCGAATGAATGCATCCAGGTTCTCCTCTATAATCCTACCAGCCAGCCAAGGCTGGGCCGGGCCAAAACTGGGGATTTGTTTCACCAAGAATGCTTTCTTTGGTCTGGCACTCTTTTGTGTTTGCTTTATCAGAAGAATACGGTATGGGTTTTCTTGTTGGCTCCTGCTGATCCTCTTTGGTGCTTTTTTGGTTCTTGGCGAAGGAGGCCTTTATGGGGGCGGACTTGTGGTTGGTTCCATACTGGAGAGACTTGGGCTGCCTGCTTTTCTCCCTAGGCCTCCAGAGGAGATTTTGGCCGACACATCTTGGGATTGAAATAGGGGTATGGGGCTGTTGTTGCAGAGGTGCCCTTGTATTTAGGATCCACGCTTCAGCTGGACTGTGCTTTTAAAGTGGAGGTTTGCACCTAAAGCAAATGGATTCTATAGTTTAACAAAAAGAAACCAAAAGATATATGAACCCCTGTACTCATACTAGTGGTAGGGGTGAAGTATTGGGACAAGCAGTGGTAGCGGGCCCTGACCAAATATGGTAGATGGAGACAGCGAAGTAAGACAATATAACGGGGGCAACCCTGGGAAGATGGATTCCAAGGTTGCGACTGTACCGAACAACTTCAAACTTATCGCCAAAAGTTGAGACAGCTGTAAGAGTAAAGTAACGGTAAAACTTGATATCGTTAAGCCTGACGCTGCACTCAATTAAGGTCTCGAGAGGATTGATTGTTGGAGTAGGAGAGTTCTCGGATAGACTTTCAGGTAGTTTTATCTGATGCTAGAAACTCGCCCACCAGCTTACTCCAACTATTCGAGTACACCCTTCTCCGCTGTGGGCGGTCCGACACGCCTCCTGACACCCCCTTCGGGCATGTATGTGTGAACACACTCTAGTCGCTGTTCGCCTTATGCGGTTATCGTTTCTGCTGTGCATTTCCATTTTGCCCACCCTAGTGAAAACCTTTGCGCATCGGCGTTTTGCCGGTGGCTAACAGTCAAGACGCCGCATGGACTAGGCTATCTATGACACCCTTCCCATATGCATAGATCTCTACTTGACCACAGAAGCTAGCGTGAGCAGTTTATCTATTTACTATGCATGAGTCGCGGGCTTCCGGTGTCTTCCGCAGGATATGGTGGTCTGGGAGTCATTCAATAGGTACTACCCATGACCACTACCTCGGATAGACCTTACCTGTTGTAGCAATCATGCTTTTAGTGTCTCTGCACTTCCTTTTCGGAGCCTACGGGTTTGGGGACATCTTTGGACATGGTAGATGTAAAACTCTCCCAGTCGCCCTGGCACCTCCCAGGACTACCTTCGGTACCCATACGCTTAACTCCTGTTAGCTCCGTCAGTTTTGGTCCCTCTTACTCTGAACAACTTGGAGGAGGTACTCCACCTTCCACCCTATGCCCCCTTATATATCCTATGAACAGCGTACGGTTGACCGGACGGCAGCGATGTATACAGTGTTGCAACCAGGTCTCTAAAGATTGCTCTTTGCTGGACTGCATACAACTACACAACCCTTTGCCCATGACGTCCGGGCCTCAAGGCGGGGCCAGAGGGGTACGATAGGAATAATGTCTCCAATTTACAGCTTCCTTGGAGCTGCGTAGCTTGCCCAATAGCATCTCCTGGAACCCCAGATTCCAGTAGTATGTATGGCTTCGTGTGACAAACATTCCGGTCAATTCTCCCGAACTCCGCAAGGGACTTCATATTGAAAGGTAGGGTAACTCAGGACTTTGAGCATGGTAACCCAAGCCTCCTGGCCGGGTAACCTAGTCCTGAGGGCAGGGTAACCTGGTCTAATGGATAAGAAGACTCTCCCCAGTTATCCTGTCTATTCCGTCGCCGGAGAGAGTCACTTCTGACCTTTCTCCAGTTACCCTGCCTAGCTGAGTAACTGGCCCTTCAGAGGTCCCTAACTACGCTGACACCGCTCCTGGGTGTATCGAGGTACCTCAGTACCTGACCGGCCAATTCTGTTCCTTCTCGGAGCCAAGGCCATCGACTCTTCGTAGGTCCAGTTCTTACTCGCCTGACAGTTCCTATCAGTTTGCCTCCTGGCTACCTGTATAGGTATAGGTTCCGTCTGCCATAGCCCATGTATGCTGGGTCGTTACAGACAACTACTAATTCTAGCAATACCATCACCTCCTGCTTGTCCCAATACTTTCCCCCTGATGCCAGTAACTATACTTAGACCTAAAAGGGAACCGGTTATTCAAAGCCCGTCTCCAAAACAGAGAAATCTAAACCTGTGGTTGTTTTATTCCTAAACCGGATAGGATAGACATGGTGACTCGTATTGCTTGTTACTGCCAAGGTAGCTCAATTCTTCAAATCTCGCGGCCTATTGGGACATCGGCCTTGATAGTCTTAGCTTAACAAGTTATTAGAATGGTGAATGCCTCTTAAGAATCTCCAACACCACCAAATGACCCATGCCATACTGTGTCTGGAAAGGACACAACGAATATGGTACTACTGATCATAGTGTACTAGTCCAGGCACTGATGGTTCGAGTACCATATCCGATAAGAAACGGCCACGCGTGCAGCCGATGAGCTCTGCATGCCAAGTAGCCATGTATTTGCGTGAGCCACTACGCTAAGGGTTTAATTGCGGAGATTTCCGTCTGAGTCAGTAGGGGATCCCGTAGAGTCAGGCCCGGTCAGTGATGCTACCTGTACACCTGGCATTGTAATGGCCCATCCCTAGGCAGATGGATGCCAAGGTTGTGACTGCACCGAACAACTTCAAACTTATTACCAAAAGTTCACACAAATGTAAGGGTAAAGCAAATGGTAAAACTTAATGTTGTTAAGCCGGGTGCTACACTGAATTAAGGTCCCGAGAGGATTGATTGTTGGAGCAGTGGAGTTCCCGCATAGACGTTCATGGAGTTTTATCTTATCCCGGAAACTCCATCTGGAGTTTACTCCAACTGTTCAATCACACCCTTCCCTGCTAAGAGTGGTCTAGCACACCTGCTGGCAGACCCTTCAGCCATGCATGTGTTGATACACTCTAGTCAGCGTTCACCTTATGGAGTTATCTATTCTGCCCTGCATTTCCATTTTGCTGACCATAGCAAAGACCTCTTTGTATCGGTACCTTGCTAGTGGCTAACTGTCAAGACACCTGATGAACTCGACTCTCTATGACGCTCCTCCCATCTCGATTGATCTCTATGTGACTCCGGAAGCTACTTTGAGCAGTTTATCTATCTACTATTTTTCAATTGTCTGGCGTCCGGTGTCTTCCAAAGGGTACAGTGGTCCAGTAGTGATCCAATGGGTACTACACCTGACCACTAACTCGGATCCACCTTACCTGTAGTAGAAGGCATGCTTCTAGTTTCTTTGCACTTCCCTTACAGAGCCTATGGCGTTGAGGACATGTTTGAGTTTGGTAGGCGTAAAACTCTTCCAGTCATCCTAGCAACACCCAGGACTAGCTTCTGGACCCTCATTGTTAACCCCCATTAATCTGTCAGCTTTGGTCTCTTTTGCGCCAAACCACCGAGAGGAGGTACTCCACCTGCCACCCTATGCCCCCTTTCGGATCCTGCGAACAGCCTGCGGTTCACCAGAGGCCAGCGATCCATGTGGTGTTGCAAGCAGGTCTCCAAAGATCCGCCTTCGCTAGACCGCACACAACTACACAACAGTTTGCCCATGACGTCTGCGCCATAAGGTGGGGCCAGAGGGGCATGATAGGAGTAAGACTTCCAATATATAGCTTTGTCGGAGCTGCGTAGCTGGCCCAATAGCATTTCCCGGAACCCGAGATTATACTATTATGCGTGGCTTTCTGTAACAAACGTTGCTGTCAATTTTTCTGACCTCTGTGAGGGACTTTATAGTAAAAGGTAGGGTAACCCAGGACTTTAGGCAGGGTAACCAGAGCCCCATGGCAGGGTTACGTGATTCTGAGGACAGGGTAAGCTTGTCCGGTGGACCAGATGACTTTACACTATTGCTCAGTCTATTCCAGTGCCAGACATCGACCCTTGCAACCTTTCTCCAGTTACCTGGCTTAATGGAGTAACTGCCCCTTCCGAGGTCGCTAGGTATGCTGACACAGCTCCTGGATGTAGCCAAGTACCTAAGTGTCTTGCCAGCCATGCCTGTTCATCTCGGAGCATGGGCTATCTGGTCTCCGGGGGTCAAGTGCTTACTTGCCTGCCCGTTCCTACCAGTCCATCTCATGGCTATTCGTATGGGTGTAGGTTCCGACTGCCTTAGCTCATGTACGCTGGGTCGTTACAACCATTCAATAGTCTTGCAGCTTTGGGAACACTTTTACCCTATATTAGGCTTTGATACTATTTGATTCGCACAGTGCTCAGCCGCACCAACCGGTCTACAATAACAATATTAAGTGTACCAGAAAGGCAAAGCTGGGCGGTGCCCTCTCATTCATGTCTCCCTCCCCATGACCTGTAGATTTCCAACATCTACGGCAATTTGCTCAGCCCCAGTATAGTGTCCAGGTACTCCAATCCATTACTAGGAATCTTAAGTGGGTGTATATTGCTAGTACAGTGGTCCGAGGTCACCTCTCTCCTGAGACTAGCTTTAGGAGCATATTAGATACAGAGTGGAACCTCCCGCTTAGTCCAAACACGCCTCCACTGAGTCCCAAACCACCTATCCTTCTACCCAGCCATTGGCCCTCGCTTACCTTGGCACTGATGGTTCCACAACTGTGACAGAGGTGAAGATACTGAGGTACACCTCAGTAACCGTGAGGTTGGTCCTTCCGTGGACCTGAAAGGTCCTGTTGAGATATTTCCGTTCAGAGTCCAGTTATAGCAGTATGACCCTGTATATCCCAGGGACCCTGTCGTGACCGGTAGGGCCGAAGGTGTTCCAGGGGCCGGTGTGAGGTGACTAGGTAGAGTAGGGACATCGTAGGTCATTATTTGCCTGAATGTCCTGGTGAAGTATGGGGCCACGGTTGTTGCAATGGTAAATGGCAGCATGGTGTAGTTGCACTCTCAGGGAAACCAGATTGGACTAGACCTTGCTGATGTCATGTTGGCAGCCGGGTCACATACACAATCGCTGCTGTGAGGTATAGGCATCACTAGCTAGTAGGAAACTATCAGGAACACTAGGAAGATAGCTATTGCCATACCTGAACTTGAGATCATAATGTACAAAGGGTGAGGGTCCAGGTTTGATAACTGCAATGGTGGAAGGCTTTTAGGAATGCTTTGTAGTTTGAAGTGGCAAGCAAAAGCACCACACATAGAGTATATATATCCACCAACTGGCACCTATGGTATCTAGAGATCAGTACATGAAATAAAGGAAAGATAGTAAGAAACCGGCTCTCCTCCCACAACCTCTCTCAGTCAACCATCCCCCTGCTGCTCGTGTCCACCTCCGCAATCCTACCACCAAAGTCAAGGATCTCATCACATGTCCACTCATATTGCGACTTCAAATTCTCCAGGGATTGCCAGAGCTGTTATACACGGGAGAGCCATGTATGAAGACATGTTTTGAGCTAGATATCCTCTCTAATCCAGTCTTGTAATACCCTCACAAAGACCAACTTTTGACCAGTGGCCATGGGCCTCTCAGGGCATTCTACTATATTTAGCAGGTAAGACAGAAGGATGCCTTATGGTTGAAATCTTGCCTAAGCCTCCAGGGGGCTCCAATCCCTTACTATTGTGATATGACATTTGCTGCAATGGTTGAATGATGGTTTGAGATACCTGGCGAATGATAGCCATTTCTGATACCCAATCATGCTGAAACCAAGGGTGCACAATGTGACCATGCATTACTGATAGGAGTGCTCCGGATGACCACATATTGGTAACCCGAGAGTAGCGAACCGTTCTCCCTTCATACCAGCATACCTCAGATGATTCGTCCCCCAGCGCTATTGTGTGTCGCCCTCCCACCTCAGCTCCTGCAGATCCACTCAGTATTCCTCCACCTCTTGGTATCGCCTTTCTCCTCAGTATTCCCTTTCCACTCAGTATTCCTTTTCCGATAAGTATATCATATGATGCTTCCAGATGGAATCCTGTCACTGTATAAAAATGAAGGTTGGAACAGAGAGTCCCACAGTGTTTACAATAACATGGTGTTTACTGTGTAAGCCACAACAGTAAGCCAGCTGCAGAGATGACAAGAATCGGTGCATTCTGGTGCTTCCAAGGAGGATGGGGCCATGCAAGTGGGGACTGATTATAGTGGAGTTTCGGAAGCATTACGCACTACCAGTAAGAAGCACAGGTGGCCAGCGGCACCAATACTACAAGGTAGGTTCAGTCAGCCCTGATCGGAAGCAATTGCTAATAGAGACTAGTAGAAGTGCTTCCATGTCAAAGAGGGTGCTGGGAATCAGGAGGAGGACAGCTACGAGCATTATGCAAGCCAGGAGGGGGGTAGGACAGATGCATGAGTGGAGATTGCATTAAGGGAGGGCGTGGTAGCATTGTGGGCAAAGTGCAACATGAGGTTCAACAGGGCAGTGATTGCTACAGTGCCTGGAATGAGGCTGGATACAGGTGCATCGATCAATATGGAGATGCGTAGATATATGAGGCGGAGGACAAGGTTGGAGATAGCAATCCGGTCACCCTTAGTGGAGGCAACATTAACATCGTCAGCTATGGGGAGGAGGATGCCCCAGGCAGTAGGGATGACAGGCACCATCATTGGGGCAGGGATAGGTACACTGGCAATGATGGCAATGAGGTGGACTCGGACAAAGACGATGCTGATGACATGGATGGAAACGTGAACGTCAGTGAGGACGACATGGATCATGAGGTGGACGAGAATGATGATGAGGGGGAGGAGGATGATGATGAGCAGGACGAGGAGAATTATCAAGATACAGGGGAGAGAATGGATCAGGACAGGGCCGGGGCCGAGCCAGGCTATTATGACAGCTATCAGAATTACTGTGGCAATGGCAGTCACCAAGGAAATAATATTAGAACCTATCAGAATGGGATTGACATCAGTCAGCACAGTGGAGTATTTGGGGTGGATATTGCTATGGGCCTCAGTGATATGTGGTATAGTGTAGATATCCCAGGAGGCCAGAGCATGCCCAGAGGTCTATGAGTAGAGCAGACAGTGGCAGGGGCATTGGGGAATGCGGTATAGCAAGGTGACCTGGTGTGTCCACTCCTGTCAGCTGTGTGGGAATATTATCGAAGCCAAGGCGCCACTGGAAATGCATAGCCCCAGGTTTCACCATGGGCAAGATACATGATGGCAGTTAGAATGAAGGAACGATATTTGCCCTTGGAGTGCGAAACCTGACAATATCCATAAGTGACTCTAGGTGATTGCCATGTTATAGGCTTCATTATAACCTATCTCCTAATTACAGTCCAATGCTAGACTTTCTACTCAGGAATTAAATCCCATTTATGTTCTTCATAGCCAATGGGACAGAGATTGAGAATGATAGTTTCACCGCTTGCACTGGGAGGGGGGCCAATGACTATGCTAGTGTTGAAGGATCGGGGCTGAGCAATGAAGGGGCTACATGTGCCCAGCCATTGACATACTTGTGCAAACCCCACCTCTCAGGCCTACGGTTACCTACTCAGCCAGGGCTATTGCGTGGTCTCACTTTGGGCTCGCCCTGGATATGGACGCACCCATAATAGGTTGGTCAAAGTTACTTTAACAGATGTAATGATTGCCAGGTGGGCAGGGGAGGGACAGAGTATGAAATATCCCCATGAGCGCCGTACCAACCACACCGCAGATGAAACATAACATACCAGTACTACCTGATCATTACCATAGCCCTTGCCACAGCTACCCATGCGCACTCCTAGGCAGGGTTCAAGAGTTCCCCGCTCTAGGCAAGGGTAATAATGTCCAGATCGATACTCTAGTAGTTGCTACACGCTCTGGCAATATCGATAGATGCCCTGGATACCTTGCAAATTATAGTACGTCTTCCTGACCTCAGCTGTGCAGTCCCGAACCGACATTAAAGTGGGCCCACTTGACAACCATGCCATAAATAAGATAGTCAATATCACTGTTGAGACACCCATCTGTAGAGGCGCACAGCTAACACAGCTTCAGGGACTAGGGTTTCCATGATTAGCAGACCAGGGGGTATCACATGTGTGGGCTAGTTACACTAATAACAGACATGTTTCAAAGCCGAGCACTGGTGACCCTGTAGGCGATAGCGGGATGACGTTTTGGTATATGTTAGGCTGTAGGCGACTGTAAGGACAATCGAGTCTATACTAAGGCCCGATACATGGTGAAGGGATTTCTGAGAAGGCTCACTTACGAATTTCAGGATAGAGTAAAGTGTAGAGGTATATTGCAGAATGAATATATATTGATAAGATCTCTTCTCCATCGCTGATGAGTCTGGTGAAAGCGTGGGAGACACCTCGATGTTTGTATTCCGGGTCTGGGTGTTCAGGGGCTATCTATTTCTCCTACTTTCTTTGGCGCAAACTTCGTGGACCCTGAAAACCTTTACCCCGCTTGACTCTGATTTCCTCAAACAGCGGGGAGGGTGTCCCATCCATCACTCTCCTCACACTGTTCGCTCTTATCATAGTCACACGAACACTTTCACCGTGGTAAGCGGCTACTGGTTCTACCTCTGCATATGAAGTGATCAGCTCCGATGACAGACTTATCAATGCAGGCAGATTTCCTATCCATCTGCGTCAACCTGCAGGAGATAATCTCCTGCCTTATCGCACTAACGGGATCTAGGGCTTGTTATGCTATCGGTTGACCTCCCATGGGCTAGGCCATCAGCCGGCTCTGGCTTATCATAGCTCTGGGTGTGGGCGAGCGGTAGTCTCTGAGGCGTCATCCCATTATCAGGATTTTCCCCTGTATTTCTCAACCAATGGACTTGAAATTCGGTCTTACTGCCTGCATGACAGCCAGGGACTCCTATCGCTGTAGCCGACCTCCCCCCGGTTGGCATCCATCCATTGGCGCAGGTGAGGGATCTTTGCATGTGTTTATCTACAAAACCAAGTGAACCCTTTAGTCCCTTAGACCTAATCAGAATAGCCGTGAGGCCTCGCTTGAAGACTCAGCGAAAACCGCTCAGTCTGCGACCTTCCGTGGTGGCGTAAATGAGGGTTTTGTACCGACGTCGTATTGGTGGAAATTAACTCATTCTCCAAATAGTTGGATGGACCCTGGGATCGAAGCCATGACCTTTTGCCTATGATCATGTGACATGCCTACTACCCTATGCCAGTTCGTCTTATGTGTAACCGTATGGAACTAAGGACCGGGTGCAGTGCGCTACACCCTATGGGTTGATGGAGTGGGGAGCTCACGAGCGCCAGCAGGGAGAGCGTAAGGCTTTCTATCACTTCAAGTACAATTCCCATAATCAGGGAACTAGTACTTCCCGGTCCTTGCAGTAGCCCCATTTGATGAGGGTACCTCTACTGAGGCCAATGAAATTCCCATCCCAAAGTGGTCAGCACCCTCGAACCTCGCATGCCACAGTGCTTTCACCATCCCGTAGGATGTATAGCCCCGCAGCATCTATATAGTGTACTGGATCCGAGACTGTTCAGACGCAAAGAATATACAGGTATACTCCACTTTAGGTGCATACATTTAACATATTAACACCAATTGCTAGATATATACATCCTGCGCCAATATTGACATCATAGGCGAAGTGCCAGAAGCGGTGCAGTAGTATTTGTTTGTAGGAGGGTCAGATTCAGGGACATGGGTGGAGTAAACTGTTGGTTTAATGGCTTTGCGTCAGGTCCCTTAGGTAGAGGCCTGGCCGGCTAGTGCAATATAACCTGTTATGGTATTACCTCAGGCTGTCCACCTTGATCATTGTGAAACCTTACCTGGGCGAGCCTCCGTAACGGGTATGGGTACTAGGTTATGTTTCGTGTACTATCGGCTCATATACAAAATGTTTTATGTCTGGTTTCACAGAATCGTTTGATACTTGTATTGTTTCCTGTGCTATCGGTTGATGTACAAAATGTTTCATAATATCGCTCATACTGGAGATAAGCAATGTGCTGTATTTAAAGACCGATGATTTCCACGATGGAAATAGCACACTTCGACTGACAGTATTCTTAATATACCTGGTTGAATGGTTACTTCATTGATCTCCTACTACACTCCGTTCGAAGACACCTTTAATAAGCAGGGCTCGCTTCTTGTTGATCAAGAAGCTATCTGCTTCTATCGTACCACTACGTGATTAGGACCTGGCCTGAACATGTTATAGCCCCGGTATTTAGATATTGACACTGAAATGCCTGTAGCTCGACGTCTGCTAAGGTATTGTGCTATTGGGCAATTGGTATAGGCACCTCAGGTCATACCTTCCCACCCCCCTGCCTTTGTACTGGCGGTTCTTATATTGTTTCTTCTAGGGTTCATGCTTCCACAAGATAGGTACGTATGGCTGGCCACTTGCTATCGCTCTATGGACATAGCGGCAGGTTTACTTCTGGTATTGCTGAACCTACCTCCCTTCATTCACCTTCTTCCTATACACGGTGTCTACCTAGACCCCTGCAGTGCCGCTCTCCAACACCTTGGCATCAATATCTGTAGTAAAACCATCCCGAGGTTTTGTGCCTTGTACTAGCGATGCATCTCCTCTTTCAAAAGACCATGCATTGCCACCCCCTCCTCCGACTACCCCACATCACTGCCAAGGTCACATAGAATATTGGTAATATATCATGCGGGTACATCTATAGAGGCACACCAGCTCTGGTAGCCCTTTCAGATCGCACTGTATGTCCACCACCCGCCTTTCTGATGGCGGTTCTGTGTGAATCTGCCCAGGATTAACTCACCTGGGTACAAGCCGCATGCGGAGCTATACCGACTTGCCTATTGCCTGCTTATCTGTATCGGTCATCTGGACTCTGCTTATAACTCACACTCCTCATGTGACTATGGGTCTAGCGGGACCCTTTTATATTATCCCACCTACCGTTATATCCCATAGTGGCTGCCGAGACTTAGTGTAAGGTCCTGGTGGGTGTCGGTCCTTATTATAGTTCATATATTATTAGTGCTAAGAATCGGGGCTATGTAAGGAGGAGTGGTAGAATGATATCCCACCATAACTAAATATGACAGAACAATTTGTTCTGAGCAATGGGTCAAGCTAAGAAGTTTGTCTACGAGTTGATTGCCGGGGATGCACTGCAGGTTGGCCCTGACCTCCCTGGCACACAGGCCCTAGATCGGACTACATTGCGGCCAGTGGAGGGGCACCTTGAGGCCCTTGAGCCATGCGTTGCGGAGCTGGAGGAACGGTATATGTCCTATATGTCATGGGGGCACCCCTGGAAAGACGGATCCCAAGGTTGCGGCTGCACCGAACAACTTCAAACTTAGCACCAAAAGTTCACATGGATGTAAGAGTAAAGAAAATGGTAAAACTTGATATCGTTAAGCCTGATGGTTTCCTCAATTAATGTCTAGTGAGGATTGACTGTTGGAGTAGCAGAGTTCTCACTTTGGCTTTTCAGGTAGTTTTATCTTATGCCAGAAACTCCCACAGCAGTGTACTCCAACTATTCGAGCACACCCTTCTGCGCTAATGCTGGTCCGACACATCTCCTGGCACACCCTTTGGTCATGCATGTGTCGACAGACTCTAGGCAGTGTTCACCTTGTACGGTTATTGTTTCTGTGGCGCATTTCGATTTTGCCCGCCAGAGTAAAAGCTACTTTGCATCGAAGTCTGGCCGGTGGCTAACAGTCGTGACCCTCGCATGAACTGGACTATCTATGACACACTTCCCATATGCATTGATCTCTGCTCAACCTCAGAGGCTACCGTGGGTGGTTTATCTATATACTATTTCCGATTCTTGGCCTTCCGGTATCTTTCGCAGGATGCAGTGGTCCGGCAATGATCCAACAGGTGCTACCCATGACCACCACCTCGGATCCACCTTACCTGTCCTAGGAATCATGCTTTTGGTGTCTCTGCACTTCGGTTTCAGAGCCTATGGCATTGGGGACACTTTCGGGCTTGCTAAGGGTAAAACTATCCCCCATGTCCCAGCACGGCCCGGCATGGCCCACGCGACCCCCACGGTTAACTCCTATGAACTCCGTTGGTTTCAGTCCGTTTTAGTCCGCACAACTTGGAGGAGGTACTAGACCTTCCGCCCTATGTCCCCTCGTATACCCTGCCAGTAACCTCCAGTGCGCCGGGCGACGGCAATGGATACTGTGTTGCTTGCGGGTCTGTAAATATTCCACTTTGCTAGACTGGAAACCACTACACAACCATTTGTGTAACCTGGTTGGGCCTGGCCCTAGTCACGTAGCGGTACGATAGGAGCAGATCGCTTTGTGATCAACACAAAGTGAGCGCTGCTTGCGAAAGGAGGCTTCGAACAGGGTGTAATAGGAGATCAAAGAAGTAACCATTCAACCAAGTATATTTAAGAATACTGTCCGTCGAAGTCTGCTGTTTCCATCGTAGGAATCAGCGGTCTTTAAATACAGCATATCGCTTATCTCCAGTATGAGCGATATTGCGAAACATTGTGTGTATCAACCGATAGCACTCTAAATATTACAAGTATCAAATTATACTGTGAAATCAATCATAAAACAATGTGTGTATCAACCGATAGCACACGAAACACTCCAAGTATCAAACGATACTGTGAAACCAAACATAAAACAATGTTTGTATCAAGCGATAGCAGACGAAACACTACAAGTATCAAACGATACTGTGAAACCAAACATAAAATACTAGTAACCCGTACCGGTTACAATTTGTCTATGACGTCAGGGCCACAGGGCGGGGCTGTAGACGTGTGACAGGAATAAGGTCTCAAATTTGTAGCTTCTGCAGAACTGCATAGCTGACCCAATAGCATCTCGCGGAACCCCAGAACCTAGTATTACGCAGGGTTTCGCATGAGAAACACTCCGGTCATTTTTCCCGAACTTCCCAAGGCACTGCGTATCGAAAGGTAGTGTAACTCAGGACTTTGAACAGGGTAACCTGAGCCTCCTGGCAGGGTAACCAGAACCTCAGGTTAGGGTAACCTTGTCCGTTGTACAAGATTGCTTTTTCCTGTTACCCTGTCTATTCCGTCGCCAGAGGTAGACACTTCTGCCCTTTCTCCAGTTACCCAACCTAGGTGAGTAACTGCCCCTTCAGAGGTCCCTAAGTACACTGACACCACTCCGGGTATATCCAGGTACCCAAGTACCTGGCCAGTAGATTCTGTTTGTCTCGGAGCCCAGGCCTCTGGTCTCCGTAGGTCAATGTCAGGCAGTAGCCAACTCTTAAGAACAAGTGAGTGGGGACCAGGGCCCGATACGTGATGGAGTGAATGCTACGAAAGCTTACTCGCAATTGCCTTGATGAAAATTGTGGAAGTATATCGTAGAACCAATACCTTGATAAGATCTCTTCTCTGTCACTGATAATTCCTGTAAAAGCGCGGGAGGCACCTCGGTATTTGTATTCCACGTCCGACTGTTCGTGGGCTGTCTAGTCCTCCTACCTTTCTCCTGTGCCAACTTCTTAGACCCTGAAAACCTTTGCCCGGCTCGACTCTGATTTCCTGGAACAGCGGGGAGGGGGTCCCATCCCTCTCCTTATCCTGTTCGCCCTAATCATAGTCACTCAAACCCTTTCACCGTGGGAAGCAGCTACTGGTTCTATCTTCTGCATACGGAGTCATCAGCTCCGAGGACTGACTTATCAAGGCAGCCGGATTTCCTCTCCGTCTGCGTCAACCTGCAGGAGACGTACTCCCACCTTCCCGTGCCAATGGCAACTAGACCGTGTTATGCTATGGGTTGACCTTTCACGTGGGAGGCCCTCTGCTGGCTCTACCTTATCATGCCTCTCAGTGTGGGTGAAGGATTGTCTCTTGGGCATCATCCACTCATCAGGCTGGGACTTTGCATGCATTTATCTGGACAACCAACTGACCGATTTCGTTCCTTTGACCCTGTCAGGATAGCCGAGTGTCCTCCCCGCAAGACTGAATGAAAACCCCATTCTCGGGGAGCTTTGGTGGTGGCATAAATCAGGGTTTTATGGCAGCATTGTATTGGTAGAATTAAACTGATTCTCCAAATACTGTGGCGGGCCCTGGGATCGAACACGTGACCTTTTGCCAATCATTACCTGCCATGCGCATTTCGCTATGCCGGTTCATCTTATGTGTAATACCAGCCCCCCCTCTCTAAGAGTTCAGCCCGAATCTCTTTGATCCAATCTTCTAATAGTGTACAAATTAAACTCCTTTAAGGACTCTGCAAGATAGTGCAAAAAACCTTTCCGCGTTTACTTGGCCATGTCTAGGAAAACCTTTCCTTGTCATCCTTCCTTTATCTTCGCGGCATCTCCGCGCTTTCCCTGTGACACCCTTCTACCAATTCCGCCACATGCTCTAAATGGCCTGATGGCTTCCGGGTGTTCTCATCCTCTGAACACCCCCGCTACTGCACAAAATATCTGAGTTCATGGATCCTCCTTATGTGCCCTTGAACCCTATGAGTGCAAGAAATAACGTCGCTTTTTATTATCTTTTCAAACTCCTATTCCAGGTCCCTATCTATCTCCGTGAGCGTACAGGGAGGCTGTTCTTGAGCCAGTTGAACTGAGGTTCGGTATGGCTCTAACAACGATACATGGAAGACTGGGTGAATCTTTCACTGTTCCGCAATCTCCCGCTTGAATGCTCGGGTGCCGCGTCGTTCCAGGTTCTTGAAAGGCCCATGCAACTTTGGGCTAAGCTTTTGGGAGGATCTTTTGTTGCGAATGTTCTTGGTGTTCAGCATGACCCAGTCGCCTGTCTGCAAGTTTGGCTGTGGCCTTGCTGTCTGGTCATGGTACTGCCCCATTACTTCTCTGGTTGCCTTCAAGGTGGCCAGTGCCTGTCGATGTACCTCCTTCATCCGGTGAGCATACGTGGTAGCTTCTGGATTTCAACCTTCACACTCCTACACCCATTCTGTCTGCAGGTGGTATCCATAGTACACGTAGAACGGGGTTAGCCCATGCGCGCTCATGACGGAATTGTTGTAGGCATGTTCCGCTAGCGGAAGCAGTTAGTGCCAGTCATCCTTATCAAAGTTGACGAAGCTTCACTGACAGTGTTCCAGCACGTGCTTGGTTCTCTCTGTCTGTCCGTTGGTCTGCGGATGGTATGCTACGTAAATATTTCACTTAATACCTAAGGGTTTGCACAGGGATGCCCATGATTCACCCACGAACTTCGTGTCCATGTCCGAGATGATTTCTGTCGGTAGCCTATGCTGTTTCTATACTTCCTGGAGAAACCTTTGGGCTATGTTCTTTGCCATTGCATTTTCCTAGAGCCCTATTGAATGGGCTATTTTGGTGAACCGGTCGACTACCACCACGATCTGAGTGTTTTCTTCCAACTTCGGTAGTTGCGTTATGAAGTCTGTTGAGATAGAGATCCACGCCGCGTAGGGTACTTCCAAAGGCTGTAGAAACCCATACTTCGCATGTCGTGGCACTTTGCCGTGTTGGCACTCGTCACAGGATTGCACGTAGTTGTTCATCCATTCCCCAAGGCCTTTGCAGTAGAAGTCCCTTGTTATGATTTCTACCCCTGTTTCCTGGCCGAAATGCCCCTGACTTTGGAGTCGTGGCTACTTTGGGCAATCAGCGTTTGCAGGGCCTCATTCTTTGGGATGAACAGCTGTCCCTTGCAGTAAAGTAGGCTATCCGTTAAGATCTAATGCGTAGGCATTCCCCTTCCCTCATCTCACAGCCTCTCTAACCCTTCTGTCCTCATCCTCCAGTCTGGGTCACTCTCTCCCTTCTCCTTTAACTGTGCGAGGAATTGGGTATCAAACTTCTTCCCCGTTGCTTTAATGACCACCGCGTTGGTTGGCACGGTTTCTTCGGTTGTCAGGGCCTGGTGCCGTCCCTGATCCGACCGATCCAAGGATTGATGTAGCCCACTCTCTTCCTTTAGCTGACTGGTTTGGGTTCAGGTTTCGACAATACTGCTTCCTGTACTTCCGAATCCTTCCTGGCCCCTCTCAGTATTGTCTAGCTGTATTGCTTTGTGGAGCTCTGCTTTGTGGATCCTTTCTACTACGAGTTGCGCTACTTGCTTGCCCTTCCCCCTATAGTAGTCCTAGTCCTTTAGCTTGCATAGCAATAGTTCCACGTCTCCTCAGTAGTCCCTGTCAATGACGTATGGCCCGACCATAATCCCATGTTGGACGCCGAGGCCACTTCTCGGAGCTACTCGACCATAGGTTCCTGCTGGCAATGCCAAAGCGATTCCGGTGGCTATTGTTGCTTGTCCGCGAGCCTGTACTATGCCTTCTTCCACTGCATAGATGTCATGTCCTCCTGCTTCGCTTGAGCCCCTTGTTGGAATCCAGGCTTCTGGGTGCAACCACATGGCTCCAGTATATTCAGACTCAGGTGGGTACTGCTCTGGACCAGGTTCTTCTTCTCTTCCTCCCACTATAACCATAACCTGATTAAAATGTACGGAGTTTAGAATTGAGAGCCTCTGGCTTGGCGCAGCTCCCCCTCGCGACGGTACCGCGGCTGTCTTCTAATGCATCCAGTTTTCCGCCACTCGACCCTGGTCGGTACACGATTTTGGAGTTTAAATCCGCCAACCTCTGTGCCTACCTTGTCTGCCTGGCACTCCAGGTCTTGGTCATGAGGCAGTATTATAGATTCTGGTGATCTGTAAATACCATTATGGGTTCCTTTGTTCCTGCAAGGTAGTGACACCATTCCTGGAATGCTTCAACTATGGCGCGCAACTCTTTGTCATGGACATCGTGGTTGCGCTCCGCCGAGTTGAGCTTGCGCGAGTGAAATGCTATCGGGTGTTATCTTTTTTTGATAGACTGTGACAGTATGCACTGCAGCGCATAGTCGGTTCCATCTGTTTCCATTACCATATTCCTGTCGGCGGGAAAATGTCCCAGAATAGGCACCGTCACGAACTGCTCCTTCAGGAACTCGAACCCCTCCACGTCCTCCATTTCCCAGGCAAATCTCTGCTGATTTCCTTTCCATAGCGCCGTTATGGGTTGCCAAGTTCCTGAGATATTCTTAATGAATCTCCGCTAAAAATTCGCAAATCCCATAGAAAAATAGATGTCCTGTACGGACCCAGGTCCCTTCCATTCCCTAATGGCTTTGACCTTTCAATCACTCATTGTGATCCCATCTGTCCTCACTCTCTACCACGGAAATTACACCGTCTCAGTGTGGAACGCTGACTTAGTGATAGACACAGCTAACCGGTATTACCGCAACTTAGCCGATACCTCCTTGACTGGCTTTACATGGTCCTCCACAGTTTTGGAGCAGATTAGGATGTAGTCTATGTATACGACCACTCCCAAGTCTAAATGTCTCTTGAGAACGACATACATCTTGTCTTGAAAGGTGGCAGATGCATTTACAAGTCCGAATGGCATTACCCGGTACTTGTAATGGCCGTATCGCATGCGGAAGTCCATTTTGCACTCGTCCCCGTCTTTGATGCATATTACGTAGTACCTATCCTTTAGCTCCGGCTTGGTGAATATACACAATCTGACCACTCGGTCGCTTAGCGGACTCATGACCGGAAGGAGGTGTTCCTTGGCAATCGTAGCCTTGTTCAGCCCGCGGTAGTCCGCACATAGCCCCAGCCGTCCATCAGGTTTTGGTGCAAAAAGTATTCGTGCCCCTGCGGGTGATTGTCTTGGTGTTATGTTTCCCTCGCATAGCATCTTGTCCAGGTACTCGTGCAACGCCTGTAGTTTCTTTTCCGACAATGGGTATATTGGCCCCCATGGGGGCTTCTGGCCTTCAACCACCTTGATCACATGATCATGGGTGTTATGATTTGGGTGCCGTTCCGCTGCCTGGGACAGGAAGAAATTGGCATACTCGCGGTAGGGTTTTGACAAAGTCTCCACGACTACTGCCTCTGGGTCCTCGGGGCCTGCAATACAGTCCACGTATCTTGCCACGGGGTCCACGGCCACTGTTTCGTCCCACTCAAGGCAGATTCTATCATCCTCAGGTGACAGGTATCGCTTACACTGCTCCACCTGGGACTTCCATCTTCTTGCATCTTCGCTAAATGAGAGAGGGTGTTGGCGATGCCATCTACCAAATGGTATTATAAAGTCATGGACACCCTGGCTCATGCCTTTACACATAATTTCTGCACAAGGTCGGTTGGCCCCAATTTCAAGGGTGATGGCAGCTGTATTGTATCGTCCCGCGTTTTGGGACCGTGCGCCATCAAACCCGGATATACTAACTGGCGTTTCTCACTGTATTGTTGCTGGTCCCAGCCTATGGGCTGGTGCTTCTCGTATGACAAAGATATACGAGCACGAGTCTAATAACATGCGGAGAGGTACTCATTCTCCTTGTATTCGAAGGTGAGCTGTGCCTTGCGGGTACTGGTAGTCGGTGGGTGTTGGGACTGGAGTTCTCTGTCACTTTGGCTCTACTCTTGGGTTACCCTGTCTTCCTTGAACTAACATTTTGTATATCAGGGCATTCAATAATCTTGGGTGTTTGTTATTGTGCCCGACCAAGTTCGCCCATTCAGGTCTCCTCAGACAAACTCAGTCCATTAGGTGTGCGGCTCCTTTCTGGCCTTCTTTCCCCTCAATGACGATATTTAATCATAGCGGTCTATGCCCCCTGTGCATAGATGACGGAGCGACCTTTCTAACGTGGCCTTAGGTGTTCAATTCCTACCGTTACATACGATTTAAGGCGAGCATGGTGTCCTTTGTCCCACCTAGCAACCTGGAGCCTACCCACTCGGCGTCACCAGTGGTGCCATGATGGGAGAGGGCGAGCGCCTTCAGGTGGTCCTGCACTATCCTGACTCATTTGCCGTTCATAACCCTAGGAGAAAAGAGTTAGGGCGTCCGGAGTTGCCCCCTGTAACAGTTCCCTTTTCATGCGTGCCGGATTTACACCTGCCCTACCAAGGGAGGAATATAAACTCTGGCCATCCCGCATCTAGGTCGGTGGTCATTCTTGATTGCTTGCTCCGGAGATGGGTTAACTTTCTCCATTATAGGCCACTTTTCGTGTCTTTCACACTTCTGTCCCTGTCCATGCTCAGAACCAGATCAGTGCGGTTAGCTGACATTCTGGACTAAGCCATCGCCCTAGCTTGGAACGTAGGTGGTGGTTTTTGGCACAGTGCTTCTGATTGTCTGATCTATCCCCCTTCTTGATCCGACAACTCCCAAAGTTTAGGTGCTGGTAGCACCTAGTTTCGGTTCACTGCTGGCCTAGGGGTGGCATTCCGAACCTCCATGTTTTGAGGCCTAAACTTCGCTGCTTTCCACTATCCCATCGTTGCGACAACGGCTCCCTTCCTACAAGCGCCCCACTTGTGGTTGGTGAGTCTGTGCCGCGAGCAGCTTTTATTTTCCCGGCGTTGGTCAACCAGGTTTTAGGGTATTCCCTGGTGAACCTTTTTCCAATCAGTATGCTCTACCCTGTGGGCCTTGGTCGGTTTGTTGGTCTGGGCGAACGGTGTTGACTTAAAGGTTCCAGGCGCTGTCTTCCTATGGGACTTCCAGGGTCACGCTTCGTCCTTTCCCTGCTTTGGCTCCTTTTCTACATCATCACGGCGTTGTTTCAACAGTCCAGAAGAACTCGACCAGCTGGACGGATTGTCTCGTCTTTGCCGTTTACTGTCGAGGAATGCTTGCGCCTGTTTACTGACTGCTGGAGTGTGTTCCGGCCATTCGGTGTCGCTGTCGTATCGCCTATGAGACACCGGTCTCAATATTGCCTCTCGTAGTTGGTCCTCGACTATCCGCCTCCACACTGTTCCTTGAAGCTTGGTCTTGATGTTCAAGTTTTCCATCTGGAGAAGGTACTTGTCGATGTCCTTCTCGTACGCGATCTTTCCCCTCCGTGCTAAAGCCTTGCGTTCCTCGCTGATTGGTGAAAATTGCATGACAATCCCATGCCAGAACAGTTGCCACCTCAGTAGTTCAGGAAGAGCGGTATACCCTTCCCACCACTCCGTGCTCCCCCCATGCCAGCTGGTGAAAGCTGTCACGTCCGGACGTTTAGTCCTTCCCAGGGCGTATATAATTCTGTCTTTATCCACCATGCGCCACATGGGATTTCGGCTAAAGTAGTCCAGGCGCACATGCAACCAGGTTTTCATGTCCTGGTAGGACTTTCCCTGGTATACGAATGGAGGGTCAGCGGGGTTCTTCTGATGCAAGGCAGTTTGTCGGGCCAACTCTTTGGCGATCTGCAACATGTTCTGCTGCTCGTCCTCTTCCTTAGCCGTTGCCTGCCTTCCCAAGGGCAATGCACCTGGCCGGCAGCTTGGTCCTTCCCATCATTTTCCAATCCGTCGTCTCCTGGGTCCGGGTCCCTGGCTCCCCTTGCTACAATAGGAGCTGCCATAGTCTCTTCCCGGCCACTCAGTATGGTCTGTGGTTCGGTGTCTCTCGCTGCTGGCCCCTTCACTTTGTCGTGGTGGGATGGACTCGACCTTCCTTTTCCTGTTTCTCCATCATGGGTTGACCCCCCTTGATGCGATCCTAATGCCGTCTGGACCAATGTAGTCATCTCCCTTGTCGATTTAGAAAATATCCGGGTCATGCTCTGCAGCATGTCCCGGAGCCCAGTGGTTACCTTCTTATCGAGGGTCTGTAGCTCTGTAACGAACTGCAGTTCTCCAGTCCCATGGTGTCGTCGTTCCATGTCTAGCTCCTTCCAGACCCTATCCAGGCCTGGATAGAGTTCTTGGTCGCTACTCACTTATCCTTGGATGGTGCGTCCCAGGTCCTGGTGCAGCTGTCCGCTTACAGCTGCTTGTTGGTCCGATTGCTCGTGTATGTGAGCGAGTGCAACTTCGATCGCTTCCTTAAATCTCATGATCTCCACCACAACCTCTTCTTCCAGCTTTCTGCCCTTATTTTGCCAGAGCGCCAATTTCTCTCCAACCAATTTCTCCCCATTCAGAAGTCGCTCTCTTACTTGAGCAAGGCCTTTTGCTGTCTCCTTCCCCTCCTCGGATAAAGTCCCATATGCCGCCATCCGGTCATTCTGGGTTCGGGTGAAGCTGCTCTCCGACTAGCAGATCACTGTCCCAATGTATGCGGCGAAAGCACCCAAGTTGGTGGTGCCTGGGGGAGTTGGGGTCCCACAGTGCGACCTCTACCCCCTTCATCTCTTCATGATGCTTTGGGTTGGGCCCCTGGGCGCTGGTGGCCCTGACGGATTTCTAGGTGTGGGTGTGGACCCTAGCTGTAGGGGTAGAATGTCACCCCCTAGGGGTGGTGGTGGTGGTGCAAAGGGGCTATCATGGCCTGGCCCCCATGCGCTGAGCCACCTCTGCTGTCTCGCAGCGTGCAGCATGTCAGTGTCCCTAGAATCCTCCGCTCCCTCTTTGATTCTTGGTTATGACATCTTGTCTGCCTTTCCTATGAGTGTGAGGGTTTCGACGCCCCACTTGATCCCGTAATCAGTGAACGAGAAGTGAACGTTTTCACCTGCGAAGACTGCGCTTAGTCTTAGATCAAACGCGATCTCGTATATGCGTGGGTTTTGGTCTAGGCAGTTTTGGAATAGGTGGTGGAGGGCGTTTGATATGCGGTCCTCCAGGCTCATTGAAGGAGGTGATTGTGAGCCTCAGTAGTGTAGAAGATGTCAATATGGTGTTAGGCGGTAGCCAACTCTTAAGAACAAGCGAGTCGAGACTAGGGCCCGATATGTGATGGAGTGAATGCTAGGAAGGGTCACTTGGAATTATTCAGATGAAAATTGTGAAAGTGTATCGTAGAACCAATATATTGACAAGATCTCTTCTCCATCGCTCATGATTCTTGTAAAGGTGTGGGAGGTACCGCGCAATATATATTCCGCGTCTGGGTGTTCGCGGGCTCTCTATCCCTCCCACCTTTCTCCTGTGCGACCTTCTTAGACCCTGAAAACCTTTACCCCGCTCAACTCTGATTTCTTCGAACAGTAGGGAGGGTGTCCCATCCCACCCCTCATCCTGTTCTCCCTAATCATAGTCACTCAAACCCTTTCGCCATGGCAAGCGGCTACTGGTTCTATCTCCTGCATACGGAGTGATCAGCTCCGAGGACAGACTTGTCAATGGAGCTGGATTTCCTCTCCGTCTGCGTCAACCTGCAGGAGACATAGTCCTGCCTTATCACGCCAATGGCACCTAGGCCTTGTTTCACTATGGGTTGACCTTTCACGCGGTAGGCCCTCTGCTAGCTCTACCTTATCATGCCTCTGGGTGTGGGTGAATGATCGTCTCTGGGGTGTCGTCTCCTCATCAGGTGCGGACTTTGCATGCGTTCATCTCTACAAAGAACGAACCGATTTAGTATGTTTGACCCTGTCAGGATAGCCAAGAGTCCTCCCTTGAAGACTCAATGAAAACCCCTTGATAGGCGACCTTTGGTGGTTGGGTAAATGAGGGTTTTGTACCAGCATTGTATGCATAGAATTAAACTCATTCTCCAAATACCATGATGGGCCCTGCTATCAAACACATCACCTTTTGCCAATAATCACGTGACATGCCCATTTCGCTATGCCAGTTCGTCTTATGTGTAACAGTCAAGTACTTACTTGCCTGCCGATTCCTACCAGTTCACCTCCTGGCTCCCTGTATTGATGTAGATTCCGACTGCTACAGCTCATGTCTGCTGGGTCTTCACACTGGATTTGAGGACGGAGGGGGAGGACTGGCAGGAAGTAATAGGGAGAGATTGGAGGAGGAGAGGATCAAGGTGAGGGAAAGGTTGAGAAGGAAGAGGGAGACGTAAAAGGAGAGAAAAGAACTGATAGCAGCGGGGATAGGACCCATTGCAAGGTGTATAATGGATGGAGACCAGAGAGAGAGGAAAGAGGAAGATGGAGGAAGCAGGAAGAGGACAGGAGGGGGAGGGATAAATTCTTTGCATATAGGTTGTAGTAGTTAGTAGAATGAATAGTGTGCTGTCTGATTACTAGAAGGTAATGATGCTTATATAGATGAAGATATACCTAGTAATTTGAATAAAAAGCTTTTTTTTTAAAAAAGAAAAAGTAAAGTACCTGGAAACAGGGATTAAAAGAATATATAGGAAAACATCTGTGCGGGTCGGAGCGGTTATACAAAATAGGCCACCCCTGTTTGCGGGTACCTCTTGGTCAAGACGAGTGCCATACTTGAGGTGAAGTACGGCATCTGAACCACTCCTGCTCCACTGACTACATAGGGGTCCAGGATACAGGGTCTCGTGCGCAGGTTACTTGCGGCCTCAGCAGGGGGACAACAAAGGCTATTGGGTGAGAGACAGGAAGTTGAATTTGCTAACAGAGGTTTTTTTTTATTAAATCCGTGAATTTATTTGCTTAAGGTGCAAACCCCCGCTATAAGGATCCCAGGCTCCACTCCAACCACCCTGCCAAGACAAAGGTGGCTAAGACAGACTACCCAGTGGTCCTGATTCAACACTCAGGTATCTTAGTCAAAAACATCCTAGCACTGGCAAAGAGAAAGACAGGCCACTCCGAGTCCCTCTGGTTTGCGACCAACCGCACATCCCACAATAAGGAGGGTACTACCAGGTAGACAACTCAACCCATGTAGGCAGGAAGCAAGCAAGAAAACCCCACCCGTAGTATATTATTTAAACAAAAGAAACCCGAGTCCAGCAAAAGAAACCTCCCTGAAACATAATAAAGTCACCTGTTTTCACACCGCCCACAGTCCCTTGAGGGGCAAGCCAGTCCAAATAAGGAGTCAAAATTTTCAATCGAGTTCACGGTGGAGACGCTGGCTTGGAAAGGCCCCCTCCATATGGCAATTGATTACGGACAGGCCAAGCCGGGGTGCAGCCTAGAGAAGTGCTATACTGACCACACGTTGCTAGATACACTAGCCATCGATGTGTTGCAAGTCTGACCGTGCCAAAATAACGGGCCTGGAAGGACCAGAGCAATTTGTACCTGAGTGGTTAAGCGAGGGGCCACTGCAGTGCAGAGGAGGAGGCATGGTTATAGTCCTGTACCCAGCAGAGGAACCAAAGGCCAGAAACCAGGAGGGACGTGTATTTTGTTTAAACCCAAATAATGAAAGTTCTCCCTTTCCGAAGCCTATGAAGCCACAAAGTTGGGCGAGAGAGAAGGATCGCAAGAGTGTTGTGGTGTTTACCCTTATCTCTCCCTGTGTAAACAGGAAGGCGAAAATTGGGGCCTAGAAAATAGAGCGGAGCGAGCGTATGAGTTTGCCAATAGAGGCACACCAGTACTTCTACTCATATCCATTACTAATCCCTGTTTTCCACCCCTCTCTTTCATTATGCCCTGGCAGCCTGAGGGGGTATGCTCGCACCTATCGCTGTGTGCTCGATTCACAAATGTCATACCATATGCTTTGCAGATCCCTGGTCTCAGGGGCCCTTGGCTGGCAACAAGGTGATCACCAAAGGGGTGGGGCAGGGTGAAGCTATGTGCGATAAGCACTAGCCATTGCCTGTACTTAGAGCCAATATGCCTAGCAACTGGATTCGCCTCTTATCGACCTTTGCACCAACGCACAGAAATATGAAACATCAATAGCCAGCCTGTACCCACCACCCACGGTGTTCCTGACTACCAATGGAAGAGAAATGCGCACCTCACCACAATTCAAGGTTGTTATCAGCGGTGGAGGCTAGTACACGCCATCCAATCACTCTGATATGGTAACCTACAGAGATAACACGCTGTGGCTTTCAGTAGAAATGTACCAGCATCTGGTCCCAAGATATATTCAACATCCAGGATGTCGGGAGACCACATGTGCCCTCTTGGGACATACATTTGAACATTGCTGGGGCATCCCTTTGGCTGGGACAACAACTCTTTTTCAACACGATGGAAGACTGTAGGTTTCAAGCACCCTCACATTTGGAATGGCAATGGCTGATAGAGTATGTACTTCACCCCTTACACCCTGTACAGGTTGGTGCCTTATCATTGGCTGACTGGGTTTGGTGTGTGTGGGATAGGTACCTGCAGATGAGGCAAGATGAGGATGGACTTAATACCTAAGTGGAGAGGCAGTTAATACAGCATATAGGGAATGTCTATGAAGAGGTGGGGACAAGTGGCGGAGGTGTGAGTTGGTGGCTCCCAATCGCACACCACCATAGGAGGTTGCTGATCTGTTCAAGCTCGGGCTCTCTACCACATTCAACATGACCGTTGATAACCGAGTATGTACCTCATCCCTTATATTGATGCATGTGCCCTATGTCTGGTGACAGAGCTTGGCGTAGGTGTAGTTGCTACATGGTGCTATGGGAGTTGGACAGTAATGGGCTATGGGAGAATAATGTATGGAAAGATTACGGCCTGGAGATGAGGAGACTGCGCAGTGCCCAGAATGCCCTGTATCAGACTGACAATGGTGCGTTGCATTAGATAGTAACCAGTTCCTCTATTCCATTCTCTATGGCTTGCCCGGCTTCTACATAAGCACACTGGCTGCTAATGCACCACCCTCTGGCCATAGTATGAGGGACAGGTTACCTAGTGGAAGCCCCTCTCTGCCAGGCCAAGCTGTAGGTTCACCAGAATATATGAATAGGTTGTAATTGGGCTGGTGGTAATATGTTGCAATATTCAACCGGGTCATGAGGAAAGCCGCGCGGTGATGAATATTGAGTAGTACTACTGTTCGCCATGGCCTGGCTTCCACCATGGTCCCATTGGAGACTGTACTCTCATCTTATATCTGTTCATTGTTGTCTATTATATACACACTGCGAATGGAGAAGGCCAGAAGTAGGATGGTGGTTAGAATGTCTAATCAACATTAACCTGCAAGCTGGTGTACTCTAGTGGTGCATCCAGATGCCAAGGAACCAGGATGAGGCAGAGGATGGTGATATCCACTATTGGTAGTGGCGATGTTCGCCTAATCTATTGAATTGTTGAATGGCCCAGTAACCTCCAAAGCGCCATTCTCATTTCCCACATGTAGGAGGCATGCCGTCCTTCTATTCTACCTCCACATAGCTCACGGGCAGTTGACAATGTCTAGGGGTTAGGATGGTGGGGCCTGAGTGCTCTTTATCCTGGTAGTTGGTCCCACTGAAGGAGGATTCCTTCCCCGTGGTGTCCTTCCTTTGTTGGATACATGGAGGACGGGGTTCCTGCCTGCCAGAGGCGCTAGGAAGCTCCTGCTGCCAGTTCCTTCCCCACTTGCTACAGGGCTGGGAGCAGGTGTCATGCCTGCATCTCCATTGCCAATAGGGTATGGCCCTTTTAAAGAGCCTTCATTCCTGGATGAAGTGATAGTGCTGACACATTTCCTGCCTTTTAGGCGGTCCTTGCTGATCCTTGCTGTTAGGGTACTTGGGCTGTTGGGCAGGGGGCCAAGCCAATGTATTGTCACTTGGACACGTGCCAATCTGTGCTGTACCAGGGCAACCGCTCCGAATGCTGGGCTCACAGGCATCGGTCCAGTGCCACTGGCTGGAACATCTAGTTTTGCCACCGTTTCCCACACCTTAGGGCTAGCTGCTGATGATTATGCCTATTCATAGTTACTTGTCTACTCTTCCAGACCTGATCCCCTCGCAGGGCTGCTATCTAATCCACACCTGCAGCCCAGTTACTGATTTCTTAAACTGCCAGGGAACCATGAATAACTACTCACCAAAGTCAAAGGTCTGTCCCTGAGCCATAGCTGCCAGTGGCAATGCAGCAATTACTCTGCTCTTGCACCCCTGACTATAGGAGAATTGCGTTGATCACTAAGCTATTGCTCAAAGATTGATTAGGACAAGAAACCAGAGATGCTGGTTATGCCCAGAGGTTATGAGAGGTGAATCCTAGTCTACTGGGAAGATGTGGTTCGGTCGGTTGCACCTAGGCAAAGGACGCAGGCAGACCTTTGATGTTGGCAAGTATATGGTGGTAGTAGAGCTGCTATCTTTACATGGGCAAGGGTTCCTAGCCACCTCAGGCCCCCCTTTACCGGACAGCTAGACCCAGACATGACACCCCCAGATAGCCCTCCCCAGAGCCACAGAGTGTACCATGCTGATAACCAACCTTTTCTTCAAGGGTAGGCCAATCAGAACCGATTTGGCGGGATGGTTGTCGGGTTGGCCTTGCAGGCTGGCTATGTTAACCCTATATACGTGAATAGCTCATCCAGCCACCAGAGCTGCTGGCCAATATCAGACCTCGCTGCTTTAGCGGTCGCCTAATTGGGCTTCCTTGCGCAAGGAGGGACCACATAGCCTTTGAAGCCAGGACTATGGGTATCCAGCCATGGGTGTGGGGAACTTTGTGCAAAGCTCCCTGTACATGTTTAAGCTATATATCTTCCCCTAGGTGCGTTCCCCATCTACCCAGGATACTACCTATCTACTTGGTACATTCCCTATCCACTCAGGCCACTATCTGTCCACTTGGTGCTTTCCCATCAACCCAGGACACTACCCATCCGCTTGCTGCAGTCCCATACATACGATACAACGGGTCACAGACAACATGAGCACTCCCTCCGGTACCTGGTCACCTTCCTTAGTCTGCTATCTATTGTTCTACATCTCCCGTGGTCTGAAGCATCAGGCCATCGCAACGCGATTATCTTGGGTTGCCTATAGGGCATGCGGTTAGTTGGATGGGTCAATATGTGGTTTGGCGGATATGTGGCTATCGGGCCGGTGGTTTTGTGGTGTGCGGTGCAGAGGGGGAGGGCATTGTTTTGTTTCATTCACGTCCTATGCCAGTAGGCATAGGATATGCATCATGCTTGGTGGTTTTGTGTTGTTTCTTTCACACCCTATGCTATTAGGCATATGAGAGTCAGGTTCAGGATCTTTTCAGATTGATGGAGGTTGCTGAGGATTATGGTTGTCAGGATGGTATTTCTTTTGCGTTCGTAGTTTTTCCATAGTTGTTCGCCATTTGGAGATATATATCTCTTAGTTAGTCCTTAGCTAGAACAACCATTATCGATCATCATTTTCACTGCTTCCATCCTCATTCCTCCTCTCGTTGTGTACTTCATCCACACCGAACTCCACCTGACAACTGAGCATCATTGAGTTGCTTCATCATACTAGACCTATACATTGTATGGCCAGATGGTAGGAGAGCCCCAACCTGGAATGCAGTTCGTAGCAAGATCAGGGAGCTCCGTACCACCCTTGGGCTTAATAATGATGATGGTGCATGCAACCCAGTGAGGCTCCTTGAATGCCTTTCCCGTCACCTCATAGAGCATAGGCTTGTGGACCCTGATCCCAGTCAGGGACTCATATCACAGGAGAGGGCACACAGTGTAGGTGAGACACTCCACCCCAAGGGAACAGTATAGCAAGCCCTACCTCACATAGGGAAAGTGATCATATACAGAGTGGACCTCTTACAAGGGGGGGGTGGAGTATGAACATTGGCTAGAGCCTATTGGGCCTCCAGGGGTGCCCTTGTGGGTGGAATCAATATTTTGAACTAGAATTCAAGGTTCATGCCATGAGCTTCACTAGTATATGTGAACATAGGACGTCACTCGCAGTCACCAGGGGATTGGCTAAGGGTGTTTTTGTTCAAAATACGGTATCTCATTCCTGTACGGTGGTGTGACTTTCTTGGTCATATGACAAAGTCACATGACCAGTTGTTATGCTAGAAGATTCTAGCAGGGTATATAGATTTCCTTGGTAAGAGTCAGTGTTCGCGTAACCAGAGAAGGGTATAAATAGGGGTGTATTTTCCCTTTCTGTCAGAAGAGCACACAAGCTTGGATTAATCTATAGGTCTTAACGATATATCTTGTTCACCAGGTCTACTCCACTATCACAAGTAGAAGTGACTTAGATAAAAATATTCTCATGTTATGAGTGCGGGTTTGTGAGATCTTCGACAAACCTGAACATCGTATACCACAAGGCCATAAGAGCACTCCTAAGCGAGCGTATACCGTTAGTCCTCCCCTCAAACACCTCCTTCAACAAAAACCAAATTGGCCTGCCAGTACTTTGGTGCACCAGATGGGTGGACGTGTCCTTACTGCAACAAAAAAGGCCCTCTTTCACCTGATTATCTTCTCCCTTCCCGTTGTGAAAAGTACTACGACGATCTACACCGTGACGCAATCAGGAAACCAGGCGAGATAAATGGGTGGCAATTTTCGTCACAAAGTAACCGACCCCTTCCACAAAACAGATGATCAGAAATGACAGTAATCGGAAAGGTACAACAATAAAGGAATATGTAGAATGATACCAAAACTGTCTTGACGCTATCCGTAACCGACTACCCAAAACCACAAGGACAAGAGAAATACCAGACTTGGGCGCAACCCTGGCTGGTTGCCTTCGAGGTCCTTGGTCTGTCAGAGGCAGTACTTGGAACGGAAAAGAAGCCTGAGATCCCTACGATCGGGGCATCAGAGGATGCTACCAAAGTCACGACGTGGAAGAAAAAGGACACTAAAGCCAGATTCTACCTCTACGAAGCAGTAAACTCCATCTACCATGGTGACATCTCCACCATAGCTTCAGCAGCGGAGGTCTGGCAGGCATTCAAAGACTGATTTGACAAAGACTTTCCCGCTACCAACATGATGCTACTTGACACCTTGTGGAAAGTCACACTTGCCTCCACCCAATCCATCTCCCATCATGCCACAAAGTTTGAAACTGCATGAAACCGTCTTGCCCAACGATGTTCATCAGCTGATGATGAAACAACCCACGAATTCCGAACCACGATGCGAGCATGGACACAAGCAGAAGAACTCAAGGATACTGTCTTCATGCTATCCATCAACGAGTTGCACCCTGAGCTATGCGATGTCTTGTCGGCAAGAAGGACAACCAGATACGTGGACGTTCAGGATTACTTTCTAAGCAGGGCTGCAGAAAAAGGAGAAGGTAAAGAGCAGGAGAAGGTCCTGTCGGTACCTTGCAAGAACAAGAAACAGATGTATTGCACATGGTGTGCAGCAAGAGGTGGGAAAAGCGATACCCACAATAGTAACAAATGTCGAGGTCTCTCAAGGGAAAAAGCCAAAGAGAAGAAACGTGACAACAAGCCAAACACTGCAGCTGTTACCCAGGCTACAGTTACAGTTCTGATGGCGAAGGCCAAGGAACCTCCTACACCAGAGGAAGAGGTTGTCTGTATGACAAGTGGGGAAGTCTCAACAGAATAGTTATGTGATTCTGGGGCATCGAACCACATATCGCCCAATTCAGGTGACGTCCAAAGTCTTACAACTTCCTCCGAAAAGATAGTAACAGCAGATGGTAGAATTCACCAGGCAACTACATCCGGAGATGCTTACCTCCATGTGCGCCTGTTGGATGGAACAAAACATACAGTTATCCTCAAATGAGCACTGTTTGTACCCACGTTTCGATACTCATTGGTATCTGAATCCCGATTGGACAATGTTGGAGTAAAGGTTACGGTAGAAAAAGGAAGAAGGATGATGGAGAAGGAAAGGAGGATTTCCATGGTTGCGGATAAGAAAAGTGGGTTGTGGTATGTTAGTATGAGTAGTGAGAAGTCCTTCGTTTCTGTTTACGAAGAACGCCACAATGCACTGGGACATCCGGGTGTGATTAAGGATTGTTACAAGAATGCCACCCCTATCGCTCCTCTATCAGACTCTCATTGTACAACATGCAAGCGAAACAAAACCACGCATGTAACACCAAAGTCAAAGGACATCGAAATCAAGTCAGCTTTCGACGAGGTCCGTTCCGATCTGAGTGGTCTAATGTCCACATCTACACCGGGAAAAAATCTCTACTACATGACGTTTATAGATGATTATACCAGGTATTGTTGGATTTACCTACTAAAGACAAAGGACGGAGCAGAAGTTGCCATAAAACACTTTTGGGAAATGGTACTTACTCAATCCGGTAAACGAGTCAAGCAATTGCATAGTGACCAAGGAACCGAATACCTTAACCAGAAAGTGTCTGAATTCTTAAACACAAAAGGAGTCATCCTCACCACATCACCAGCCTACAACCCTGAATGGAATGGAGTCACGGAAAGGGTAAATCGGACGCTTACAACAATGGTACGATGCATGATGGCACCTGAACGAAAATCATTGTGCGGGGAGGCCTATTCCACAGCCGCTTGCCTCCACAATCAACGGTGGCATTTATCAATAAAAACAACACCTCTTAAGCAACTATATAAAACGAAAGCCACGATTGGTCACCTCCATCCCTGGTTCCCCGATGTCATGGTATATATCCCTGCTGAGATGCGAGGAAAGTTTGACCAGACAGCAGAAGAAGGTCACCTAGTCGGATCCCCTTCCAGTCCGACAATTTACCGCGTTGATATACCTAAACGGTACACTGTGATCGAAGCAAGGGATGTCAAATTTGGAAAGACAAAAGGGGTATCGTTTGAATATCTTCAACGAACAAGAGAAAGAGAAGGAAAAGAAAAGTTCGCATCAATCTAGTGAATTGGAACGTAATGATAAGGAAGGGTCATCTACCCCAGTAAGACCGACAACACAAGTACCACCACTGACTAACTCTATGTCCGGCAAGTTCCAGTCAACACCTATTTCTCCTCCAGATACCTCCCCCTCGGAACCTCCAGCACCCTCTCATTCTACTCGTGAACGTACTCAGACACAGAAAGCACGAGACGAAGAAAAACTTCAGCCAGAAAAGAAGATACGCTCTCTGCAATGTCAAATAAAAGGAAACGAGCGGGATTGTAAGCTGGAAGGCCTGACCGAGGATGAGATGCAACTTCTCCAGGAAAGAAGAGAGGAACTTGATGAACAGCTTCAAAATAAAGAAGGGAATCTTGAAAGATATACGGTTGTTGGTCGCATGTATCACACACCAGACTCCAATACGTATAGAGAGGCCATGGAATCGCAGGAGAGAAATGAATGGCAGAAAGCCATGGACGAAGAGATGAAGGTACTGGGAAATCGAGAAGTAGGAGTGGAAGTGGATTAACTAAGTTGAAAAAAGGTATTAACAGGACGATGGGTTTATAAGGCCAAAATCAAAAAGGATGGCACTATCGAACGTCGGAAAGCACAATACTGCGCAAAACCTTTCAACCAAGCCCCAGGCGAAGACCATGAAGAGGTTTATGCCCCGGTTGCACGGTTAGAATCTGTAAGACTCATACTGGCAGTAGCTGTCCAACGTGGTTATAAGTTCCGTCAGATCAACATCAAGAGCACCTTCCTATATGGCAACATAGACATGGAAACCTACCTGGAGCTCCCGGAAGGGTATCACGAACCAGGTAAGGTCCGGAAGCTGAAGAAAGCCATCTACGGACTTAAGCAATCCCAAGACTATGGTACCAACGACTAACCAAAACCCTCAAAACCATGGACCTTAAAGTTGCCAACTTCGACCCCTGTACTCTTGTCGCAAAAAACCTCCTTTGTTGCATTTACGTTGACGATATTCTAATAGCTGGAAAATCCTTACTAGTCGATACATATATTGACAAAATACAAGGACATTTTCAATGTACGGACTCTGGACAAGCATCACTACTGTTAGGCATGCAGATCGAAATCTCAAAAGACAATCTCATAATCTTCCAGGATCTGTATATTACTGAGATCCTCGAACGATTTGACCTAAGCGAAGCCAAACCAGTTGCCACTCCTCTTCAGGTCCATACTACACTTATGAAAGCAATAGACGATGATCAACTATGCGATCAATGACAATACCAGTCCATTATTGGATCGCCCATGTACGCCGCTGTCGCTACAAGACCTGACATCGCACATGCCATTGCTTTCCTCAGCCAATTCTGCTACAAACGTACCACCACACATCATACTGCCGCAAAAAGGGTATTTAGGTATCTAGAACGAACCAAGACGAAGGGATTACGATACAACTGGGACAACAAGGGAGAACCATTGAAGATCTTTACTGATGCTTCATTCGCCTCCAATCTCGAAGACAGAAAAACGTTTACCGGTCTGATTGTACAAGTTTACAGAAGTACCGTAATATGGCAATCAAAGAAACAAAAAAGGGTAGCAACATCTACAACAGAAGCCGGGTACGTCGCACGCGCATTCTCCGCTAGACGGAGCGTTTGGCTTAGCGGAGGAATGCCACATCTGGGAATTGAGACTATACCGATCCTATGCTGTGACAACACAACAGCCATCAAGCTTACCGAAAACACGGCCGTTTCCAACCGAACGAAACATATCGATGTTCAGAACCACTACACAAGAGAGCTGCGGGAAGCAGGGAAGATAGATGTGATAGCAGTCGCAACAGAGGACACTTTGGCGGATATATGTACAAAGGGATTAGTTAAGGTGACATTTGAAGGGTTTTCTAATAGGCTGGGAATGGAACCGTAGTGGAAGTGTTCAAAATACGGTCTCTCATTCCTGTCCGGTGGTCTGACCATGTCGGTCATGTGACACAGTCACATGATTAGTTGTTATGCCAGAAGATTCTAGCAGGGTATATAGATTTCCTGGGTATGAGTCAGTGTTTGCGTAACCATAGAAGGGTATAAATAGAGGTGTATTTTTCCTTTCTGTTAGAAGAGCATCCAAGCTTGGATTAATCCATGAGTCTTGACGCTATATCTTGTTGACCAGGTCTACTCCACTATCACAAGTGCAAGTGACTTAGATACAAATATTCTCAGTTTTGAAAGTTTCTCTCAGCCGCGTTCTTCATTTTCGCAATCCTTCTAGGCCTGGCTGGCCCTACCCGGTATGGCGTCGCAGCTCTATTAGGCTGTATATACATGCACATGGTTTGTGACGTAAGTGCTGGGCACCCGTCCCACTTACATTGTTCTCTGTACATTATCTATCTACCCTTGCACTGCCCCAATCATTACAGAGTGCCTCCCCCATAATGTAGCACACCGGAGTACTAAATGGAAACCCAGAGAGGCTCCATATATCGTCACTCGCGTAGCTCACGCTGGCCGCCGGCGCCCTTCTGTTTGTGGCCTTCAGGGTGCCTAAGACCTTGGTGGATCAGCAGTCAAGTCTCTCAAGATAGGGGCTTATCCTCATCAGGCTTTAGGCCCATTAGCGCTTTGGTATCTCCACATGCATAGTGTAACGACCCAGCATACAGAAGCTATGGCAGTCGGAATCTACACCCATACAGGGAGCCAGAAGGTGAGGTGGTAGGAACCGGTAGGCAAGTAAGCACTTGACCTGCGAAGACCCGAGGCCTGGGCTATGAGACGCACAGAATTTTGTGTCTTTGTACTTTTGTACCTTGGCAGTGGCAGTGACTCAGCTAGGCCGGGTACCTGGGGAAAGGCCAGAAGCGTGTATCTCCGGCGACGGAATAGACAGAGTAACAGGGAAAAGCCATCTTGTCCACCGGACAAGGCTACCCTACCCGCAGGATCAGGTTACCCTACCTTTCAATGCAAAGTCCCTCAGGGAGTTTGGGAAAAATGACTATAATGTTTGTCACGCGAAGCCAGATGTAATACGGGAAGCTGGGGTTCTGTGAGATGCTATTATGCGAGCTACGCAGCTCTGAAGAAGCTGTAAATTGGGGACATTATTCCTAGCATACCCCTCCGCCCCCGCCTTGAGGCCCGGATGTCATGGGCAAACAGTTGCGTAGTTCTGCGCAGTCTAGCAAAGTCGATTGTTAGGGGACCCGCTTGCAACACAGTATACATTGCTGCAGTCCGGTCAACCTTAAGCAGTTCACAGGATATACAAGTGGGCATAGGGCGGAATGTGGAGTACCTCCTCCAAGTTGCTCCAAGTGAGGGGGGCAAAAGCTGGCGTGGTTACGGGAAGTTAACCATTGGGGTCCCAAAGATGGTCCCAGGTGGTGCGGGGGCGACCGGGAGAGTTTGACACCTAGCAAGCCCGAAAGTATCCCCAATGCCATGGGCTCTGAAAGGGAAGTGCAGACACACGAAAAGCGTGATTCCTACCCCCGGTAAGGTGGACCCGAGGTGGTGGTCATGTGCAGCGCCCATAGGATCACTCCTGGACCACCCAATCTGGCAGAAGCCACCAGAAGCCCGAGAATCATAAATAGTAGATAGATAAACCCTTCATGGCAGCTTCGGGGGTTGAGTCGAGATCAATGCATAGGAGAAGGGTGTCATAGATAGTCCAGTTCATCTGAGGGTCATGTCTGTTAGCCACTGGCAAGACACTAATATAAGGAGGTGTTCACTCCGGCAGGCAAAAGGGAAATGCGCCGCGGAAATGATAACCGCATAAGGTGAACACCGACTAGAGTGTGTCGACACATGCATGACCAAAGGGTGTGCCAGGAGACATGTTGGGCCACCCTTACCAGAGAAGGATGTGCTCAAATAGTTGGAGTAAACTGATTGGGGAGTCTCTGGCATAAGATAAAACTACCTGAAAAGTCTATGCGAGAACTCTCCTACTCCAACAATCGATCCTCTGGAGACCTTAATTGAGTGAAGCGTCAGGCTTAACGATATTAACATTTACTGTTTTCTTTACTGTTACATCTGTGTGAACTTTTGGCGATAAGTTTGAAGTTGTTCAGTGCAGCCGGAACCTCGGTGTCCCTCTTCCTAGGGGTGCCCTGATTACAGTATATCGCTAAGCGACCTCCTCAATTAACTCTTCTCCTGCTTAATTGTTTTTGGCTTTTGGCACTGACCTTGCGTGAATACTGGTAACCTTGTCCTGAAGGATGTAGTCCATGGTTGAAAGCGCAATGCCTAGTACAGAACTTTGAACCGGAATGGAATCCAACTCAGATTCAGACATTGCCCTTGACATGAACGCCCGCAACACATTTCGCCCTTTGTTTTTCGTGAATATTCGTAGCATTGGATAGGCAGGCCACCAGTTGCTTTTAGAGGCCGCCACTATTCATTTACCCGATGAATGTGTTGATCTTATGATTACAGACATTTGCGCTGCGACGCTTTCATTTTTCCAAGACTCTACCCTTGTTTTCAACATGAGCCCTCCCCCCCGCAGGAGGCATCCCCTTTCGTCAATTCTCTCACGAGTTTGTCGAACCTTACATCGTCCATGAGGTAGCTAAGTCACTCAACGAAGCCAAACGAGAAATGAGAAATTGGAACAACCAGCAGCAGCAGGTGTTCCGCAAACAGATTACTATGACAGTGGTGGGATGAATCAAAGTGCTGCAGCAGACATGCTTGCGAATGCTGAACAATCAGAAGGCTTTGAGGGATCGCATAACACCATTGGAAAAGGCATTTGAAGGATAATGTAGTACTGATGCTGGGAATGGTGTACTGATGATAGAAGCGGCGCCCCCACTTCTACTTGTCTATACCAAACCCCAGAGGTTCATGATGGAATTGGCCATGAGAGCCAGGGACGAACAAGGGAGGGCATACACCAGCCCTGAGGGTATATGAATAGAGGAAAGTCTCAAGGGCGAAGGCTATACCTACACCTCTTCTTTCGGAAGGGCATCCACAAGTTCTTTGTCCATCCCCTCCTCAATCGCCCGCAGTTGTTGGGGAAGTCCGGCGCTTGGACCAACTGATGGATGTCATGTCAAGAAAAAGACATCGAAGCTAACGGGTATCATGGCACTAGGTACACCTGAAGCTAATACTCGTCGGACCCCGGCTCCTATTGTTTCTCCCGCAACACCTTCCGTTGCAACTCCTATACCTCCTATCGCCGCCCGAAGTGCCACACCCCTACCAGATTCGTTGCCTGCTCCTGATACCTTTCCTGCCACGGCATTACCATTAGCCGAATCGGCTACCCCAGGGCTCCGGCCACTGCGCGCTGTGTCACCTGGATTCTTTGAACAGGTAAGGTGCCAGGAAGAGCGGGGACCAATGGCTCCATCACGGGGGACTGCAATCCCAGGGCCTGGGACACATGCTTGCCCCGTCCCTTGGGCACTCCTGATTCCCTCGGTCCCCTCGAACCGAACTCTTCCCTCCATCCTCCCCGCGATCACAAGCAGCGAGTTGGACATCCAAGATGAGTTCTGTCTGATGGGCTGCAAATCGGAAGAGACCCGCGTGGGGTGCATACATTACCACACATATGGGTACAGAAAGGAGCAAAGAACCCCAGGAAGGTACAGAAGAAGACAGAAGGAAGGAGATGGACGACCACCATGTGGGTACTGTCGGTCATGGAGGCACACTTGGCCCCCAATGCAACCCCTGAGCGGTCCAGCACCTCTGGCATTTCTGCAGATAAGTGAGGCAGTTCCTAACCCAGCTCCTGAGAGTGGGTGACGCCCTGTTCCACCACCTGCATTGGTACCAGCAGGGGCTAACCCCCCCAGAGGTGGCAATCAGGATGGCCAAGAGGACCGGTTGGACGGGTACGATAGATCACGGGAAGCCGGTGGCGGAAACGCTGGGGGCGGTGGAGATGCAAACATGCCACCTGGAGGCGGTACAGTGGGTGTGGGAGGCAATCCAGGAGACTCTGCCTCTGACAGTTCGGATGACGGTGAGGTCGATTGTCTCCCTGATTTGACCCCCTTTCACGCTGCTCACAAGGATGATTGGAGATATGAGAAGAAACGATGGTAGGAGCGTCGCGCTAAGAAGCTATCATGGGACTACGGAGCCGATCGACCTTATAGCCATCCTCCAGACAGCGGCAGGAGAAGCTGGAAAAGCTGTGTGGTATTCTAGTATTTAAGAGCAAGGTCACTGAACTCGCCAGCTGCCTGACCCTGGTGGAGGTTAAGTTCCAGTATCTTGCCAGGTGCAGGTTGACCGATATGGACAAGATAAACCAGGTGATCCCTCTTTTAGAAGACCCCGCCCGAACATGGTATCTCGGGATGCACTCCCAGATCAATAAGGAGTCAGCCAAGGATACTGCAGTTCCTGTTAACAACAGTAACCCGCTGAGAAGGTGGAAAGCATTCTGGGAATGGCTTTTGAAGGAAGTTTCGGCGATGACCAAGCGGAACGAGACTGATCCCTTCTCGAGTGGCGAGACTTAGCAATGAAGCCACATCACATTGACGAGTACCTGGACAAGATGATTGACTATATGTATAAGCAAGGCTATACAGACCCAGTGCAGGTACGAGACAAGGTATGGTCAGGCATTACCCAAAATGTTCGGAATGTGTGCGCACTCAAGGCGCTTCATCGAACTGACTGGAATGACTACCTTGATCTTCTTCAGAAAGTTGGACACACACTGGAAGCTAACACCCCGTTTGTTAAGCGCAGTATCCACCCTGTGCAATGGTCTCAGTAAATGGATAAGAAGGAGGAAAGGTCATCGACCTCCGGAAGGTTTAAGAAGTAGGAAAAGGGTTCATGCACACAGAGCCAGACGTCTGCCAAACGTACTAACTTGAGTGCAGAGAAACAGGCAAAGCCGGTGACTTCTGAGTACGCAATAGCGGATAAGGAAATCCCATCAAATTTGACCAAACATTGAAGCACGCGGAATCAGGGCACCAAGTGTGCGCAACCAGGACACTTCTCGAGAAAGTGTGCCGCGACGTCCCCAGTCCTTAGCTCGTCCAAACAGGCTCAAGAGTGGAAACTGTCAACCCTGGTAAGCGAGGCCTCGGGTATGGACAAGGGGCTGAAGTGCATCGAAGTGCCACCTCCGCCTTCCTCGTCGAAGATACTTGAAGTCATACAGGCATCACCCCAGATTATGGAGGTTGATACTGACGGCTTGGAATAGGTAACAACCTATGATGCCTAAGGTATAACCTTACTAACCCGTGTCCATAGACCCATGAGGGATGGAGGGAAAGGAACCCCGGAAGTTGCGCAGGATAGGTATGTACCCCTCTACGCCATGAACGACCCTGATACTAACTACCCCGAGGTGGTGTGGGGAGATAGATGATGGAGGGGATGCGCGGTGGACTGGGCTATCTCTCCTTTATTGGGATCCTGGTTATTTCCTTTGTTCTGGTTATACGTATTTCTTTCAAGCTTTCCTTGGCTCGATGGGCAGGTGATAGGACATTATTTCGGTTGACCCTGGGGGAAGTCTTAGCGGAGGAGATGCTCGACATTGGGGAAGCAAGGATACTTTGCTTAGAACTGGTCCGACTGGGGAACTCTACCCACGTTGGGGGAAAATGGTTATGTTTAGTACAAGCGAAATTGGTTCAGGCTGGACTTGAACAAACAAACAGTGTTATTTCCAAGTTTACCTGAAGAGGGTTTGGTACCCGAAATCATCCTGCCGTGATAGCAAACACCCTAGCAATTGATATAATGAATCCCTATCCCTTAACGTTTACCGACCCGTTGTGGCCGCCCTTGTGTCGAAAGGCAAGAGATCAAAATTATTAACCCAAGATGACTAAGCCCCTAAAACAAGCGAAGAGGCAGAGATGCGACAACCCGCCTTGTCATACCAAGTCTACCCATCTATACGTGAAGCTAGATTGGAAGATTGGAGCCAGACAGGTAAGCGCAGACACGCTCCAGTTACTGGATCGTGGAGCTACTGGACCAGTACTTAGTAGCCAATGGGTTAAGGAAACTAAGGCACCTTGTGTACGTCGAAAGTTACACGTGCCAATAAGGGATGCAAGCAGTATTCACATTCCTGGGTCAGGTCTGCACTATACCAAATCATGGGAAATGAAAATAGGCAACCACTATAAGGGGATGTGCTTTGAAGTCGCGGATATGCCCGACACCAAGGTAGATGGGTACCTACCTATGTCTTAGTTGAAGGACCATAACCCCAACATAGATTGGAAGACAGGAACACTAACCTGGCACACACATTTCTGCAAGGCTAATTGCCTATGAGAGCAGAGGTGGTTGGTGTTCATGACTGATAAAGAGTTACTAGCCGAAGACCCTAGTAATGTGTACCAGTTGGGAATCGTACAATTCTCCAATGAGGAAGGTGTGGAGATTAGGGTTAAGCTACTCTCTAAGCATAAGGAATATGGGGATATCTTCAGTGAAGAACTAAGTGAGGCGCTACAGGAGCAGTCGAAGTATGACGAACACGATCGCATTGCAACCCCAAACTCGATGTCCATTTGGGCCTGCCTATCCGTTATAGGAAAAGGAGCTTAAGGCATTCCGGGTATATATCAATGAAATGCAACGAACGGAAAAGCTATGGCAATCCAGTTCCTGGCCAGTGGCCCCTATCCTGTTTGTACCAAAACCAGATAGTACATGAAGATTGGTAATAGAGTCCCGAGGGCTGAACAAAATCACGGTTAAGAGTGAGTATCCTCCAGCGTTAATGAATGCACTGCGAGATAGGTTAGGACAAGCCATTGTGTTCACCAAGTTGGACTTGAAGAACGGCTACTACCTGCTGAGTATGGCCTTGTAGTGAGGAATGGAAGATAGCCTTCCAGTGGGGTAGAGAAGATGGCCTTCTAGGCCAGATATGGACTTTATGAATACATGGTCATGCCATTTGGGCTAGGTAACCGCCCAGCAATGTTCCAGAGAATGACAAAGGAGGTCTTTCGGGACCTCATGGATGAAGGTGTAATTGCATACATGGATGATATCCTAATCTACTCCAAAACCATAGAATAGCATGACGCCAAGGTCAGACAAGTGAGGGAGAAATTGTGGAAAGCTAAACAATGCATAAGGATGAAGAAGTCCAGTTTCCACCAACGGGAAGTCGAATTCGGGGGATACAAGATATCTCACATGGGGATCTCTATGTTGTCGCAGAAGGTGCAAACCAGCGGGGATTGGGCACCTGCGGCATGCGTCGTCGACATTCAAAGGTTTATGGGCCTTCCCAACTTGTATCCTCCCTTCATAGAAGAGTTCAGCAAGATAGCGAAACCTCTGACGGACTGGACAAAGAAGGATGTCCCATGGGAATGGACAACTGCATGTGAGCAGGCCTTCAACCGTTTGAACGAGGCATTTACGTCCAAATCTATCCTAGTACAATTTGAACCTAAATGCCCAACCCAGCTGAAAACCGACACTAGTGACTTTGCATTAGGAGCCGTACTCTCCCAGTCTGCTTAAGATGAGAGCTGGCATCCAGTGGCCTATCACAGCGGGAAGTTTCACCGCGCCGATATTGATTATGATGTCTATGACAAGGAAATGATGGCCATCGTGGCAGCATTCAAAGAATGGCATCATGTGCTACCCTCGGTAATGGACCAATTGGTGATCTATACGTATCATAAGAATTTTGAGTACTTTAATAGTACCAAGTTCCTCAAGCGTAGGCGGCACCTCGGGGCTGAATGCCTGCAACCGTCTAACTTCCAGGTGGTTTAACGAGAAGGATGGTTGAACAAGAATGCAGATGGGTTGTCCCGGCGTAGGGACTACTGCCCTGAAGGGGGGAGTGATTTTCCACAGGGGTCTTTTTTTCGCCCTGGATAAGGGGTTCGGAGCCAGGAACGGGATATTTTGCGACCACAGGTGTTGCAGGTGTGCCTGGGATTGCAGCTCCAGTCTTCCTTTTTGGATCAACTGCGGGTAGCGATAAAAGAAGGCCTGGAATACTTAAGAATCCTGAAGTCAAGGAGTGCTAGTGACAAAGAGGTCGTCCGACACTTCATGATGGAAAGGGGCTTACTCCTGTACAAGAACAGGTGGTATGTTCCCAAGGGTCCAAATCTGAAGCAGACAGTCATGAAGGCTGAACATGACTCCCAAATCGCGGGACACTACAGGACTTACAAAACCATTGCCAGGGTTAGCGCTAACTTCTATTGGCCTAAGATGGATGAGCACAACACAGACTATGTACGAACATGTGAAGCATGCCAAAGAAATAAGTCCATTAGGCATAAGAAGTTTGGTCTGCTGGAACCTATTGATGTTCCTATACGGCCTTGGACACCGATTTCAATGGAGTTCATTGTAGCACTGCCCCATTCAGAAGGGTATACTAAGGTCTGAATCCTTATGACAGATTCTCGAAAATGGTACACTTCATCCCCCTGACCACTGAGGCACCGGTCAAGGAGCTTGCCTTGTTATTGCTGAAGAAAGTGTGGTGCCTTCATGGACTCCCAGAGTCAATCATCTTCGACGAAGATAGCCGATTCACATCCGAGTTCTGGATAAGTCAGATGTACATGTTGGAAGTGAAACCACATGTTTCGACTGCATTCCACCCCGCGACTGATGGGCAAAGCGAGAGGGTTAATCAGTCACTGGGGTAGTACTTGCGTAGCTTGTGTTTCTGCGAACAGCATGATTGTGTTTCGCTACTACCCCTGGCGGAGTTTGCGTACAATACCTCAACATCAGAATCCACCCAGTTGTCACCGTCTGAGATCAATTATGGCTTTAACCCACGGACGAATCAGTCTGGTATTGTGTCTGATAGTCCAGGAATACGCCCTAGCAGTGGGCTGTTGGTTAAGGAATAGGAAGGAACATGGCGAGCGATTCGAGAAACAATGCAGCGGGCAGATCAAAGGCAATGGAAATGGCACGACCAGAAACGGCCGCCATAACCAGACCATGTTGGCTTGGAAGTTGTCGCCACTGGGCGGGCAAAGAAAGCAGACTGCATGATGAAGAACAGGAACAACATCCGCACGAAGGCTCCGATGGAGAATTGGGACCACCAGACTTTTGCACCTTCCGTGGTCAAACGTTGGGTGGTGTAACGACCCAGCATACGTGAGCTATGGCAGCCGGAACCTACACCCATACAGGTAGCTCGGAGGCGAACTGGTAGGAACCGGCAGGCAAGTGAGTACTTGACCTACGGAGACCCGATGGCCCGGGCTCCGAGATGAGCAGACTTAGTGGACACAAGTATTTAGGTACATGGCTACGCCCAAGGTTGGTGTCAGCGTACTTAGGGACCTATGAAGGGCCAATACACAGCTAGGCTGGGTAACTAGAGAAAGGCCGAGTGTGTCTATCCCCGGAAGAGGGATAGATAGGGTAACAGGAGAAAATCCACTTGTCCACCGGACAAGATTACCCTACCCTCAGAACAGGGTTACCCTGCCTTGAGGCTTGGATTACCCTGTTCAAGGACCTGAGTTACCCTACCTGCCAATACGAAGTCCCTCGGGGAGTTTGGGAAAAATGACTGGAATGTTTGTCACACGAAGCCATGCATAATACTGGAATCTGGGGTTCCGGGAGATGCTATTGGGCGAGCTACGCAGCTACGAAGAAGCTGTAAATTGAAGACATTATTCCTATCATGCCCCTCCGGCCCCGCCTTGAGGCCCGGACGTCATGGGCAAACGGTTGTGTAGTTGTGTGCAGTCTAGCAAAGGAGGATCTTTGGAGACCCGCTTGCAACACCGTATACGTTGCTGCCGTCCGGTCGACCGTAAGCTGTTCGCAGGATATATAAGGGGGCATAGGGTGGAAGGTGGAGTACCTCCTCCAAGTTGTTCGGAGTAAAACGGACCAAAACTGACGGAGTTAACGGGAGTTAACCGTGGGGGTCCCGAAGGTAGTCCCGGGTGGTGCCGGGACGACTGGGAACGTTTTGCACCTACCACGCCCAAGGATGTCCCCAACGCCATAGGCTCTGAGAGGGAAGTGCAGAGACACTAAAAGCATGATTCCTACCGCAGGTAAGGTGTATCCGAGGTAGTGGTCGTGGGTAGCGCCCATTGGATCACTCCTGGACCACCGTACCCTGCGGAAGACACCGGAAGCCCGAGACTCGTAAATAGTAGATAGATAAACCGTTCACGGTAGCTTCCGGCGTCAAGAAGAAATCAACGCGCATGGGAAGGGTGTCATAGATAGTCTAGTTCAGCAAGGGGTCTTGACAGTTAGCCACTGGCAAGTCCCCGATGCGCAGAGGTTTTCACTCCGGCGGGCAGAATGGAAATGCGCCGCAGAAACGATATGCACATATGGTGAACGCCGACTAGAGCGGGTCGACACATACATGCCCCAAGGGGGTGTCAGGAGACGTGTCGGACCGCCCTTAGCGGAGAAGGGTGTGCTCGAACAGTTGGAGTAAACTGATGGGGGAGTTTCTGGCATAAGATAAAACTACCTGAAAGTCTATGCGAGAACTCTCCTACTCCAACAATCAATCCTCTCGAGACCTTAATTGAGTGAAGCGTCAGGCTTAACGATATTAAGTTTTACCGTCTACTTTACTCATATATCTGTGTGAACTTTTGGCGATAAGTTTGAAGTTGTTTGGTGCGGTCGCAACCTTGGGATCCATCTTCCTAGGGGTGCCCCCGTTACAGGTGGGTACCTGAGCCTACGAACTCCAACTGCCCACCCAATGGAGTATCCACCCAGTTTTCAATGTCATATTGCTCGAACCCTACCTTGAGGATCCTCGATCAGGTAGGGTCAAGGAGGTCTCTCCCGTGGGACTTGTGGGCAGTGAGTCAAGTTACCTTATTGAAGCTGTTTGTGGACAGTCGATGGTACAGTCGTGCAAAGATGAAGTTTCCGTCGTGCTTTGTCCCGTACCTGGTTTCATAGGTAGGCTGCGGGGCTGAGGACAATTCCTGGAAGCGCTGTGAGGCGCTAGGTGGGACAGGCTTACAGGCCCTTCAGGATTTCTACCCCAGAGATCCGTCCAAGCCCAGGGACCAAAAGGTCATGGGGGAATCAAACCGTGGAAATAAGAGACAGCGCTAACGGTCTGGGACGGACTGTACAGAAGAGGGGAGTGATGTAGCAACCCAGCATACACGAGCTGCGGCTGTCGGAATCAACACCCATACAGGTGGCCAGGAGGCAAACTGGTAGGAACGGGCAGGCAAGTAAGTACTTGATCTACGAACACCCGAGGCCTGGGCTCCGCGATGAACAGAATCTGCTGGCCAGGTACTTCGGTACCTGGATACACCCGGAGCGGTGTCAGCATACTTAGGGACCTGCGAAGAGGCAGTTACTCGGCTAGGCTGGGTAACTTGAGAAAAGTCCGAAGCGTCTATCACCGGCAACAGAATAGACTAGGTAACAGGGGAAAGTCATCTTGTCCACCGGACAAGGTTACCCTACCCTAAGGATAAGGTTACCCTGCCAGGCGGCTCAGGTTGCCCTGTCTATAGTTTTGAGTTACCCTACCTTTCAATACGAAGTCCCTGGGGGGGTTCGGGAAAAATGACTAGAATGTTTCACACGCGAAGCCATGCATATGGTACGGTTTCCCACTACTGGTGTTACTCACGACAGGTAACAACCCTGGTTGCTTCTTCGGAACTGTGCTGCGGTATGTCCTAGAGCTCCGCGAGTCTCTAGGCACTGGCTTAGTATTCTCACGTAAGACGTGGGTTCTCAACAGCGCCGAGAGTATCGGTCTCCTTGCTCTCTTTAACACGATCCGCATAGCCTATACGTTCCTGACTCCAGACCAGATCTGTCCAGCAGATATGATCGCAGCGTAAGGTTTTTGTATTGTAAAGATCGCAAAGTAGTAGATACGAAATAATAATAGATGGTTGCGTGAAGAGCTAACCCATCTGTGAAAACTCACCCTTTATATAGGCCTCTTTCCGCAACCCTAACCCAGCCCTGATCCTCAAGCGAGGTCAGTTGCGAAATCCATCACCTCACTCCAGTTAGCCATGTGGACAACATAAAGCCTCCCATAATCTCCAAGTGATGTCATGTGTGAAAACATAAATCAAGCGGAATTAAACACAAATGAGCCCCATGACCTGCTAATGAAGTCATGTGTGTAAAACTAATTCAAAGATAAAAAAGCCCATTGACCTGCTAGCGAGGCCATGTGCATGAAAGAATAACTTAAGTGTATGACGTCTAATCGACGTCATACGTGAAACCTGTTCCTTGCTACAGTGACTTGGCTAGCGCCCCTCTAGCCAGATCGTGGCAGCATCATATTGGAATCAGAGATTCCGGGAGATGTTATTGCGCGAGCTACGCATCTGTGGAGGAGCCGTAGGTTGGACACGTTATTCCAATTTTACCCTTCCGGCCCCGCCTTGAGGCCCGGCCGCCATGGGTAAATGGTTGTGTACTTGTGTGCAGTCTAGCAAAGTGGAATCTTTGCCGACGTACTTGCAACACTGCATATGTTGCTGCCGTCCAGTGGACCATAGGGTGTTCACAGGATATATAAAGGGGCATAGGGTGGAAGGTGCAGTACCGCCTGTCAGTTTTTCGGACTAAAATAGAAAAAAACTAACAGAGTTAATGGGAGTTAACAGTGGGGGTCCCGAAGGTAGTCCCGGGTGGTGCCTGGGCAACCGGGGGAGTATTACACCTACCAAGCCCGACAGTGTCCCAATGCCATAGGCTTTGAACAGGAAGTGCAGAGGCATGAAAAGCATGATCCCTAATGACAGGTAACGTGGATCTGAGGTAGTGGTCATGGGTGGCACCCATTGGATCACTCCTGGACCAGCAGATCCAGTGGCAGACACCGGAAGCCCGAGAATCGTAAATAGTAGATAGATAAGCCGCTCATGGTAGCTTCCGGGGCAGAGTAGACATCAATGCATAGGGGAAGGGTATTATAGATAGTCCAGTTCATCTGAGGGTCATGACTGTTAGCCAATGGCGAGACTCCGATGCGAAGAGGTTTTCACTCCAGCTGGCAAAATGGAAATGCGCCGCAGAAATGATAACCGCATAAGGTGCACACCGACTAGAGTGTGTCGACACATGCATGACCAAAGGGTGTGCCAGGGGACGTGTTGGACCACCCTTAGCGGAGAAGAGTATGCTCGAATAGTTGGAGTAAACTGATAGGGGAGTTTCTGGTACAAGATAAAACTATCTGAAAAGTCAATGCGAGAACTCTCCTACTCCAACAATCAATCCTCTGGAGACCTTGATTGAGTGAAGCGCCAGGCTTAACGATATTAAGTTTTACTGTTTTCTTTACACTGACATCTGTGTGAGCTTTTGGTGATAACTTTACCGTTGTTCCGTGCGGCCGCAACCTTGGGATCCATCTTCCTAGGGGTGCCCGCGTTACATCCAGGTCTGTACTACTCCCCCTTTTCTTCCTCTCTTTCCTTCATTTTCTCCTATTCTCATTTTCTCTCCATCCCACTTGTCTTTCTTCCAAATTCTTTCACCCTTTCTGTCTCTTCCTCACTAAACAACCTTGGATCCATTTCTATCCCACCCTCCTTCTGTATCAATCCTTCCCCACCAACTCTTCTATATCTCCCTTCTCGGTTCTTTCCACTGTTTGCAGTACAGCAAAATATGACCCCTCATTCCTTCTACTCCACATTCACATCTTCCTCTCCCCTCCACATGTCCTACTCCCTTCATTCCCCCATGCCCCATTATCATCTAAAACAAACACCTACTCTCCCCTCTTCTCCCCCAATGTCCTCTTTCTCCTTTACCCCCTGCTCATCAATATTCCTCCTCCTTTTTCTCCCATACCCAATATTCTTTCCATGTTCTCCTCTCCCTTTCCTTCCTGCTTTGCTCCCACTTCTCCCAACTTAACACATTCCCGCTCTGTTCCTCTTCTTCCTCCAAACATCCCTTCTGTGTCTGCCCATCCTCCTGCTTATTTTCCTCCAACCCCACATATCTCGGTATCCATTCTAATCTTATTTCCGATCCCTTCTCCATCCACCCTTTCTCTATCCTGCTAATTTCTCTTTCTATCCTTCTACAATAACCACTTACTTTTTCCAAATTCTTCAGTACTACCATATTGTCCAAGGCTAAAATCACTTTTTTATTCTTCCCCCTTTCTATCTCTTTAATTACCAGCAAATTCTTTCTCACCTACTCTATTTCTCCTTTGTACACTGTCCACCCGTGTCCCAAATTTTCACTCCACTTCTCTCTATATCTGTCTCCTATCAACAGTCCCCCTCCTACTCTAGTCCTTCCTTCATATCCACTCACACCAGTCACTCCCAGTATCTAATTTTCTTCTCTTTCTTCTCTTTACTCCTTGTCTTAGGTGGTAGCCGACTCTAAGGACAAGCGAGTCCGGACTAAGGCCCGATACGTGACGAAGTTATTTCTAGGAAGGGTCACTTAAATTGTCAAGAGGAAATGTAGCTTGTATCGTACAACGAATATGTTGATATGATTTCTTCTCGATCGCTGATAATCTAGAAAGTGTGTGAGGTACCTCGAGATTTATATTCCGCATCAGGGTGTTCGTGGCCTATCTCTTCCTCTCACCTTTCCTCTGTGCGAACTTGGTAGACCCTGAAAACATTTACCCCGCTTGACTCTGATTCTCCCAGACCGCGGGGAGGGTGTCCCGCCCCTCTCCTCGCTGCGTCTATGCTTATCGTAGTCACTCAAACCCCCTCACAGTGGCAAACGGTTACTGGTCATATCTCTGCATATGGAGTGACGAGCTCTGACGTCAGACTTATCAATGCCGACAGATTCCTCACCCGTGTGCGTCAACCTGCAGGAAGCATGTTCCTGTCTTATCGTGCCAATGGTGGTTAGGCCTCATCGGGCTCCAGGTTCACCTCTCACGCGGTAGGCTATCATGTGACTCTACCTTCTCATGCCTTCCAGCACGGGCGAACGATCAGCTCTTGGGCGTCGTTCCCTCATAAGGATTTTCCTCTGCATTCCTCCACCAATGGACTTGAAATTCAGTCTTGCTACCTGCATGGCAGCCGGGGCCTCCTATCGGAGTAGCCGATCTCCCCCCAGTTGGCATCCATCCATTGTCACAGCTGAGGGATCTTTGCATGCATTTGTCTTCACAACCCAGCAGCCGATTTAGTTCGTTCAACCTTGTCAGGATAGCCAAGAGTCCTCTCTTGAGGATTCAGCGAAAACACCTCACTTGGCGACCTTCGGTGGTGGCGTAATTGCGGGTTTTGTGCCGACGTCGTATTGGTAGAAATTAACTCAATCTCCAAATACTTTGGCGGCCCTCTGGGATCAAACCCGTGACCTTTTGCCAATGATCATGTGACATGCCCATTAAGCCATACTAGTTCGCCTTATATGTAACACCTTCCCTTGTTTTATTCCCTCCTTTTTTCCCCTGCTTATATTTACCTTCCACCCTAATTTTCTCGTTCTTTTACTTTCCAGCTTCCACCTTTCCTCTTCGAACTTATTCTCCTTTTACCCTCTCAATATCTTTTCTATGATTTTCCCTTTATATACTACCCCTAGTTCATCTATCTTCTCTTTTTCAACTCTTCTGCCAATTTCCCATTCTCCCTTTCCCTTGCCAATCTGTATCCCCATCCTACCACTCTTTTGTCAAACTCCCATTCCACCCATTTCATCCCCATTTCTCCTAACATATCATCCACTGGTGTCCTTCTAAGTGCTCCCAAAACCTTTCTCAACCCTATATTCATCCATACCTGTAGTCCTTTCCTCATTTCCACCTGTCCCTCCCAAGACGTCTCCATCCCATACATCAATATCCGTAATACTACTATTCTAAACATATTCTGCAACACTCGTACTCTTTCTCCTCTTCCTCCATTTCCTAACAACTTCAACATCATCCACCATCCTCCCTCTGGCAATCTTATTCTATTCCGAACTTGTTCCCTCCCTCCTCCCTTATTCTGAAACCACGCTCCCAACACCTGCACAACCGTTTTCAACTTTATTTCCTCCCCTAACTATTCTATCCCTCCTTCTCACTCATTCCTGTCCTTTCCCATCCACACTCCCTCTATTTTCATCGTCTGAATGTCCATCTCCTATTTCGCAAATCCTCTCCTCAATCCTCTTTTCATCTTTTTCATTCTCTTCTCCACCCCTTTTCCATTTACCCCTCCTATCATAAAGTCCACATCATCTACCACCACTACCATTTTCATGTCCTCCACTTCCTCCTTCCTCAAATCATCCATTACTCCCCCCACTATCATCATAAACAATATTTGGCTTAACAGCGATCCTTGCGCTGTTCCTCCTTTTACTTTGATCTACTCTCTCCCCTTTCTCTTCCCCAATTTCACTTTCAGCTCCCGCTGTCTCTAAAACAAGCTCACCCACTTCCTCAAATATCTTTCCACGCCCAATTCTTCCAGTCTCTACCGCATTCTTTTCACCCCTACATTTTCATACCCCCCTTACACATTCATGTACAACAATAACCTCTCTTTTCACCCCTCTTCCCACCGTCTATACAATTCTCCCACCGCATCCATGCTGCTCCTCCTCCTCCTCACCCTAAATTGCTCCTCTCCCATTCCTCTCTTCCCCCATTTTTCTAGCCTTTTTTCCACTATCCTTTCCAACACCTTTTCCCATACGCCCAAGAAATTTATCATCCTATAACTCCCTGGTTTTCCATAACCCTCCTTTCTCGCTTTTCTCATCACTACCCCCAGTGATCTTCTAAACTGTTTCAGCACGTAACCTATCTCCATGCTCTATTTCAATACACCTATCATCACTTTTCATCCTTTCACTTCCTTCCAAATTTCCTTCCATACTTTCACTCCAATTTTATCCTTCCCTGCTTCTTTCCTAACTCCCTGTTTCTTGAGACACTCTTCCAACTCTTCCACCTCTAACTCTACCCCTTTTCAAAAACCTTCTTGCTCCTGGTCTCTCTCCTCTCTCGTTCCCAATCCCCTTACCATCTCTCCTCCCTTTTCCTCCTCCCCTTCCATCCCTTTTCCCTCTTCCCCCCAACTCCCTGCCCAATTTTGTACAAAATCTGTGCCTCCTTTTACCCACTTAAAACCATCATTCATCCCTATCTCTTATTTTTCCCTTTCCCTTTTCTTCTCTCCTTACGTTCTTCAATCTTCTCTTTAATCTATTCTTTACCTCCTCAATCAACTTCTCCAATCCCTCACTGTTTCTCCATTCTCTCAACCTCTCTTCCCATCTCTTCCACTTTTCTGTTATCTTCAATTCTGCCTTAAACCTTTCCCAATCCACTTTTCTCTTTCTTTCTTCCTTCTTCTCCATCCTCTATCTCCATACCCTTACTTCTATCTCTATTGGTCTATGATGCAACCCTATTATCTCCTCCCTTACTTTTCCCTCCACCCCAACGCCTCTCCCTATACTCCTATCTCTAATATGATGCTCCATCCTCCCTTCTCTAGATTTATTCTTGTTATTTCCCCTCTCGGTGTACCCAGTCTGCATCCCATTCCATCTATCCACTCCACTACTTCTCTTCCCCTATGGTTCTCCTTTACCCTGTCTCCTCCCCCACCCTTTGTGTATTGTATTTGCATCCCCCATCACCACTATCTTGCCCCCTCTTTCCACCCATTGATACCTTCCCTGTGTTCCCGCCCCTACATACATCTTCCATATCCTCAATCTTCTTGTACCTACCAATTCTAACTCTATTCCTATCTTATCCTCTCTCTTCTCTACAATTCTACTCTTGCCTTCTCATTTCCTGCTCAAATACAATGCCATCACATTTCTTTTCTCTTTCTTAATCCCTCCTCCTATTCCTGCAATCCTTTCGTATCCTTCCAACCCATACACTTCCCTTTCCCTCTTGTTGCCACTTCTTGTACCAGAATCACATCCACCATTTTGCACTTTATCTCCAATATAAATAACCCATCTCTTGCTCCCCTAACATTTTCCCAAAAACCACTCTTACCTCCTGCTCTCTTCCTTTTCTTTTTGCCATTAATCCAAACTTCATGTGCTTGTTATTTCTGCCTTCATCCGCAGACAGTTACTCTCTCTCACTTCTCGTACTTTGTATGGTCCTGTGCACATCATACATTCCCTGTAATCCACACAGGCCACCCGCTGTATCTTGTACCTATTACACCTATGTTGCCAACTCGTCTGTCTCCTTACCCCACTGATTCCACAGACTCCCTCTTTTTTCCCACAATTCTCTCAGCTATGTCCTACCACGACACATTTTGTGTACCATTGTATCTCTCCCTGATCCACAAATCGCTTGACTTCTACCTTTGTTCCTTGCTATATTATTCCCTTTTGCAACATCCCCTGTCTTTCGCTTTCCTGTGCCACATGAAACACCACTCTCACCATCCTTATTCCCATGCTCCTCGCTCCCTCTAATGTGCATAGTCGGGTAACCTACTTCATCAACTTCGTATCATTCTCCTTCTCTATCCTCTCTCTTAGCTTCTTTAATCTTCCTCTCCATTCATAAATATCAATTCCTAGTAATACCAAACCCATCCATTGGTCCATCCTCTTTGTTTCCTTCATATTCCCTTGCATAACCTTTTGCCATCCTTCAGTTCCCACTTCCTCTAACTTCCTCAAATCCTCCTTCTCCCGTACCGTAATCTTCAACCTCAATCCTTTTTTTTCCCTCTTCCCAATTGTTCCCTCTTTCCATTCTCATTCCTCGTCCAAATCCTTTTTCCTACATTCTTCCTCCATATTCTTCTGTGAATCTATCACCACTTCCAAACAATTTCTTATTCTCTTCTCCATTTCCATTCTCATTGCCTTTTTCCCTCTCTCCCTCCCTCTCCTTGCACTTCTCCCTTATCCTTCTTTCCTTCTTCTCTTCCTTCCTTCCTTTCTTTTATACTTTCCCATATGTTCGTCCTCCTTCTACCGCTACTACCTTTTCTGATTATTTTCCATTCTCTTTCCCTGTTCCTTTTACTAATTATTTCCAACTCCCCACTCCTCCTGTCCAGATCCGCACCTCTACATCCAACTTATATGCCCTTGCTTCCACTTCCCCTATCCTTAACATGTTCTTTATCTTTTCCACTGTTTTCCCCCAGTTCTCACAATTCTTCCTGGTTTTGTATCCTTGTCCTGCCATCAAACCCTCTTTGATTCCTCTGGCCTCTATTACCTCATTCCTCCTCTTTCTCTCCTCTCTTTTCTTTCCTTATTTTTGCTTCTCCTCTCTCCTCCTCCACGCATCTATCCCCCCTTATTCCTCTTTCGAATTCTCCTCTTCCTTGTTCTGCCTTTTTTCTCCTCTCTCCTACATGCTTACTGTCTCCTAATCCCATGTTCTCCATATTTTTTCTGCCGCACAGTTCTATTGCTTCATCCTATTTTTCTTGACCAATCCCCTCTCTCATATATCCCATATCTCGTCTTTCCTGCAATCCTTTTCCTTTCCCTCCCTAATTTTTTCTCTCTCCTCAAATCCCACTTGCTTCTCCCCTACCACCTTGTCTTTTATTTTCCTTCAATCCCCTGCCACCATGTTTCCTTTTTTCCCTTTTCTCTTCTTTTGTTCTAGGTCTTTCCCTGCCCCCCCTCTTTGACCTTCCCGCTGTCCATATTGTCCAGGGAAGCACCTAACCTAAAGATTTCTTTCTGCTATCGACCTGTTCCATGCAGGTTCTCTTATTGGTTCTTCCCATTATGGTGATCAATTTTTATGGTTGCTATTTCAATCGTCCAGTAAATAGTGGTTGTCGTGCTATTTGCAGGTACGTCCTGCCTGGGATAAGCACCTGGATCTCAGTTTAACCCATGGACATATATACGGGAGGTAGGAGTGTAGGGCTAGACGTACCTGAATTGTACTAGTATCTCCAAAATGGGGAGGCCATCATTCCAGCGCCCTACGCGAGTACACACACTGGCCAGGGGTATATGCAATGGGAATGCTAAACCACACTACCGTACTGCAGAGATGGCTGAAATTAGAGGCCAATTGGAGATGGTAGATGTAAGGAGTCTTTGCGGCACACAAGCACTCTAAAAGCATTTACAATTTGCCGTCCCTGTCGGAGAATATTATAAATTAAGTTAGGTGGCAAATCTTGCGATACACAGACAATATTGCTTGAACAAATACGATATGGATTGACAATATACACCTTTCGTCATAGGCCGGCTTTCGTCACAAGACAGTTCTTCCAGAACATCTGCGGCATAGCCTGAAGGGCTCTCTGCCCAATGGCGCAATCACGTCAAACACTATTCTTTCACTCGCAAAAGGTACGGAACCTTGTCAACTCCAGGGGAATGTTGGATAGCCATGGCCTATCATCGTGCATGCCCCCAACCCTTGTTCCCTGACCTCGGCATTCCCACATCACCAGGGTCGCTCTGTACAGTACACCTGTAAGGTAGTAGCCCATGATTCTGCACAGCAGCTAGGCTTGGCCCTATGACATTCCCATCTGGGGGGATGGCAAACCGGGCGGGTGAAATGAGCTGGTATGATATCGATCACATGTATCCTCTGTAGTACTAGTACATTATATATTCTGAAACCCTATAGAATAAATGTAGATGAGGCAGTAACCGAGACTTTGATCAAATGGCATTACTTGAGCAGCACAAGTCCTACATTCCAGCATCTGCAGAGTATCTTTGTGCTTGGTCGCTCCTCCTGGATGGCACTTATTGCTAGGTCACTCGCCTGGCCTTTTCTCTTATATGTTACAGACCTCCAGAGCCCAGGAAAGGAGGTTGTACATGGTAGTAAGATAGTCAATACCGTATTACCCTAGATAAGACAGAATTGTCTCCTGGCATCACAGCCTCTCCGCGGAATATGGCCGGCGGAAATTGGTGTATTTAGATGATCTAAGACAATCACGATATACTTGTCCCAGGCATGAAGTGCAAGTACCCGCAAACAGGGGTGGTCTATTTTGTATCAGTGCTCAGACCCATATAGATTCTTTACCATACATTCACTCATTCCTCTGCATGGGTACCTTTTGCCTATAACGCGTACAGTGCCCTACTACCAAGCCCTTCACTACTCGTTCACATGTACTTGTACTGGATATCAGGGGTAAATCTGTCGGACCTCCCTGGGTAGTCCAGTTGCTTCCTGCTCACTCAGGCAATGGTGTCCCCTCAGCTACTCAGCAACGATTTGACGGACCTTTTCCTTTCAGTAAAAATTAGCGTAGATTGACCTGAGAGCTGGATAGAAGAAGCAAAATGGCAGTCCATGTACTGCCAGCGCCACCTCTCAGATGGCCATGCTACCAGCAGAACAGTGCGTTAATCAAGGGCAGACTAAACATGTATACTCCTACATTCATTCACCGCCACTCCTCAATGGGGTTTTATCAATAAACCTGGAACTCGTATAACTCGGGCAAACTTGCCATCGGCCTATCAGACTCGCGCGTCATAGTCGCCCAGCGGTAGTCCAGAGTACAGGTTTAGTTTACCTCCCTTCGGTGAGCCCAATCTGCGCTGCCGAGTACTGTACCACCACTGGTCACCGGCCGGTAGTCCTTGCAGCCACTTAGGTGGAATGAACCCCCCATCCAGCCATGGGACAATGGCAAAATCATAGACGGAGTATCAATTGCCTTAGGGTAGTAGGCAGGTGCCCGGATAGTCAGGCTGGCATGTGGTGTTCAGACCCTGATTTCTGCTACTACCCAGTTGGTACCACAGGCGGCACTTGGGTGATTACTTATAAACCAATGCATTGCCATTTCCCACCCCAAAAGTAGCGCCTGCCAAGCTCGGTGTCCGAGCTTCTGGCCTTCCCAACACTGCGGTAACGTATGCCCTGCTGGAAGGTCTTCCACACCATATACTGTTACCTGATCATGGTACCACCATATCCCGGACGCGAGCTTCATAATCGCACACTAGTGCGTGCCTGTAAAGTGTGTCTGGTGGTTCCGAGGACCGAGACTCGCAGCTGTTGTCACCCACCACACACCATCCCTGAATAGGTTTGTCAGATAGGACCCATACTTGAAGTTGGTCTACCACTACTCACTGTCTACTGTGTCACACAGTATCCTTGAGTATCTAACCTGCTAGGCCCCACACTTGGAATTAGTCTTTGAGCTCTCACCATCTAACCTCTCACATACCACCTCTGAGTAACTATTAAGATAGGCCTTACGCTCAAAATTGGTGTACCAGTTGTCGCCGTTCAACCTCTCGCACACTATGGCTGAGTGTCTGGTAACATAGACCCCACACCTGAAATTGGTGTACGAGCTCTCACCGTCCAACCTTACAGACACACCATTTCTGAGTGCCTTGTCCAAAGATCCCACACCATGCCACCTTACACCTATGGGTGTGCTCAGGGTGTGTGTGCCGGGTTAATATGCACTCTTTCACACCTCCCTCGACTATTATCAGCGTGGATATTGCTTCCGCACTATTCAGGCCTCATGGATATGGGACTGAGTAACTGTACTAGGTGTACCTTGTACAGGTGTTGTAAGGGGGCAGTCAGATAGGCCCTCTTATGGGCGACAAGGATGTATCAGGGTACCCCCTCTTGCACATGTCCTACGAGTAAGACCTGATGGTGTACTGTATAGCTATCATGTAGTGGCGATGTGGCGGGTCTACTTGTAATCCCTTCACTACCAACAACAAATACTGGTATGTCCTTACAGATGTCTGATATTCCACCTCTCCCAGATACCTGTCCTATTACCTGGAAATAGTACGGCATAACACACCAATATTTTGATGGGCGCTCCGACACATACACATGATGTTACACATAAGACAAACTGGAATAGCATAATGGGCATGTCATATGATCATTGGCTAAATGTCACATGTTCGATCCCAGGGTCCGTCGGAGTGTTTGAGGAATAAGATAATTTCTGCCAATGCGACGCTGGCACAAAATCCTCCATTACACCCCCACCAAAGGTTGCTAATGGAGCAGCGTTCACAGGATGCTCTGGAGGAAATCCATGCCTGTGCTGAGAAGATCCAGCGAGTTATTACGGTTCGTTGGTTGTGGAGACAAATGTATAGAAAGACCGCTCAGCCGCACCAACTGATGGATGCCAACTGGAGGCAGGTTGGCTACTCCAAACAGGAGTCTCCAGCTGCCGTGCATGTAGCAAGACTGTAATTTAAGTCAGTCAGTAAAGAAAACGGAAGGAAATCCTGATGAGGAAACTATGCCGGAGAGATGTTTGTTCTTCTGGGCCCAGAGGCATGATAAGGTAGAGCTAGACTAGGGCCGACTACGTGGCAGGTTAACTCTGTGTGTCAAGAAAGGTAAACGCCATTGGTGCAATAAGGAAGGAGTGTCCCTCCTGCAGGTTGACCCAGACAGATGAGGAATCCCCCTGCATTGATCAATCTGTTGTCAGAGCTGCTCACTTGGTATGCCAAGATAGAGCCAGTAACCGCTTGCCACGGGAAAGCATTCCTGTAACTAGGATTGGAGTGAACATGGAGAGGAGAGGGGTGGCGATACCATCCCCACTGTTGGAAGACATTAGAGGCAAGCGGGGTAATCGTTTTCAGGGTCGACCAATGTCGTACATGGAAATGTGGGAGGAGTCGATAGTCCGTAAACACCCGGAGGCGGAATATAAACATTGAATTGCCTACCATGCTTGTACAGACATAGCCAGTGATGGAGAAGAAACCTTATCAATATATTTATTATATAAATGACGTCTATTACTGTTGAACCAAAATGAGTCTTCCTTGTATTCGCACTACCATGTATCTGCCCTGAGTCGGAACTCCCTTGTCTTTAGAGTCGGATACCACCTCATATTATGCTGACATCTTCTACACTACCGAGGCTCCCAACAACCTTCCCCAATAAGCATAGCGTACTGAATATCTAACGCTCTCTATGACATATCTCAAACCTACTAGAAGTAAAACCGACACATACAAGAGATCAAATTTGATCTCAGCCTAAGGGAAGTCTTCTCAGGCGACAACATTCTCTTCTGGGTCATTGATCACAGAATCAAGAGGAGACTCGAGACCGTTACACTTATACAGAAAGGGGACAAGATGTGGCAACCAAGGATTAAGGAGGGATCTGAGGATTCTAGCGACACGGATATACTCTATGCAGGCAGGCGGGAACAACTTATAAGGGCATGGGAGCCAGCCCAGGATAATGCATATCCGCTAGCACCACCACGACCAGGGCCAGAGATGACATTCTGTTACTACGTCCAGTGAGTATGTGCACACCTAGAAATCCGCAGTTACCACCAGTATCCAGGGGTCCAACTCAGAGCGTGACAAGGAAGCGAAGTGGATGGAGATTACACTTGGGAACTCAGACTCCCTCAGGCATGACGGGCTTGGGTGGCCTGGCTCCATACATTGGTACACAGATTGGCCAATTAGACCAAAGCGTAACTCAGACCCATAATCAGCAGATAGTTACGTATAGGACCCTATTGGGCGAGGCAAAGGAGACCGCGGAATGTCTCCCTCGGGTATGAGAGCGACTGCTAAAAGGGGAAACACTGGTTGGAAAGGTCTTGGTGCTCTGGCAAAATAAGGTTGGAAGTTGGAAGGAGAAGTTACAGCAGAGATCACCAGATTTTGAGAGGGATTGAAGCCACTTTCACCCACATGCTTGAGCGATTGGAAAAACAAGCAGCAGCAAGCAGGAAGCTGCACTAAGGCCTGGGACCCACTATTCAGGAATCGCTGAGTAGAGAGCACGAGCTCTACACCGGACTGGACAAAATCCTGAAGGTGTTGGAAGAGGAATGACGCCGCCAGGGACCTAAGAATTACAGTTTGTCACTGCACTGCAGACAAATGACAAGAAGGTGATAACTGGGCCAAGGGACATACAGTGGAACATGACCCGGATGTTCACCCAGTCGTCAAAAGAAATGACCGTACTGGTACGAGTAGCATTAGTCTCGCTTCATACGGGGTCAACCCATAATGGGGATACCGGAAAAGGACAGTTGAGCAATCGCAACCAGGTAAAGCAAAAGGGAAAGCAGAGTGTGACACCCAACAAGAGACCATATAGAAAAGCCAGGAAGTGTCCATGGTTTTGCCCAATGTGGCCGCAGGAGCCGGAAATCCAGACCCAGCCAGTGCAGGGTCGGAGAAGGGAGGAGAAGGACCAAGCTCCTGGACTAGGATACTACGGGTGGAAGGAAGGGCCCCGAGGGTTAATGACAGAGAAGGAAGAGGAAGAACACGAAGTGATGCTATACCTGGCTAGGGAATTGGCTCAGCAGACTACATTGTATTAGAAAAAGCCCGCTGATCCTGCTTTCCTATATGAAGCAAAGTGATACCAGGACATTAAAACCTGGCTACATGCATGCCAAGAGTACTTTAGCTGAAATCCGATACAGTGGATAGAGGATAAAGATAGGATAATTTATGACCGGGGAAGGAGAAAGTGTGCTGATGTGACAACCTTCAGCACCAGGTATAGGAAGAGCATGAAAGGGTTCCAAGGGTATGCCCTTGGTCCTAAATTGCTTATTTGGGAACACTTTAGATGTGAGATAATCTGGCCCTTCTCCCTGATCAATGAGGACTGGAAAGCATTGGGGCAGATAGGCAAAATCAAGTATGAGAAGGACATCGATAAGTATCTCCTTCAGAGGGAAAACTTGTACATAAAAGCCAAGACCCAAGGGATAGCGCGGAGGAAGATATTGGGGGACAGAAGACCAGAGGCCATACTGACATGACTGTCTCATAAGCAATATGACAGCGACTCCAAATGGTTGGAGCACCTTCGTGTGGTCAGCAACCAACAGGAGGGCTTCCTCACAAGTGGGAGACAATGTTCAGACAATCTGTGCGGCTCATCGGGTTCTTCTGGTGCGGTGAAATGATGGAGGGTGAACCAAGAAAAGAAGCGGAAACGAGAAAAGGAAGAAGGACGACCTGGTAAGTGCAGGACACAAACATGATCTAGGAGGTTTAAGTCAGCACAGTTTGCCCAAGCCAACAAACCGGCCCAGATCTAAAGGGTGGAGCATGCTGACGGGAAGAAAACTGACAAAGGAATACCCCTAAACCTGGTCAACCAATACTAGGAAAACAAATGCTGCACCCTGTGCAAACTCGCCAACCACCAGTGGGGAGCTTCTAGGAAGGGAGCCGTTGTCGCAACAATTGGGCAATGGGAAGCAGTGGAGTTTAGCCCACGGAATATGGAGGGTTGGAAAACTGCCTCCAGGCTAGCAGTGAACCAAGTCTATGCACTACCAGGACCTGGACTTTGGGAGTTGTCAGATCAAGAAGTGGCATAGATCTAATGACCGGAAGTCTTGGTAAAAAACCGCAAGCTGCGGTCCGCGCCAGGGGAATGCCTTATTCAAGAATGTCAGAGAGCAGGACTGGGGCAGGGGCAGAAGTGTGAAAAGTATAGCAAACCGTGTATAATGGACAAAGTTAATCAATCTGGGGGGATGCAAGCAAGGATGACCCCTAAACTGGATGCGGAACAGGAAAACTCTGTACGACCCTCTCGGTAAAGAAGGTTCAAACCCAATATGTATGAGGAGGGGACTTTTTCCAGGGGCCACTCAGTACCCCCGAACTCCTGCCTGCAGAGTTCCCCTACGGGAAGTCACTTGAGATAGTGTGGGCCCAGGTGTGGGCGCTCCCCGTGTCAGCAGGATGCGACCACTGGGGAAGCCAAGTAAGTAGGCTGACAGTTGCTAGGAGAGACAAAGGACAGGATGCACGGCTGATATTGTATACACTAGGGGGAACCGAATATAACCACCTGGCATACATGAGCTATGGCAGCCGGACCTACACCCATACAGGGAGCCAGGAGGCAAACCGGTAGGAACTGGTAGTCAAGTCAGTACTTGACCTACGGAGCTCCGATAGCCAAGGCTGCGAGATGAACAGGATTAGCTGGTAGGGCACTTAGGTACCTGGCTACACCCGGGGGTGGTGTCAGCGCACTTAGGGACCTCTGAAGTGGCAGTTACTCAACTAGGACAGGTAACTGGGAAAAGTTCACAAGTGTCAGTCTCCTACAATGGAATAGACTGGTTAACAGGGAAAGGTTATCTTGGCCCCCGGACAAGGTTACCCTACCCTCAGGATCAGGTTACCCTGCCATGGGGCTCGGATTGCATGGTCTAAAGTCTTGAGTAACCCTACCGTTCAATCTGCAGTCCAGTGGGGGGTTTCGGGGAAAATAACCAGAATGTTTGTAACGGGAAGTCAGGCATAATACTGCAATCCGGGGTTCCACGAGATGCTATTGGGGGGGCTATGCAGCTCCTAAGAAGCTGTAGGTTGGAGACATTATTCCAATCATACCCCTACGCTCCTGCCTGGAGACCAGGACATCATAGGCAAATGGTGGTGTAGTTGTGTGCGGTCTAGCCAAGCGCCCTCTTTGCAGACATGCTTGCAACACCGTATACATCGCTGCCATCCAGTCGACTGTAAGCTGTTTACAAGACATGCAAGGAGGCATAGGGTGGGAGGTGGAGTACCTCCTGCAAGTTCTTCGGAATAAAATAGACCGTGACTGGTGGAGTTAACGGAGGTTAACTGTAGGGCTCCCGGAGGTAGTCCCGGGTGGTGCTTGGGCGACCTGGAGAGTTTTACACCTACCAAGGCCGAAAGTGTCCTCAATGGCATAGGCTCTGTAAGCGAAGTGCAGGGACACTAAAAGCACAATTCCTACCTCAGGTAAAGAGGATCCGAGGTAGTGGTCATGGGTAGTGCCCATTCGATTACTCCTGGACAATCATATCGTGCAGAAGGCACTGGAAGCGGGAGAATCGTACAATGGTATATGGACAAACCCCTTCAAGAAGCCTCTGCAGACATGCCGAGCTCAACGCATATAGGAAGGGTGTCATACATAGTCCAGTTCGTCAGGTGTCTTGGCAGTTAGCGACTCGCAAGATACCAATGCAAAGAGGTTTTCACTCCTATGGGCAAAAATGGAAATATACCGCGGAAATGATAACCGCATAATGCGAACGCCAACTACAGTGTGTCGACACATGCATGCCCGCAGGGTATGCCAGGAGACGTATCGGACCACTCTTAGCTGAGAAGAGTGTGGTCGAATGGTTTGAGTAAACCGATGGGCGAGTTTCTGGCATAAGATGAAACCACTTGAAAATCCCTGCGAGAACTGTCCTACTCCAACAATCAATCCTCCCGAGACCTTAATTGAGTGAACAGTCACGGCTAACGATATTAAGTTTTACCGTTTGCTTTACTCTTAGATCTGTGCAAACCTTTAGCAATCAGTTGAAGTTGTGCACTGTGGTCACAACCTTGAGATCCATCTTTTTACGTGTGCCCCTGTTATACGGAATACCTAAGGCCCGGTTACACATGTGGCGTCCTCATCTATGGCCTGGTGGCTGTAAAGGCCCAGGATGCATGACCTATCGCAGTCTGAACCTACACCCAATCAAACAGCCAGAGGACAAACTAATAGTGACTGGCGGGCAAGTAAGCACTGGACCCAAAGAGACCCAAGGGCCGGGGCTCCGATATCAACAGAAATGGATGGCAAGGCACTTAGGTACTTGGCTAGATCCTGCCCCGGTTTCAGTGTACTTAGAGACCTGGGGAGGGGCAATCACTCAGCTAGGCCACGTAACTTGAGAAAGGTTACCAGTGTCTATCTCTGGCAATGCAATAGATAGCATAACAGGGTAAAGTCACCTGGTCCACCAGAAAAGGTTACCCTACCCTGAGGATCAGGCTACCCTACCGTGAGGTTTGGGTTACCCTGTCTGAAGGCATGAGATACCCGACCTTGCAATATGATGTCCCTTATGGAGTTCGGAAAAAATGACTGCAATGTTTGTCATGTGAAGCCACGGAGAATCCTGGAGTCTATGGTTCCAGGAAATGCAATTGGGTACGCTACACTACTCCAAAGTGGCTGTAAATTGGAGATATTATTCCTATCATACTCCTCCGGCCCCACTGTGAGGTCCGGATGTCATGGGCAAACGGTTGCATGGTTGTCTCCAGTCTAGCAAAGCAGAATGTTTGGAGACTGCCTTGCAACACCTTATGCGTTGGTACCGTTCAGTCGCCTGTAAGCTGTTCAGGTGATATATAAGGGCTGCAACTCTATCAATATATCATTAAGCAAGCCTCTCGGTTAACTCCTCTTTTCGCAGATTGTTTGTGTTCAGAACTGTCCTTGTATGACTACTGGCAACCTTCCCTCAGACCAGTAGCCCAGGGTGGAAAGTGGAATGGCCAGCGCCAATATCCAAACTCAGGTGTTAGGTGGTAGCCGACCTTAAGGACAAGCAAGTCTGCACTGAGGCCCGATGCGTGACGAATTGTCTGCTAAAGGGGTGCACTTGTAATGCCATGAAAAAAGTATTGTAAGGGGTGTATCGGATGACGAAGAGCCTCATAAGGTCTCTTCTCCATTGCTGATGATGTTTGTACAGCATGGGAGGCACCTCGATATTCACATGCCCCGTCTGGGGATTCACAGACCATGTAGCCCCCATAGTTTCCTGCGTGAACTTCGTTGACCCAGAAAACCTGCACCCCACTTGACTCTGATTTCCTCAAAGAGGGGGGCGGGTGTCCCACACTGCTCGTCACCGTGTTCGCTCTAATTATCGTCACTCGAACTCTTTCACTGTACCAAGCGGTTGCTGGTTCTATCCCTGCATACAAAGTGATCAGCTCTGACGACCGACTTATCAATGTAGCCACATTTATCATCCCTCTGTGTTACCCTGCAGGAGACATCCTGTCACCTTATCGCACCAGTGGCATGTAGGACTCATTACGCTATCCGTTGACCATTCATGCTGTAGGCCATCAGGCAGCTCTACTTTCTCATGACGGTGGGTGTGGGGGAATAATTATCCCTTATGCGTCCTCCCCTTGTCGGGATTTCCCTCTGCATTCTTCCACCAGTGGACTTGAAATCCGGCCTTAATGCCTGCATGGCAGCCAGGGATTCCTGGTAGAGTAGGGGACCTTTGCATGGTTGGCATCCATCTGCTGGCATAGCGGAGGGATCTTTCTTTGTGTTTGTCTCCACAACCAATCAAGCAATTTTAGTTCGTTCGACCTTGGCAGGATGGCAAGGGTACTATCGTGAAGACTCCGCAAAAACGTCGCAGTCAGCGACCTTCAGGGGTGGGGTACATCCGCGTTTTATACTAGCATCCTACTGGTGGAAATTAACCAATTCTCCAAATACCCTACCGGACCCTGAGATCAAACACGTGACATTTTGCCAATATTTACATGACATACCCGTTATGCTATGCCAGTTCCTGTCCTATGTAATATGAGTTCCCCTGTCCAAGAGTTGGGCTCGGATCTCTATAAGCCAGTTCTCCAATAGTATACAAATTAAACACCTTTAAGTACTCGGCAAGATAGGGTGAAAAACCTTTCCGCATTTACTTGGCCACACCTGGGGAAACCTTTTGTTGTAATCCTGCCTCTATATCCATGGAATCTCCGAGTTCTCCCCATGAAACTCTTCCTCCAATTCCACTGCATACACCAGGTGTTCTTGGAGCTCCCTGGTATTCTCATCCTACAAACATCTCCGCCATCCCACAAAGTACCTAGGTTTACTGATGTAATGGGGAGACCCCTAGGAAGCTGGATCCCAAGGTTGCGGCCGCACTGAACAACTTCAAACTTATTACCAAAAGTTCACACATTTGTAAGAGTAAAGTAAACGGTAAAACATAATATCGTTAACCCTGATGCTTCACTCAATTAAGTTCTCAAGAGGATCAATTGTTCAAGTAGGAGAGTTCTCGCATAGACTTTGCAGGTAGTTTTATCTTATACCAGAAACTCCCCCATCAGTTTACTCCAACTATTCGAGCACACCCTTCTCCGCGAAGGGTGGTCTGACACGTCTCCTGGCACACCTTTTGGGAATACATGTGTTGACAGACTCTAGTGGGTATTCATCTTACACAGTTATTATTTCTGCGGCGCATTTCCATTTTTGCGTGTCGGAGTGAAAACCTCTTCGCATTGGGGTCTTGCTGGTAACCAACTGTCAAGACCAGGGATGAACTGGGCTATTGATGACACCTTCCCCATGTCCTTTGATCTCTACTCGACCCTGGGGGCTACCAGGAGCAGTTCATCCATCCACTATTTGCGATTCTCGAGATTCCGGTGTCTTCCCCGAGATGCGGTGGTCCGCGAGTGATCCAATGGGTACTACCCATGACCAGGAACCTTGGATCCACCTTACCTGTAGTTGGAATCATGCTTGTAGTCTCTCCGCACTTCCCTTTAGGAGCCTATGGTGTTGGGGCCACCTGCGGGCTTGGTAGGTGTAAAACTCTCTCATTTGCCCCCGCACCACCAGGGAGTACCTTCCGGACCCTCACAGTTAACTCCCATTAACTGCGCCAGTTTTGGTCCGTTTGACCCTGAACAGGTAGGGGGAGGTCGTCCACCTTCCGCTCTGTGCCCCCTTGTATATCCCGCGAACAGCTTGCGGTCAACCGGACTGCAGCAACGCATGCGGAGTTGCAAGCGCGTCTCGAAAGATTCCACTTTGCTAGACTGCACACAACTACGAAACCATTTGCCCATGACGTCCGGGCCACTGGCTGGGGCCGGAGGTCTATGATAGGAATAATGTCTCCAATTTACAGCTTGTTCGGAGCTGTGTAGCGCGCCGAATAGCATCTCTCGGAACCCCAGATACCAGTGTTATGAATGGCTACACATGACAAACATTCCGGTCATTTTTCCCTAACTCCGTGAGGGACTTTGTCATGAAAGCCAGGATAACTCAGGACTTTAGACAGGGTAACCTGAGCCTCATGGCAGGGTAACCTGATCCTGAGGGTAGGGTAACATTGTCTGGTGCACAAGATGACTTTTCCCTATTACCTAGTCTATTTCGTCGCTGGAGTTAGACGCTGCAGACCTTTCTCCAGTTACCCGGCTTAGCTGAGTAACTGCCCCTTCAGAGGTCTCTAAGTACGCTGACACCACTCCCAGGTATATCCAGGTAACCAAGTACCTGGCCTACAGATTCCGTTCCTCTCGCAGCCCGGGCCTCGGGTCTCTGTAGGTCAAGGACTTACTGGCCTGCCACTGCGGACCTGTTCCCCTCCTGGCTATCTTTATCGGTGTAGATTCCAACTACCGTAGCTCATGCATACTGAGTCATTACATCACTCGCATCTTCTCTATGGTCCGTCCGGGACCGCTAGCATCGTCTCCTATTTCAACCACTCCATTCCCCCAGCAGCCTATGATCCCTGCGCTTGGACGGATATCTCTGATGGAAATCCAAAATGGCCCTTAAGCCTGACCCTTCTCACACCTCATAGGCCTGCCAGCAATTCTGCACAGCCCTGTAGCCTTCCCATGAAACCAGGTACTAAATGAATCGCGACGGAAACTTCGCACTTCCTCTACTGTACCATCGACTGTCCACAACAGCTTCGATAACGTAACTTGTCTCATTGTCTACAAGTTCCGATGTGGGGACCTCCCTGACCCTACCTGATCCGGGATCCTCATAGTAGGGTTCGAGCAACATGACATTAAAAACCAGGTGGATGCTCCATCTGGTGGGTAGTTGGAGTTCGTAGGCTCGGGTACCCACCCGACATTTGACCACGAAGGGTCCCAACATTCAGTGGTCTGGCTTCTTTATCAGACAGTTCATACGGATATTCTTCTAGGTCAACATCACGCGGTCCCCTTTCTTTGCCCGCCCAGCCGCGACATCTTCCGAGGGAACATAGTCCGGTGATGGTACCCATCTCAGGTTGTGTCATTTCCGCTACCTTTCCTGTGCCCGTTGAATTGTTTCTCGTATCCCTTGCGAGGTTCCTTCCTATTCCTCAATCAAGAGCCCACTGCTAGAGTGTATACCTTGATTAACAGACATGACACCAGTCAAATTGGTTCTTGGGTTCAAGCTATACTTGAACTCAAATGATGACAAGTGGGTGGATTCTGATGTCGTGGTGTTCTGCGCATACTCCGCAAGGGGTAGTAGCGAAACCCAATCATCCTGGCGGTAGAAACAGTAACTACGCAAGTCCTGCCCCCGTGTCTGATTAACCCTCTCGGTTTGCCCATCAGTCTCAGGGTGGAATACAGTTGTAACATTTAGTTTCACTTGCAACCAGTGCATCAGACTTATCCAGAACTTGGATGTGAGTCGGCTTTCTTGGTCAGAGATGATCGACTCTGGGAGTCCATGAAGGCGCCTCACATCCTTCAGAAATATCAAGGCAAGCGCCTTGATCGGTACCTCAGTCGTCCGGGGGAGAAACTGTGCCATTTGAGAGAATCTGTCTACAAGGACCCAGATCTTGGTATACGCTTCTGACTCTGGCAGCACTACAATAAAGTCAATTGAAATCGCTATCCAAGGCTGCATAGGAACATCAATAGGTTCCAGCAGGCCTAACTTCTTATACCTAATGGACTTATTTCTTTGACATGCATCACATGTTCATACATGGTCTGTCATATGGTCGTACATCTTAGGCCAATAGAAGTTAGCGCTAACCGTGCCAATGGTTTTGTAAGTCCCAAACTGTCCCGCGATTTGGGAGTCATGTTCAGCCTCCCTGATTGTCTGCATCAGATTCGGAACCTTGGGAAGATAGCACCTGTTCTTGTACAGGGGTAAGCGGCTTTCCGTCCTGAAGTGCTGGTCGACCTCTTTGTCACTGGCACTCCTTGGATTCAGGATTTCGAAGTATTCCTGGTCTTCTTTTATCACTACCCGCAGGTGACCCCAAAAGTAGGACTGGAGCCGAAATGCTTGGCATAGCTGTAACACCTGTGGTAGCCCGATGTCCCATTCCTGGCTCCCAACCCACTGTCAGGGGCGAAAAAACGACTGTGGTGGAAAGTCACTCGCCCCTTCAGGGCGCTAGTCTCTACACTACGACAAAGCATCTGCCTTCTCATTCAACCACCCTTCTCGGTAAACCACCTTGAAGTTCAACGCTTGCAAGAACTCAGCCCTGTGGTGCTCCCCACGGTAGAGTACCCTGGCACTACTAAAGTACTTTAAATTCTTATGATCCGTATAGATCACCAACTGGTGCATTACTAAGCGCAGCAGATGATCCCATTCCTGGAATGCTGCCACGATGGCAGTTATTCTCTTGTCATAGACAACATAATTAATCTCAGCTGGGTCAAACTTCTGGCTATAATAGGCGACTGATTCCATCTCTCGTCTTCACAGAACTGGGAGAGGACGGCTCCTAATTCAAAGTCCCTAGCGTCAGTTTCCGGCTGCGTTCGCCGTTCAGGGTTACAACCCGCTAAGATAGGGTTGGACATGAATGGCTCCTTCAAATGGTTGAACGCCTCCTCACACACAGGTGTCCATTCCCATTGGACATCCTTCTCTGTCAAGTCCATGCGAGATTTCGCTATCTTGCTGAAACCTTCTATGAACCGACGATAGAAGTTGGCAAAGCCCACAAAGCTTTGAACGTGAATGACAGATGTCAGCGGTGCCCAATCCCTGATTGTTTGCACCTTCTCCGACAACATAGAGATCCCGATATCTGAGTTCCTGTATCCGCAGAATTTGACTTCCCGTTGGTGCAAACTGGGAATCTTTATACTTATGCATAGTCTGGCTTTCCTCAGTTTCTTCATCACGTGTCTTACCATGGTGACATGGTCTTCCATGGTTTCGGAGTAGATTAGGCTGTCATCCATGTATGCAATGACTTGTTCATCCATGAGGTCCCCGAAGACCTCATTTATCATGCTCTGGAAGATTGCCGGAGCCTTACATAACCCAAATGGCATGACCGTGTATTCATACAGTCCATATCTGCACCGGAAGGCCGTCTTCCATTGTTCCCCTTCTGCCATCCTCAGAAGTTAGTAGCCGTTCTTCCAGTGTAACTTGGTAAACATAGCGGCTTTTCCTACCCTATCCCGTAGTTCATTCATCAATGGTAGAGGATATTTACTCTTAACCGTGATTTTGTTCATCCCTAGGTAATCTATTCCCAATCTTAATGTCCCATCTGGTTTTGGCACGAACAGGATAGGGCCCGCTGCGGAGGAAGTGGATCGCCGGAGCTTTCCCACTCATAGCATTTCATAGTGACATTCCCGGAGTACCTTAATCTCCTTTTTCTGATAATGGAGAGATAGGCCCAAATGGAGGTTGAGTCTGGGGTTGCAACTGGATCGTGTGGTCATACTTCGACTGCTCCGGCAGCGACTCAATCCGTTCTTGACTGAAGATATTCCCACAGTCCTTATACTCAGGGAGTAGCTTAACCGTAATGTCCGCACCTTCCTCATCGGAGAATTGTACCATTCCCAACAGGTACCCAACACTAGGGTCTTTGGCTAGTAACTCTTGATCGGTCATGAAAACTAACCCCCCTTGTTCTGTTAGGCAATTCGCCTTACAGAAATCTGAGCACCAGGTTAGTGATCCTGTCTTCCAATCTAGGTCGGGGTTACGGTCCTTCAACCAAGACATAGGTAGGTACCCATCCACATTGGTGTCGGGCATATCCATGACTCCAAAGCGTATCTCATTATGGCTGTGAACTATTTTCATCCCCAATGATTTGGTAGAGTGCAGACCTGACCCAGGTATGTAATTACCGCTTGTGTCACTTATTGGCATGTGTACCTTACAACGTACACAAGGTGCCTGAGTTTCCTTAACCAAGCGGCTACTAAGCACCAGCCCAGTAGCTCCACTATCCAGGAACAGCAGTACTTCTGTGCTTCCCTGTCTGGCTACAATCTTCCAATCTAGCTTGACTCGTGGATGGATGGACTTGGTATGATGAGGCAGGTTGTCACATTTCCACCTCTTCACATATTTTAGGGGCTTAGATATCTTGGCTTAATAATCTTGGTCTCTTGCTTTTCGACACAAGAGTGGCCAGAATGGGTCCGTAAATGTTACAGGATTGGGATTGGTTTTCAACAGCTAGGGTGTTTACTATCACGCCACCCAGATTTCGGATACTCAACCCTCCTCAGTTAAACTTGCAAATAAGACTGTTTATTTGATCAAGTCCTGCCTGAACCAATGCCACTCATACTGAACGTAACAATTTGCCCTGAGGTGGGTAGAGGTCCACTGTGGAACCGGTTCCAAGCGAAGCATCCTTGCTTCCCCAATGTCCTGCGTCTCCTCCAGTAAGACCTCACCCAGCCTCAACCGAAATAATGTTCTATGACCTGCCCATCCAGGTAAGGAAATCCTGAAAGAAATACGTGTAACTAGAACAAAGAAAATAACCAGAAACCCAACAAAGAAGAGATAGCCCAGTCCACCGCACACGGCCTGCAATATCTATCTGCCCACACCACCTGGGTGCAGTCAGTATCAGGGTCATTCATGGACTCGAGGGGTACATACCCATTCCAGAAGACTATTCCCAGGTTCCTTTCCCTTCCTCACTCATGGCTCTATGGACATGGATTGGTAAGGTTATACCTTAAGCATAATAGGTTCTGACCTATTCAGAGCCGTCAGTATCAACCTCCCTAATCAGAGGTGATGCGTGTCGGACTTCAAGTATCTTCGACGAGTAAGCCAGAGATGGCCCTTTGATGCAATTAAGCCGCTTGTCCATATAGGAGGTCTCGCTTACCCGGGCTGACTGTTTCAACCCGCAAGCCTTTTTGGATTAGCTAACGACAGAGGACGTCCCGGTACACTTTCCCCTGAAGTGTCTTGCTTGCGCATACTTAGTGTACTTATTGTGCTTCCTTCGATGTTCAGTCAAAGTCCACCGGATTTTCTTATGTCCTATCGCATATTCAGAAGTCGCCGGCTTTGGCCCTTTCCACGCATTGAAGTTAGTAGGTTTGGTAGACCTCTGGTTCTGTCTGCCCGAACGTTTTCACGTCTTCTTAAACCTTCTGGAAGTCGATGACCTGTCGTCCTTCTTATCCGTTGGCTGAGACCGTTGGACAGGGTGGATAACGCGGTTACTGAACCCTGGTGTTGTCTTCCAGCATGTGTCCAACTTTCCCGAGAAGATCAAGGTAGGTGCTTAATTCGGTAGGGTGCGGCTTCTTCAGTGCCCACGCATTCCGAACCTCTTGGGTCATGCTCGATAGTACCTTATCCAGTACCTGTACTATGTTTGTATATCTAAGCTTATACGTGTAGTCAATTATCTTCTCCAGGTACTCGTCAATCTGATGGGGCTTCATCACTGAGTCTCGCCACTCGAGAAGCAACCGGTCTCTTGCGCCTTGGTTACCACCGAAACTTTGTTCAAGCCGTTCCTAGAATCCTTTCCACATTCTCAACAGGTTACTATTGTTAACAGGAACTCCAGTACACTTGTCTGCCTCCTTATTGATGTGGGAGTACCGCCCAAGATACCATGTTGTGGCGGTGGCTTCTGAAAGTGCGATCACCAGGTTTACCTAGTCCATATCAGTGAACCTGTATCCAGCAAAATACTCGCACTTAGCCTCCACTAGCGTCAGGAAGACAGCGAGTTCAGTGACCTTTCCCTTAAACGCTGCAATGCCACTCCGCCTTTCCGGCTTCTTCTGCCACTGTCTGGAGGACGGAGATGAGGCCAATCTGCTCCGTGGTTCTCTTGATAGCTTCTTAGCATGGCCGTCCCATGGTCATTTCTTCTCGTCGCTCACATCGTCCTTGCGAGGGCCACAGATGGGGGTCAAACCAGGGGGACAGGCGGCATCATCATCTTCCGAACTATCATGGTCAGGGTCCTCTGGATCTCCTCCCCCTCCCGCTGTAGTGCCAACAGGTGGCACATTTCCATCTCCACTACCGCCAGCATTTCCGCCTGGGGTTTCCACTGATCTGTCATACCCATCAAACTATTCCTCCTGGTCATCGGGATTCCCATCCTCGCGGGGGTCAGCCCGTAATGGTACTGATGCCGGTGGTGGAACATGGCATCGGCCACTCTCAGAACTTGGGTTTGGAGCAGCCTGAGTTATCCGCAGAAATGCCTGAAGCTCTGAACAGCTCAGCGGTTGCATGGGGGGGCCTGCATGCCTCTATGACCCACAATACCCACATGTCGGTCTTCCATCTCCTTCCTTCTGCCTTCTTCTGTACTTCACCAGGGTCCGGGGTCCCTTCTTGCACCCAGATGAGGAGTAAACAATCCATCCCCATGAGGGTCAATTCCGATTTGCAGCCCAATGGACAGAACCCCTCTTCCCTTTCCGACCCGCCAGTCATAATAATGGGGAGCGTGGGGGGAACAATTGGCCTTGAAGGGGCAAAGCAGATCACCGGTGCCCAGGGAACCAGGTGGGCAGGTGTCCCGGGTCCGGGAATTGGAGTTTCCTACAGTGAAGCTGCGGGTGCTCGCTCTTGCTGGGGCCGTACCTGTTCAAAAAGCCCAGGTGACGCTGCTCGCAATGGTCAGAAGGACGCGGTAGGAGATGGGTCTGGGACAGGCAACGGGACAGGCAGAAGTGTGGGTCTGGGAGCGGCGATGCGTGTAATGGGGGCACCCCTAGGAAGATTGATCCCCAGGGTGCAGCCAAACTGAACAACTTCAAACTTATCGCCAAAAGTTCACAAAGATGTAAGAATAAAGCAAACAGCAAAACTTAATATCGTTAAGCCTGATGCTTCACTCAATTAAGGTCTGGAGAATTTGTGGTTAGAGTAGGAGAGCTCTCGCATAGACTTCCAGGTAGTTTTACCTATGCCAGAAACTCCCCCATCAGTTTACTTCAACTGTTCGAGCAAACCCCTCTCCGTTAAGGGTGGTCTGACACGTCTTCTGGCACAGCCTGCAGGCATGCATGGGTCGACACACTCTGGTCAGCATTCACCTTATGCGGTCCTCGTTGCTGCTGTGCATTTCCATTTTGCCTGCCGCAGTGAAAAAGTCTTCGCATTGGAGCCTTGCCACTGGCTAACAGACATGACCGTCGGATGAACCGGACTAACTATGACACCCTCCCCCGATGCATTGATCTAGACTCAACCCCAGAAGTTCCCACGAGGCGTTTATCTATCCACTATTTACAATTCTCCTGCTTCCGGAGTCTTCTGCAGGATGGGGTGGTCCGGGAGTAATCCTATGGGCGCTGCACATGACCACCACCTCGGATCCACCTTACCCTGGGTAGGAATCACCCTTTTCGTGTCTCTGCACTTCCCTTTCAGAGCCTATGGCATTAGGGACACCTTCGGGCATGGTAGGTGTAAAGCTCTCCCAGTCGCCCCGGCACCACCCAGAACTACCTTTGGGACCCCCATGGTTAACACCCTTTAACTCCAGCAGTTTTGTTGCGCTTTTATTGCGAACAACTTGGAGGAGGTACTCCACCTTCCACCCTATGCCCTCTTATATATCCTGCGAATAGCTTATAGTCAACTGGACAGTAGTGACGTATACGCTGTTGCAAGTAGCTCTTCCAAGCTTCCTCCTTGCTAGACTGCGCACAACTACACAACCGCTCGGCTATGACGTCCGGGCCTCAGGGCAAGGCCACAGGGGTATGATAGGAATAATGTGTCCAATGTACAGCTTCTTAGCAGCTGCGTAGCTTGCCCAATAGGATGTTCTGGAACCCCAGATTCCAGTACTATGTATGGCTTCGTGTAATGAATATTCAGGTTAATTTTCCCGAACTCCCTGAGGGGCTTCTTATTGAAAGGTTGGGTAACTCAGGACTTTGGGCAGGGTAACCCAAGCCCCAAGGCAGGGTAACCTGGTGCTGAGGGTAGTGTAATCTTGTCCCCGGGACAAGATGAACTTTTCCTGTTACGCTGTCTATTCCACTGCCGGAGATAGACACTTCTCGCTTTTCTCTAGTTACCCGGCCTAGCTGAGTAACTGCCCCTTCAGATGTCCCTCAGTACGCTGACACCACTCCCGGGTGTACCCAGGTACCTGCGTACCTGGCCAGTCAATTCTGTTCATTCTTGGAGCCCGGGCTATCGGGTCTCCATAAGTCAAGAACTTACTTGACTGTTGGTTCCTACCAGTTCCCATCTTGGGTTATTGGATGGGTATAGGTTCCGACTGCCATAGCTCATGTATGCTGGGTCATTACAATAGGAGGTATACGTCTTGAGGCAGCAATAGAAGGTATAGCAGTTGCAACTGAAGTTGTTGCGGCAGAGATGATAGGAGTGGATGTCGGGCGAGGAGTAGGGTCAGGCCTGTCTAGTGCCAGAATACCGTTCAGTTTCGACGCCCTTCTCTTGACATGACCTCTATCAGTTGGTCCAAGCAACAAACTCCCGAAACGACTGCCGGCGATTCAGGAGGGGACGAACAGAGAGCCTGCTGATGCTCGGGCAAATGCCCAGGTGTAGCCGTAGCCTTCTGCCTGGACGCTCTCCGGCAGTCAGATACCCGCGGCGCTTAGGTATGCTCTCCAACGTTTGACTCTGGCTCTCATAGCGAACTCCATCCCGAAATTCTCGGGCTTGGTATGGACGAGTGGCAGTGGAGGTGCAGCCTCTATCATCTGCAGGTCATTCTCAGTGTCAATATTATACCCCCCTACAAATGCTACTTCCAATGCTGCCATATGATCCTTCAATGCCTTCTGGCCATCCAGCATGCGCAGGTGTGTCTCCTGCTGTACTTTCATCCATTCCACTGCCACCATAGTAATCTGTTTGCGGAACACCTGCTGCTGCTGGTTGTTCCAGTTACTCATTTCTCGCTTGGCTTCTTCGAGTGACTTGGATATGTCACGGACCATGTAAGGTTCGACAAACCTGTGCCAGAAATGGCTAAAGGGGACGCCTGCTGGCAGGGGAGAGCCCATGGTGTGGACAAGGGCGGAATCTTGAAAGAACGAAAGCGGCCCAGCGTGAGGGTCTGTAATCATAAGATCAACACTTTTACCCAGTGACTGAATAGGGGCGGCCTCCAAGAGTAACTCGTGGCCGTCCCATTGAATACCGCGAACATTCGCGAAAACCGATGCACAAAACAGGTTGACGGTGTTCTCATGGCTGTCAAGTTCTAACTCCAGGTTGGATTCTCTTCGGGTTTGAAGTTCAGCACAAGCCATTGCACTTTCTACCCTCGGCTACTCGTTCTAAACAGAGTTACCAGTATTCACACAAGGTCAGTGCCAAAGGTGGGAAACAATTAAGCAGGAGAGGAGTTAAGCGAGGAGGTTGACTAATGATATACTATAACGGGGACACCCCTATGAAGATGGATCCCAAGGTTGTGGCCAGACCGAACAACTTCAAACTTATGGCCAAAGGTGTACACAGATGTAACAGTAAAGTAAACCGCAAAACTTAATATCGTTAAGCCTGACGCTTCACTCAATCGAGTTCTCGAGAGGCTTGATTGTGGGAGTAGGAGAGTTCTCCTATAGACTTTTCAGCTAGTTTTATCTTATACCAGAAACTCCCCCATCAGTTTACTCCCACCATGCGAGCACACCCTTCTCCGCTAAGGGTGGTCTGACACATCTCCTAGCACACCTTTCGGGTACGCATATGTCGGCACATCCTAGTCGGTATTTACCTTATGCGGTTATCGTTTCTGCGGCGCATTTCCATTTTGCGCGCTGCAGTGAAAACTGCTTCACATCCGAGTCTTGCCAGTGGCTAACAGTCAAGACCCCTGATGAACTGGACTGTCAATGACACCCTTCCCTCGTGCATTGATCTCTACTCAACCCCACAAGCTACCATGGGCAGTTTATCTATCTACTATTTACGATTCACAGGCTTCCGGTGTCTTGCCCCAGATGCAGTGGTCCAGGAGTGATCCAATGGGGGCTAACCATGACCACCACCTCGGATTCATCTTACCTGTGGTAGGAATCATGCTTTTCATGTCTCGGTACTTCCCTTTCACAGCCTATGGCCTTGGGGACACTTTCGGGCTTAGTAGGTGTAAAACCCTCCCGCTTGCCCCGGCACCACCCAGGACTACCCTCAGGACCCCCATGGTTAACTCCCGCTAACTCTGCCAGTTTTGGTCCCTTTTACTGTGAACAACCTAGAGGTGGTACTCCACTTTCCGCCCTATGCCTCCCTGTATATCCTGCGAACAGCTTACTGTCAACCGGACGACGGCAATGTATACGGTGTTGCGAGCAGGTCGCGAAAGAATACACTTTGCTAGACTGCACACAACTATGCAACCCTTTGCCCATGACGTCGGGGCCTCCAGGTAGGGCTGAGGGCTATGATAGAAATACTGTCGCCAATTCACAGCTTCTTCGCAGCTGCATAGTTCGCCCAATAGCGTTTCCCGGAACTCCAGAATCCACTGTTATGCATACCTTCGCGTGACAAACATACTGGGTATTTTTCCCGTACTCCCCGTGGGACTTTGCATTGAAAGGTACGGTATCCCAGGACTTTAGACAGGGTAACCTGATCCTGAGGGTAGAGTAACCTTCCCTGTCGGACAAGATGACTTTTCCCTGTTACCCAGTCTATTCTGTTACCGCGGATAGACGCTTCTGACCTTTCCCTAGTTGCCCCGCCTACCTGACTAACTGCCCCTTCCGAGGTCCCTAAGTACCCTGACACCGCTTCCTCGTGTATCCAGGTACCGAAGTACCTGGCCAGCAGATCCTGTTGGTCTAGGAGCCTGAGTGCAATGTATTCGGGCCAGGCCCTAGTCACGTGGCAGTACGATAGGAGCAGATAGCTTCTTGATCTCCAAGAAGCCAGCGCTGCTAACTAAAGGAGTCTTCGAAGCGATGTGATAGGAGATCAGAGAAGTAACTGTTCAACCAAGTAGATTTAGAATATTGTCAGTCAAAGTCCGCTGTTTCCATCGTGGAAATCGGCGGTGTTTAAATACAGTCTATCGCTTACCTCCAGTATGAGCAATATTCCAAAACATTTTCTGTATCAACCGATAGCATGGTAAACAATACCAGTATCAAACGACACTGTGAAACCAAACAGGAAAGGATGTGTGCATCAACCGATAGCACACGAAACAATACAGGTATCAAATGATACTGTGAAACCAAACATAAAACAATCTGTGTATCAACCGATAGCACACGAAACAATACAAGTATCAAACGATACTGTGAAACCAAACATAAAACAATCTGTGTATCAACCGATAGCACATGAAACAATACAACTATCAAACGATACTGCGAAACCAAACATAAAACAATGTGTATATCAACCGATAGCACACAAAACAATACAAGTATCAACCGATACTGTGAAACCAAACATAAAACCTAACCCAGTTCCCACACCGGTAACACTCCCAAAACAGAATAACAATTTCACCCAATCAATCATAACTTTAACGAAATCCTAATAGTCAGTAGATCCGCTATTCTTCGGGAGCCCTCCATAGGACCCATTCTTATCATCATCGCTATCCTGCAGCAATTTCAAATCGTCCTGCAACATCCATTCTGTCTCTTCCAGCCATCTTTCCAAACACTCGTGACAGGGTGCTCCACGCCCAAAGCAACCTGATTTCCCGTAGTGTGGTGGGTCCACGAGCTTTCTTACTATCTGGTTCTCCCATTCCTCCATCTTGACATCGATTCCCCCGCAGTCTTCACAGTGATCAATATCGAATATCTTCCAGTATGCGTCCATTAGAATGATTTCTCAGTATAGCAGGTATCACAGGATGAGGTCTTGTCCCTTTATGCTGGCTTCTTCATAGGTCAACATTTCTTCTGTTTCTTTCATGTAGTAGTAACGGGTTTTGCAAAGGTCTTTTTCAGTGGTAATATCGTCGTTGTTTGTTCCATCCTATGTTTGCGGATAGGTAGATGGTATTTATGTCTCGGGGTTGGTCTCGCTTAGATGTTTTAGAGGACGGCTGGGTGCCTAGTCTTCGGTAGTTACTTCGCTTAATTGTTCCACGGGAGGGTGAGATATTTTAAGTTCGGTTTCTTCCGTTTCCACACACATATCACATTTTTCCCTACTCAGGTAGCCACCACTACCGAAGCGGAACACATCGCTTAGCCTTTCTCCTCACATTCGTCCCGTTGGTTCCGTTGTTATTTCAAGGCGTCTGTTCCAAATGTGAATGAATAATCGGTGTCTAAGGTATTGTCTAGGGATAATATCATGGTTCACCAACAGTCCCATTAGCTGAGGGGGCAGTCTGCACAGCACTTACTTATAGTTTGACATCGTAAGGCTGTTGGATGGTATGTGCCTTAGTTGTTCGCTACTCCCCGTACTGAACTCTGGTTAGCAGCACTGGGTATGCGGCTTCGTCTTCCATGACTCGATTCTCATCTTCACTGCTTTCGAAATCACTTTCAAAATGGGCTGCCCAAAACCCCGCCTGTATACCCTGATCTGTATCAGGGTGAAGGTGTTGGATTTCCAGCAGGGTTGGGCCCCATGGCACCATTACATGGTTTATTGTAGGGGGCAGTTCATCCTCTGGCTTGTTGTCCTCCCACCATCAGTTTGCTAGTTCTATCGCATTTTCTAATCCTTCCAGGGGTTCCCAGGTGTTTTCCATTTCTGGATATCAAATCCATTTCACTAGAAATTGGTCGCGATCATAGTGTCTTCCGTGGTCTCGTATAACCTCTACTTCCGATTGTAGTTTTTCGCTAACCAAGATGGGGGGTGGTTTTGCATGGCTTCTTCCCTGGAACACCGTATCGTCATTTGGGAGCTATCTTTTCACAGTGGATGCGTGAAATGTCATTCCTCAGTTCCTATACATTCTTCAGTCCATTTCCACCGTGTAATTTTCCCAAAGTTCATCCTCATAACCGTTTATCTTAATTGGTCCTCGCCAGCCCGGTTGGAGCTTCTTGCTTCATCATGATTCGCTCACGAATAGGTTTCCGTACACTAGTAACTGGTTACCTATTCCAATTGGAGTACGGTGTCTGCGTCGCTTTGCCGCTGTCCTCGTACTCCTAAATCGTGCTAGTTTGATAGTGTTGAATGCAGTGTTCCGGATTGCTTGGTGTCTGTCTAACAATTCTTAGGCTGCTGGAACTGTGGAGTTCTTGAAATTCGCCTGGGGGAGTAGTGGGTAGTTTTTTCCATATATTGATTTGTACGGTAACATGCCAAGGGTTTAAGACCATCCGGCATTTAAGTATGTGGCCGTTTTGGGTATGGCATGAAACCAATTGGTTTGTCTTGCATTGACTAAGTTTCGGAAAGGGGTCTTCAATTCTCGAATTTTCCTTTCAACCTGTCCATTTGTTTCGTGGTGACCTGGTACTGCTTTGGTGTGTTCAATTCCTAGCAATTGACATTGCTGTCCTCACACATGTGACTCAAATAGTGGATCGGCATCGCTTACTATTGGTGTCGGATACCCGTGAGGTGTCAATATGCTGTTGCGTAGCATTTCCCAGGTCATTATCACTGTTACTTCGTTATTTGTTGGTATGAGCCAGGTGTATCCTTTGAACCTATCCATGGCCACCAGAATCATGTTGTATCCCCATGAATTGTGGAATGGTCCTGCAAAGTGAATGGCTATTGATTCAAGAATCTCCGACGGTAGGATAATGGCTTGGGCCTTTCCTTCTGGTAGCTTCGTGGGCTCCTTGTTCATTTAGCAGGTGTGGCATTGTGCCACGTCCGCTCTGAAATCCTTGTGCATTTCAGGCCAGAACAGGTACTTAGTGGTGTACTGTAAGTTTCGTTCCACGCCATGATGGCCTTTATTGTGGATCTCAGCTATAACATACTCTCTCAGCGTAGTATTTCCGAATACGGGGCCTTTTGGAATATACAGGCATTCCCCCCAACATCATGTTTTAGCATAGGGTATTCTATTTGCGATCGTGTAGGAGGATAAATCTTCTGTGGAGTCCCTTGTTTCGTTAACCTTTTTCCATATTGGTTCCTTCCGGTATGCTGTAACCATGTGCGCCCAGAATGTTCCAATCATGTTATTTGGTGCTTGTCTAGTGTCCCGCTCATCTTCAATCTCGCTTCCTCTGGTCACTTCAGGTTGGTCCTCTTCCTCGTTATCTTCCAAGACATCGCCCAACTCACCCCTATATTCGTCCATCGTTGCGGGCATCCCTGAGACTGTTGTCTCATTGCTAAAGCCTTTTACCGGTTCTGCTCCTTTGATCAGTGGCGCACTGCCAGGCATTCGGAATACCATGGCTTCGGGATTCAGCATTGCAGGGATTGTATCTGATCTCGGCCTCAGTTCAATGAGGGTGGACGGCCCTTCTCCTGGACCATTCGATGTTCTACCAATTGTCTATTGCCATTCCCAATCATAGATCATCCGAGATTCTGGGGGGCTTGGGTCAATTTCTGTCCTTGAGGGGCTTGGTTCTTCGCTAGGAGGTCGCAGAGTTGATTTGTATTACCGTCTGGGGTGGTTATTCGTGAACTTGATCTCACTTTGGTGATATGGGCAATGGTCCAAGTAACAGTGGGAATAGTGCAGCTTGCTATGTTGGAGTTCCTTGGGTGGTGTCCTGCCTATGATGCACTTGTCTCCCCAATCATTTCCCGCAGGGATTGAGTGGGGGCTTGCAGCTGGCACCAGGGCCTCATTGGGGTACTCCATATATGAGTAAGGAGGGGAGGTAGGGAAGATATGTTGCTCGGGCTCCATTGTGTTTGGTTCTTGTTCGTAGACTGTGTTATTCGAGATGTCATCTGATTCCTTTGTATTATCGTGGATATAGAGCGGGTTCAAGTCTGGTTCTGCGTCGTATATCCGGGAACGAGCATCAGCTAAATAGTTCGTCCTTCCCTGTGCATAGACTATCTTCGCATCGCATTTTCCTAAGGCACTAAGCAATCTGACTTGCTTCCTCCTTGAGTTCTTGGCCATTCGTAGATGTGTCAGGGGCTGGCGGTCTGTAACCATTGAAAAGGGATTTCCCATTCGTACATTGTGGAAGCGGTTAAGTGCCTCCACTGTCGCTAAGCCCTCTTTACCTGTACTTCGATAGTTTGTCCGGCCGTTTGTGAATTTCCTACTATGTAATGCGGCTGGTCGAGCCGTCTCGTAAGCGGGTCCTTGTCCCTGTCCTACCCGTGCTCCTATTCCCAAATCTGAGGTGTTGGTAACCAGCCAGATTGGCGCATTGTTCCGTATATATATTCACCGCATGACTTGCTGATCAACAATCCGTCTTTGGATCATCTGGAATGCCTTCCGATAAGTGGGTGTCCATACGAACTCCGCGCTTCCCTTGAGATCCGTTAGTGGTCCCGTCAGGGTAGCATGGGGCGGAGGAATTAGGCGATGTAATTTACTATTCCTGGGAATCCTTGTAATTCTTTCTTGTTTTGAGGTCTCTTCCGATCTGCAATTGTCGATATTTTTGGGGGGGAGGCATGAATCCCCTGGTTATCCATCATGTGTCCCAGCACTTCTAGTTTATCTGCAAACAGTACTGATTTCTTTTTGCTAGCGTAGAATGTTGCCTTTCTGAGTCGCTCGCACAGTAGGTATATGTGATTTTCATGCTCTTATGGGGTGTCTGAGAATATCAGGATATCATCAACGTATACCCATACAAAATGATGTCGGAATTTGCACAGCACGTCTTCCATAATTCGCATAAATGTCGCTGCTGCATTCATGTCTCCTCGTAGAATTACTTTGCTAACAAAGCCGCCAAACGGGGTTTTGAACGAGTTGAATCTAACGCTATCCTTGTCTCCTCGTGTTTGGAAGTATGTGTCGCTTAGGTCGATCTTACTCCTCAATTTCGCGCATCCAATGCCGTTTAGGATCTGCTGCTGGTTGGGGATCGAGGGACTATCCATGATTGTGTTCTCACTTCGCACTTTCAGATCTACTAGGGGGTGGATCCACCCATCTGACTTCTGTTGCACGAACATAGGTGCCGCTATGGGAACTTCCTGTCATACAATTACCCCAGCCCGTAGCTTCTCGTTAAGCCAGTTCATGAGTTTTTGCTTGTATGCTTCCAGGATCGAGTATGCAGGTTGGTTTTTTAGGTTGGCTGGATCTGTTAGCCGAATATGGTGGTTAATCTTACCTACAGGTGGTAGTGTTTCAGGAACCTTGTCTGGAAATACATCCTTATACTCTTTCAACAGTGTTGCTGATGTGGCGTCTATACCAGCGGCTCGGAATTCCCCGCTTGTTGGTTTGCACAGTACCTGCAGTTTGTTATCGGGAAACTCTACTGGTGTATCCCGAGACCTGATCAGCGTATTGTGTCTTTTTTAGGAATGGCATTCCAATCAGGGGGTCGTATTTCGCCAAGTTGCCTACCAACATCTGCTGATTCGTCCCTTGTTTTTTCCCGCTTCCTACGGTCACTCCACATTTCTTGTAGCTTGAGGAGCGGGAACCTTTCTTTGCCATGTGGACTGTGGTTGGTTGGGGTAGGCGTTTTGTGGGTATGCCATGGGTGGAGATAAAGGTAGTGCTGATAATGTTCGAAGCGATCGTTCCCATGTCGAATAGTACCTTTGCCAGGTCACCCTCTATGAAGATCGTTCATTCCATGGTGTCCTGGGTCCTAATAGCTAGTGCAGGTTGCGTCCGGAGCCTTTTCAATTCTAGCGAGTTAATTTCCACCTCATCGTACTCTGTCGCCCCCATGTGGTTTGTGCTTGCATCCGGTTTTGTTGACTTTCCTTTTCATCTCTTGGCATACCAGTTCTTTGCATAGTGCCTCTTTTTCCCGCATTCAAACCACGTGCCTTCGTCTCTTCGTTTCTGCCTTTTATCTTTCTTATCCTTCGATCCTTTGCGGTTTGGTTCTTCCTTCCTTTTGTTATCGCGTGATGATGATCCTCTACTGCTTTGCTGCTGCGGTACGTGCATTCGGTAAACTGCTGTCTCATAGAGGATGGCATCCTTTCGTTCAACTCGCTTAACTATCTTGTCAAAGGAGTCTCCATCTTCTCCCATAGGTTCTACCTCTTGGCATAGTCTGGGATGTATTGCCTTATACAGCCTCTGTCGCAGGGTATAATGGGACACTGTCCCGTTGGGCAATCGCCCATGGTACATCAGGAGGTCCGTCGCTATCAATGTCATCCTGTCTGTTTTCCCATTTCGCACTTCTTGGATTTCCTTGAACTTCGTATACAGTTCCTGAGTATTCCATGAGGACTGGAATCTATCTCGCAGATACTTGATCATGGTCCTTCCTGGTATTTTTTCCTTACTATCATAGTGGTTCATTACTTGGTGGTATGCTTCTTCTGCCTTTCCTGTGTAGAAGCTACCGCAGTACGCTGCACTTACTTCGTTTGTCTTGTCCATGCCAGCCAGGGCGAGGTACTGTGAAGTGGTCATTACCCATCAGTCAAATGCCTCAGGCTTTAGGTCCTCTTGTTGGCCTAACAATGTTGGTGGCAGGGGAGGCTTGATGTTCGGTCCCTCTCGCCCGGTCCCTGGGCTGGGTGGCGGGGCGGATTCCTCTTGGGACATACTGTGCTCAGAGTCCTTGCTACTGGCATCGTCGTCTGATAGGTTGTCCCATAGTTCAGCTATTATCGATTGGTCTGATTGTTCGTTATCGCCTTGTTTCTTGGTGGTGTGGGAAGGTGATGCCTGTCCCTTGGGCAGTGGTGCCGGCGCCTTTTCATTGCTGGGGCAAGGGGGGAAAAGCCCAGGAAGGGTTGTTGCTGCCTTTGCTAATTCGTCGGTTGATTCACTAAAGGTCTGCTTGGCCAAGTCTCGAGCTAACTGTCTCTGTGCTTCCTGAATTGAGGGGTCACCCTTTGGCCCTTTCACCTTCTTTGGTTGCCTTCTTTTGGTAAGGCCTTCACGTGGGACCTGCTTCCCACTTTGAGTCTCTAGTAACTCTATGGTGTCCTATTGGCGGAGCCGAACCTTTCCGTGCTCCGCCCCTCCCCGCTGCTAGCTTCGCTTTCGCGCTTGGTAGGTTGATCAGACCTGGTGCAGGCAGGTTTCTAACCACTTGGTGAGGTCAAAAAAATGTACCGTGTTCAGGCCTAGCCCTAGTCACGTGGTGGTACGATAGCAGCAGATGGCTTCTTGACCTGCAAGAAGAGAGCACTGCTAACTAAAGGAGACTTCGGAGGGGTATAATAGGAGACCAGAGAAGTAACCGTTCAACCAAGTATGTTTAGAATATTGTCAGTCAAAGACTGCTGCTTGTATCGCGGAAATCAGCAGTCTTCAAGTACAGTCTATCGCTTATATCCAGTATGAGCGATATTCCAAAACGTCGTGTGTATTAACCGATAGCACACAAAACAATACAAGTATCAAACGATACTGTGAAACCAAACATTAAACATAACCTAGTACCCATACCGGTTACACTAGTCCTCGGGTCTCTGTAGGGCAAGTACTCACTTGCCTGCAGGTTCCCACCAGTTCAACTCCTGGCTGCCTGTATGGATGTAGATTCTGACCACCGTAGGTCCTGTATGCTAGGTCGTTACAACCGATCTTCCCAGTATACCCGTGAACTTTGTGAGGATAGGAAATAACCTTGCTCTTTACTACCTTTGCAACCTCCCATTCCAAGTCACTATCTATCTCCTCTGGCCCCCTGGGAGGATGTTCATGAGCCGGCCAAACTGACATCCAACAAGGCTCTAACAATGATACATGGAAGACAGGGTGGAATTTCCAGCCTTCCGAGATTTGTTCTTTAAACACTCAGTTGCCACGTGGCTCCAGGATTCTGAAAGCCCTATACGATTTTGGGCTAAGCTTTTTGGAGGGTCGCTTGATGCAAATGTTGTTGGTGTTTAGCATGACCAAGTATCCTGCTGGAAAGTTTGGCTATGGCCTGGCTTTGTTGTCGTGGCACCGCCCCATTGCTTCTCCGGTAGCCTGTAGGGTGTCCATTGCTGCTTCATGTATTTTCTGCATCCGGTTAGCATACGTGCTGGCTCCTGGATTTTGAACTTCACACACCTTCACGTCTTCCCGCTGCAGATGGTATCCACAGTTTGCGTCGAATGGGGTGAGTCCATGCGCACTTGTAACAGACCTATTGTATACATGTTCCTCTAGTGGAGGTGGTTTGTGCCAGTCAGCTGGATCGTAGTTTACGAAGATTCGGAGGTAGCCTTCCAGCACTTGGTTGGTTCTCTCCATTTGCTGGTCTGTTTGAGGATGGTATGCCGTTGACATTTTCTGCTTTATACCTAAGAGTTTGCAGAGCATTCGCAAAGTTCTCCCCTAAACTCCGCATACATGTCAGACACGATTTCCGTTGGCAGCCCCTGCATTTTCTACACTTCATGAAGGAATGTCTGGGCTACGTCCTTTGCCATTGCATTTGCCTTCAGTACCATGAAATGGGCCATCTAGCCAGAGTGGTCCACCACTACCATGATCCCCGTTTTCTCTTCCGACTTCAGTAGTTGCGTTATGAAGTCCCTTGAGATCAAGGTCCATGCTGTGTAGGGCATTTCCAATGACTTTAGAAACCCATTCTTTGCATGCCATGGCACTTTTATTCTGCTGACACTCATCCCAGGATTGTATGTAGTCGTTTACCCATTCCGCGAGTCCTTTCCAGTTGAGGTCTCTCATTATAGCCTCTACTATTGTGTCACGGCTGAAATGTCCTACGACCTTGGAGTCGCGGGTACTCTGAGCAAGCGGCGTTTGTAGTGCCTTGTCTGTTGTGATGAATAACTGTCCCTTAGAGCAAAGGAGACCATCCACTAAAGTCCAATGTGTCGGCATTTCCTTCCCCTTATCCCGGTACCTTTCCAACTCCCCTGGTCTTATCTTCCAGTCTTTGTCTGTCACTTCCTTTTCCTCCACCTGCCTGAGGACTGGAGTGTCAAATATATATGCCGTTGCTTTAATGACCACTGAATTGGTTAGCACGGTTGCATCACTTGTCAGGGTCTTGTGTCATTGCTGTTTGTGTTTATCAAACTATTGATTTCGCCCACTTTCTTGCCTCAGCTGCCTGGCTGCCGTGAGGTTTTCGACTACACTGGTGCCCGCACTCCGGAATCCTTCTTGTCCTCTCTCAGTATCATCGAGCTCCATTTCTTCTTGCAGCCCTTCATCATAAATCTGTCCTATTACCAGCTGTGCAACTCAGTCACCCTTCCCAACATGGTAGTACTGGTCCTTTAGGTTGAATAGCACCACCTCCACTTCTCCCTGATAGTCTCTGTCAATGACTCCTACCCCAACCATGATCCCATGGCATCTGGCAAGGCCGCTCATAGGAGCTCCCCAGGCGCAGCTTCCCAATAGTAACCCTAAGAACATTCCACTAGCAATAGTTGCCAGTCTGCGAGGAGGTAATACTGTCCCTGCCCGGGTGTTGATATCACGTCCTGCTGCTTCGCTTAAGCCCCTTGTTGGAATCTACGCTTCTGGGTGTAATCTCATAGCCTGGGTCTATTCCAGCTCAGGTGTTTTCTGGCCTGGACCAGGTTCGTCGTCGCTTCCGGCCACTATAACCATAACCTCGTTGAAATGTATAGAGTTTAAGAGTGGGAGCTCCTTACTTTGTGCACCTCACCGCTCGGGATGGTTCTCTAGCCGTCTGCTTAATGCATCCGGTTTCCTACCACTTGACCCTGGTCAGTACACAATCTTGAACTTAAAGTCTTTCAACTTCGGTGCTCAACTTATCTTCCTGGCATACCAGGTGTTGGTCATAAGGAAGTTTTGTAGATTCTCATAATCAGGAAACACCATGATGGGCCCTTGTTCCCGCAAGATAGTGACCCTATTTCTTGAATACCACAACTGTGATGAACGACTCTTTATCATGAACATCCTGGTTGTGTTCGGCCGAGTTGAGCTTTTGGGAGTGAAATGCTATTGGCTGTAGCCGCATTTCAATATACTGTGACCGTATACAGTCAAGCGGAATATCACTTGCATCTGTTTCCATTACCGTATTTCAGTCTACGTAGAAAGGTGCCTGAATAGGCGCTATCATGAACTGTTCTTTCAGGAATTTGAAAATTTCCTCTTGTTCTTTTCCAAAGGCAAATCCCCTAGGGTCGCCTTTCAATAATTCGGTTATGGGTTTGCGAGTTCCCGCAACATTCTTGATGAATCTGCGGTAGAAATTTGCAAATGACCTAAATATTGGTATGTCCTTTCCAGCCTCAGGTCTCTTCCATTCCCTTATGGCATTGACTTTTCGATCACTCATAGTGATCCCATTAGTGTTCGCTATGTATCCCAGATATTCCTGTGTCTTAGTGTGAAATACTAACTTAGTGGTAGACACTGCTAACTTGTATGTCCACAACTAGGCCAATACCTCCTTGATGGGTTTGACACGGTCTTCCGCAGCTTTGAAGTAGGTCAGGACACTGGCTATGTACACCACCAGTCTGAAGTCTAGGAATCTTCCTACAATCATCTGAATTCTGTCTTGAAACGTAGCGGGCATGTTTGCTAGCCCGAATGGCATTACCTGGTACTCATAATAACTGTATCAAGCCCGGAAAGAGGTTTACCACTCCTCGCCCTTTCTTATGCATATCAAGTGACACCCATCCTTTAGGTCCAACTTCTTGAAGATACATGACCGAACTAGCGGATCTGCAAGTCCCATCATGAGGGGTAGCGGGTACTTGCTGGCAATCGTAATCTTGTTAAGCCCACAGTAGTCTCACACAATCTTGGTCGCCCAACAGGTTTTGGCACAAACAGTATTGGTGCTCCTACGGGCGACTGGCTTGATGCTATCTTTCCCTCTGGCAGTATCTTGTCAAGGTACTCTCACAACACCCAAAGTTTCTTTTCAGATAACCGGTATGTTGGCCCTCATGGGGGCTTCTCACCTTCAACCATTTTCATCTCATCATCAAAGGTGTTATGATTTGGGAGCTGTTCCGCTACCTGAGAGGAGGAAGAGATCGGGATACTCCCCGTAAGGCTTTGGGAGAATTTCCATAACCACTGCCTCAGGGTCTTCTGGGCGTCCAATTCAGCCCACGTATCTCACTGCAGGTTCAGGTGATACTGTCTCACCCCACTCGATGCAGATCTCCTGATCCTTGTGCCACATGATGCAGATCCCCGCATCCTCTGCCTCCAGGTGTTGCTTGCACTGCTTTGCCTGGAGCGTCCATCCGGATGTGTCTTCTGTGAATGATACGGGGTATTGGTGGTGCCACCGACTAAATGGAATTACTAAGTCATGGATCCCCTGGCTCATGACTTCAGATGTAGTTTCCCAGCAATGTCACTTAGCCCTAATTTCCAGGATAATAGGTGTCGTATAGCACCTTCCCGCGTTTTGGGATTGTGCATCCTCAAACCCAGTTATACTAACGGGGGTGTCTCGCTGTACTGTTGCCAGGCGCAGTTTCTGGACTAGTGCTTCTGGTATAACCTAGATATGCGAGCACGAATCTATTAACCTGCGAATCAGTACTCCTCTCCTTGTATTCCAAGGTGGGCTGTACCTCGTGGGCACTCGTAATATGTGCATGTTGGGACTTGAGTCTTCTATTACTGGGGTTTCCATGTAGAGTTACCCTGTCTTCATTTAAGGAACTTTTTCTTTTGGGCATCCAATAACCCTGGATGCTTGTTATTGTGCACACACAATTGGGGCTATTTAAACCTCCGCAGAAAAGGTCGGTCCCTTGCGTGTGTTTCTTCTTTCTTTCCTTCTTTCTCCTCAATGACGATATTTGATCATACCACTCTATTCCACCAAGGAATAGATGAGTGCGTAATCTTTCTAACCTTGGCTTCCCTGTTCAATTCCTGCCATCAGATACAGTTTAAGGCCAGCATGCCATCCTTTGTCTTGTCTAGCAACCCGTAGCCTAGCCACATTCCATCGCTGGTGCTGCCCTCTCCTCACTAGGGGAGCCCCTTCAGGTGGTACTATGCTATCCCGACATATTTCCAATGCATGACCTTTGGAGGAAAGTATTCGGGCATCCTGAGTTGCCCCCCATAACTGTCCCTCTTCATGCACACTAGTTTTGAACCTTGTCTACCCCGCTGGGGATACAAAGTCCTGCCATCCTGCATTCAGGCCTGAGGTCTTTCTTTATTGCAACCTCCGAGATCGCTCAACTTTCTCCATTATATATGCTTTTCTATACCTTCATACTTCTGCCCCTGCCGACGCTGAGAACGCAGTCAGTGCGGTTCTCCGACCTTCCTGCATAAGTCCTTGCACTAGCTCGGAACACAGGTCACAGTTTTTTATATGGGGCTCCCAGTTGTCAGCTCTCTCCCCCTTCTTGATCTGACAACTCCCAAGGTCTAGATGCTGCTGGCACATAGGTTTGGTTCACCGCTGGCCTGAGGGGCGTATTCTGAACATCCATGTTTTGGGGCCTAAACCTCGCTTCTTTCTACTGCCCTGTGGTTGCGACAACCGCTCCCTGTCTACAAGCTCCCCACTAGTGGTTGCGGAGTCCACACCAGGTATAGCCTTTACACTTCCGGCATTGGTTGACCAAGTTTTGGGATATTCTGTCACGCGCTTTCCTCCAGTTTGTGTGCTCAACCCCCTTTGGTCTTGGTCAGTTTGTTGACCTGGGCGAACTGTAATGACTTGCAAGTTCCCGGTGCTGTCCTCCTATGGAACCTGCTAGGTCGCCCTTTCTGCTTTCCTCACTTCGGCCCCTTTTTCTCTATCCTCCTGTCATAGTTTCAAGGCCTGGAAGCACCTGACCAGCCCCACACATTGTCTCCTCATTCCATTTCACTGCGCAGGAACGCTTCTTCCGGGTTGCAAACTGCACGCACGTGCTCCTACCATTCTGTGTTGGTGTTGTATGGCTTATCAGCCAGCCCTCCCTGTGTTGCTTCTGGTAGTTGGTCCTGGACTATCTGCCTCCATACCATTCCTTGAAGCTTGGCCATGATATTCAAGTTTTTCCATCTGCACAAGGTACTTGTCAATGTCCTTCTCATACTTGATTTTTCCCATGTGTCCCCAGGCCTTCTTGTCCACTTAATAGGCGCGAATCGTATGTCTATCTTGTACCGGAACTGTTCTCATGTCAACAATTCAGGATGAGCGGCATACCCTTTGAGCCTTTCCATACTTTTTCTGTATCTGTTACTCCACCTTGTCATGTCAGCACCCTTTGTTCTTCCCAGGCATATATGAGTCTATCTTCATCCTCCATCCATAGCATGGGATTTGAGCTAAAGTAGTGCAGCTATGCATGTAGCCAGGTTTTTATGTCCAAGGAGGACTTTGCCTCCTATACGAATAGAAGGTCGGCGGGTTTCTTCTGATGTGAAGTAGTTTCTTGGCGCTACCCCTTGGCCTGCTGCAGCCTCATTTGATATTCTTTTTCTTCCTTAGCCATGCGTGGCCTTCCCACTGGCAGCACACCCGGTGGGCCGCTTGTTCCTTCCCTACCAGTATCTGAGATATCATCTCCTGGGTCCGGGTCTGCCGCCACTCCGGCCAAGTTGGGAGTTGCCACAGTCTCTCCCATGCCACACTACCCAGTCTTAGACCAGGTGTTCCTCTCCGCTGGCCCTTTCCCTTTCCCTTGTTGCGATGGTACAGACTATCGTGTTCCCATTTCTCCATTATGGGTTAAACCAGCTAATGCGAGCCTCGCACTACTTGTACCACCGTGATCACATCCCTCGTTGACTGGCCAAACATCTGGGTCATATTCCGCTACATGTCCCTGAGCCCTGTCATCAGCGGGTTATCGAGGGTCTGCAGCTTGGTAAAGAACTGCAGTTCCCGGGCCCCCAATCTCGTCGTTCCTCCTCTGACTTCTTCCAGAGTTTATAGACACCGGTATAGAGCTCTTGATCTCTATTCACTAATTCTTGGATGGTGCATCCCAGGTCCTAGTGCAGCTGTCTCCTCACTACTGCTGGTTGTTTCGACTGCTCTTGCACCTGGTAGAGTGCGGCTTCGATCAAACCCTTAAATCTGGTGATTTCTGCCACAACTTCTCCGTCTAATTTCGTACTCTTATTCTGCCAGCGAGGGAATTCGTCTCCAACCAGCTTCTCGCCATTCAGAAGATGTGCGCGTACTTGGGCAAGGTCTTCTGCAGTTTGCTTTCCCTCATTCTATAGGGCCCCATGGGCAGCCATCGGCTCATTCCGGGCTTCAGTTACCATTTGGTCTTATTTGGCTGTTCAGTGTCGCGAGGTATGGGGCGAAGGCAATAAAGTGGGTAGTGCCGGAGAGGGTCAGAGATCCAGAGCGTGACCGTCATCTCCGGAAACCTTTTGCACGCTTTGGGTAGGGCGCCTGGGTACTATGGTGTAATGACTCAGCATACATGAGCCATGGCAGTTGGAACATACACCCATGCAGGTAGCCATGAGGCGAACTGGTAGGAACTGTCGGCCAAGTAAGTACTTAACCTATGGAGACCCAAGGCCTGGGCTCCGAGATGAACAGAATTAGCGGGCCAGGTACTTACGTGCATGTGCACACCTGAGAGTGGTGTCAGTGTGGTTAGACACCTCTGAACGTGTAACCGGTACGGGTTACCATTGTTTTATGTTTGGTTGCACAGTATCGTTTGATACTTGTAATGTTTCGTGTGCTATCAGTTGATACACATATTGTTTTATGTTTGGTTTTACAGTATCGTTTGATACTTGTAGTGTTTCGTGTGCTATCAGTTGATACACATATTGTTTTATGTTTGGTTTCACAGTATCGTTTGATACTTGTAGTGTTTCGTGTGCTATCGGTTGATACGAACAATGTTTTGCAATATCGCTCATACGGGAGATAAGCGATATGCTGTATTTAAAGACCGCTGATTCCCGCGATGGAAACAGCAGACTTCGACCGACAGTATTCTTAATATACTTGGTTGAACGATTACTTCTTTGATCTCCAATTACACCCCGTTCGAAGCCTCCTTTAGCAAGCAGCTCTGGCTTCGTGTTGATCATGAAGCCATCTGCCCTATCGTACCGCTACGTGACTAGGGCCTGGCCTGAACACGTTACATTTTTTTAACCTCAGCAAGTGGCTAAGAAACCTGCAGGGACCTGGTCTGATCAACCTACGAAAGTTCAATAAGCGAAGCTAGCATCGGGGAGCGGCAGAACACAAGAAGTTCGGCTCGGCCGAAACAACACAATTGAGTCATTAGAGACTCAGAGTGGTGAGCAGGCCCCACGAGAAGGCCTTACCAAGAAAAGGCAACCTAAGAAACGGATTGGGCCAAAGAGCGATTTTGCGCTCGACGAAGCAGAACGACAACTTGCACAAGACTTGGCCAAGTGGACCTTCAGGGTGTCAACAGACGAATTAGTGAAGGCAGCAACCACCCTTCCTGGGCTATTTCCCACCAGCCCCAGTAAAGGAAAGGGACCGGCACAACCACCGAAGAAACAGAGTATACCTACCGAAACACCCACGAAAGAAGAAGAAGAAGGATCAGATCACGCGGTAGTGGAGCAACAATCAGACGATAACCCTAGCGAGGTCCTGATAGCTCCTCAAACAACAACTGGAGTAACGACGAATCCGAACACGGTATGTCTGAAGGAGAATCCGCGGGGCCAGGCGAGCAGGACCTAAAATTGAACTCATACTACCTCCATCGTTCTCGGGCAAAAAGGACGACCTAAAGCCTGAAGTATTTTCCCGGTGGGTAATAACAACTTCGCAATACCTTACCCTACATGGAGTGGACAAAACCAAGCAAGGAAGCGGAGCGTACTTCAGAAGCTTCTGCACCGGAAAGGCAGAGGAGGCATACCACCAAGCTATGAACCACTATGAGAGTGGGGGAAATAACCCAGGAACGACCCTGATAAAGTACTTGAGAGAAAGATTCCAATCTTCGCGGAACGCGGAAGAACTATACAAAAGGTTCAAGGATATCCAGCAAGTACGAAAGGGCAAAACAGAAAGAATAACTCTTGTCGCGATGGATCTCTTGATGTATCATGGACGATTGCCTGTTGGATCAGTCTCTCAGTATACACTGAAACAGAGATTGTATGAAGCAATGCATCCCAGACTACGACAGGAGGTAGAACCCATGGAGGAGGATGGTGATGCCTTTGATATGATAGTCAAGCGAGCCGAACGGAAGGATGCTATCCTGTATGAAACAGGGGTGTACCGAATCCATGTGCCACAGCAAAAGAATAGCAAAGGGCCATCATCTCGGGACAGTACGAAGAAAGATAAACCATACCACAAGGACAAGAAGGACAATAAAAAAGGAAAGCGACGCGAGGAAGGCACGTGCTTTGAATGCGGAAAAAAGGGCACTATGCAAAGGATTGTTATTCCAAAAAGGGAAAAGGAAAGGCCACTAAGCGAGAGAGAAGCACGAATCACATAGAAGCAACTGAATACGACGAAGTGGAAATTAACTCAGTGGAAATGGAAAGCCTGCGAACACAACCGACGCTGGCAATCAGACCCCATGACGCTCTTNCAGGAACCAATTTGGTTAGTTACAGACGGCTCAGATTTAGGAGTTGGAGCATGGGTGGGACAAGGACCCACTTATGAGACGGCACGACCAGCCGCGTTACACAGCAGAAAGTTCACCAATGCCCAAATAAACTATGGGACCACCGATAAAGAGGCCTTAGCGATAGTGGAAGCACTTAACCGGTTTCACAATGTACTAATGGGAAATTGCTTCACAATAGTTACAGACTACCAACCCTTAACACACCTGCGAATGGCCAAGAACCCTAGCAGGAAACAAGTGAGATATCTAAGTGCCTGGGGGAAATATGATGCGAAAGTAGTCTACACACCAGGAAGTACGAACTATTTAGCTGACGCTCTTTCTCGAATTTACGAGGGAGAACCAGACTTGAATCCGCTCTATGTCCACGATCATATGAAAGAATTGGATGACATCTCGGATAACACGGTCTACGAGCAAGAATCAAACACAATGGAGCCCACGCAGTAGTTCTCCCCTACTTCCCCTCCTTTCTCCTATACGGAGTACCCCAACGAGACACCTGTACCTGCCGAAAGCCCCTGTGCAATTACTGCAGGAAACGATTGGGGTGACCAATGTACTCTGCGAAGTACACCACCCGAAGAACTCCAATATAGCGCCCTACACTACTCGCACTGTTACGTGGATCATTGCCCATATCATCAAACCGAGATCAAATTTACCAACAACCATCCTGGACGACAGGGAGAGTAGACCCCTTACCCACCTAGTGAAGGACCGAGCCCCCCAAGTACAGAAATCGACCCGAGCCCTCCGGAGTCTCCCGAAATTAATGACTGGGACTCGCAACAAACTACCGGCAGAAGACTAGTTAGTGCAGGAGAAGGACCGTCCACCCTTGCCCAGCCAATGCCCAGGTCTTATGGAATTCCGGCACTGCTAAACCCGGAAGCCGCGGCATTCCAGATGCCAGAGCCAGAACCAATAGAAAACCGTGCATCGGAGACAATAGCGGCATTCCGAATACCAGGACCTGACAGCCCAACACCTATTAGGCAAGCAGAACGGCTAGAAAGCCTTATCAATGGAACAATAGTCTCAGTAATGCCCCCGACAATGACACAATATCGGCGCGGGCTTTACGATGTCTTAGAAGACAACGAGGAAAACGACCTACCTGAGACAACTAGAGGAAGCGAAATAGAAGACGAACGCGACACCTTACAGACAGTCAATGAAATGATCGGAACGTTCCGAGCACACATGGTAGAAGCATACCAGAAAGAACCAATTTGGAAGAAGGTGAATGAGTATATGGACTCCGCAGGAGACTTGGCCTCTTACAAAGTGGCAAACGGAATGCTTTAAGCAAAAACCAGATACGAAGAAGACTGCCTGTATATCCCGCAAGGTCCCGCATACGGAAAGACGACGTTAAGAGAATATGTTATTAGCGAAATTCATAAGAAGGGCCACCTCAGTGTTGAACGAAACTTACGGTACGCAACGGAGTACCTATTTTGGCCTGAAATGCGGAAGGACTTTAGAGCGTATATAGCCCAGTGCCACACTTGCCAGGTGAATAAGGTTCCTACGAAATTTCCAGATGGAATGGCTCAAACAATTACCCTGCCATCAGAAATCTTCGAATCACTAGCCCTTGATTTTGCAGGACCCTTCCACAACTTATGGGGATATGATACGATTCTGGTTGTGATGGATAGGTTTTCAGGATTCACGTGGCTAATACCAACAACAAAGCAAGTAACCGCAATATCAACCTGGGAACTGCTACGCAACAAAGTTTTCACGCCCCATGGCTACCCAACATCTCTAGTGAGCGATGCGGACCCAAGATTTCAGTCACATGTGTGGAGACAACAGTGTCGATCGCTTGGCATTGAACACATCAAGGTAGCGCCAGGCCACCATGAAACCAATGGACAGGTCGAAAGGAAAATTCGAGAATTAAAGACAGCTCTCCGAAACCTAGTCAACGCCCGACAAAACAATCGGTTTGATGCCATACCAGAGACAGCAGCATACCTGAATGCGGGATG
>PYWC01000092.1:20727-34491 GCA_003182015.1 Tuber magnatum | reverse complement strand
TCGCTAGAGCTAACGGCATCCTTGGTGGTTTCCTCAATGTCATGCCCTGCCGGCCTCAGGTCTTTGAATGGGGAGACGCTGTGTTGGCGGGAATACCAAGCTGCATAGCCTTTGCCGGTAAGCCTTACCGGCCAGCCTAGACCTTTCCCATGATGTCAACTGTACGTCATACACGAAATGCAATCAATCATAAACGAGCCCCATGACCTGCTAACGAGGTCATGTGCGTAAAACCAATTTAAACATGAACAAGCCACATGAGCTGCTGACGAGGTCATGTGTGTGAAAGAATAACTTCAGTGCATGATGTCTAAAGAACGTTATGTGTGAAACCTTTTCCTTGCTGCCATCGCCTCACTAGCGCTCCTCTAGCCAGATCGTGACACACGGTTTCAATTCCATTATGGCGAGCAACATAACGAAGTCCAAGGAAGTACAGCCTATCAGAGTTGTCATTGCGTGCAATAGATATTAATGCTCATTTCGCGTATGAAACCTTCCCCGTACAATATATAGAACAATAGCGGGTGCCTCTAGCCAATGGCAGAAGTAGTGGCTAGTACAGACAAGGCAGCTCATGTCCAGTGGTGATAACTGTTCTCCTATCATAAGCAATACCTCGGAGGTAATTGAAGATAGAGGCATGGTGGGTGTTACACATAAGATGAACTGGCATAGTGTATTGGGTATGTCACGTGATTATTGGTGAAAGGTCATGTGTTTGATCCCAGGGCCTGTCGGAGTATTTGGGGAATGGGTTAATTTCTACCAATACTACACGGGCACAAAACCCTCATTTATGCCACCACAGCAGGTTGCCAGCAGAGTGGCTTTTGCTGAATCCTCAAGAGAGCATTCTTGCCTACCCTGATAATGTCGAACAAGTTAATTCAGTCACTGGGTTGTGGAGATAGACACATACAAAGATTACTCGGTTGTGCTACTGGATGCATGCCAATCAGGAGGAGCTTGGCTACTTCAATTGGAGTTCCCAGCTGCCATGCAGGCAGTAAGACCAAATTTCAAGTCCGCTGGTGGAGGAAGGCAGAGGAAAATCCTAATAAGCTATTGACACCCAAGAGAAGATCATTCGTCCATACCCAGAAACATGATAAGATAGAGCCAAATAATAGTCTATCACGTGTGAGGTTAACCCTGCGCATTATGAGGCCTAAACGCGATTGGCGCGATGCAGAAGAAGCGTGCCTCCTGCGGGTTGACGTAGATAGATGAGAAATCTGCCTGCCTTAATAAGTTTGCCGTCGGAGCTGAACACTTCGTATGCAGAGATAGAACCAGTAGCCGCTTGCCACCGTGAAAGGGTTCGAGTGACAACAGTTAGAGCAAACCATGCAAGGAGAGGGATGGGAACACCCTCCCTGCTGCTCAATGAACTCAGAGTCAAGCGGGGTAAAGGTTTTCCAGGTCTACAATGTTTGTACAGGTAAAGGTGGGAGGAGTAGATAGCCCATGAACACTTAGATGTAGAATATAAATATTGAGGTGCCTCCCACACTTTGACAGAGATCATCAGCAATGGAGAAGAGACCTTATCAATATATTCATTCTACGATACACTTCTGATAATACTTCTATCCTGAAATGTCAAGTGAGCCCTCTTACTAATCACTTCATTACGTATTGGGCCCTAGTCCAGACTTGCTTGCCCTTAGAGTCGGCTACCGCCTAACAGTTGGGAGGTGTGTTGAAGAGACTCGCAAGTGCAGTCCTCAAGAAGGTATAGAAGGTGGCTCAACCCAATTAAATACCTGACTAGCATGCGCAGTAAGACTCCTGTGCGTCATGTGGTTGACACGAGTAATGGGTGTTGTTGATACTGTTTGAAAGTATATGGTCTAGAGATATATATGTAATACTGAATTCAGGTGTATTGCTGGTTGGTCAATCCGATAAGCAAGCATGTGAGCCATGGTGGTAGACAGCAATAGAACATGTGGCTAAGAGGTATTAGAGCTGACATGGTATGGATATGTGATTGACCCAAAAGCTAGCGATCCTGACACAAGTATATGATGTGGTTGGTGCTCATGTGGAGTCATATGGAAGTGAACTGACACCACTGGTGGGTGTGTGCGAGAGCAAGCGATGGTCGTATCTGTTTAGTGTGTTGACACTCATGTAAGATCTGTCACCGAATAAGGCAGGGGCATGACAACCCTAACTGGTGTGAATAATACTGATGGTTGGTGGATGACCGATGTCCTAGGCCAACTCATCAAGCTGACGCACCACAATCTCATACAATCTATCCCTGATCACCACACACTACACAGACACATGCCCAATAATCTCTTATCTGCATATCCACCTAACTGCGCATCCAAACCACATCTACCAAAGCCCATGCCCAATAGGTAATATAACCAAATAGAGCCCCCTCAGGACACAGCAACAGCAATCAACCTTCTAGAGAATCGTGTACAGCAGGTCACAAATGTGATACCCCTCTGAGCCCCTATGAGCAAGGCCAGAAGGTATGGTTCCATCCAGTGTGAATGATAGCGGAGGTTGTACTTTCAACCTGTTACCTTTCATTCATTTGTATTTACATTCTCATAATGGGCTATACCAGTACCACAGGTTCTGGTTTTGATCTGGGTTGTGCTTGTCCAATATACAAAGCGGAGCGACATGGTAGCACTACCCAGATAAGGTTATTATCTCGCTTGGTGCAGTGTAGTACTTCATTTCATTCTTTGATGTAGAGTGATACCTCGTGATCTCCCAAAATACACGCCTGCGCGGCTGACTAAAATACTTGATACGAATCCACCCCTCAAAGCCCACAATGGAAAAGGGATACTGGAAGTCAAGAAGGAAAAACGCAGAAAACATACTATTTCACTATCGCTCCCCTGTAGTTAAAATCCTCATCCCGGTCTATATTAAAGAGGGCATATTCATCGCTAGAGCTAACGGCATCCTTGGTGGTTTCCTCAATGTCATGCCCTGCCGGCCTCAGGTCTTTGAATGGGGAGACGCTGTGTTGGCGGGAATACCAAGCTGCATAGCCTGCGATTGCTGTAATTCTAAGCCAGAAAACCCTGCATCAGGCTAATGAGGGAAACATGGAACTGAGGAATGAATGGCGTGTAGGGTGACAGGGGAGGAGGGGTGTATACCGCAGAATCGCACCGGGTCCGACGGCTGCTTGGTCCATCTTATATGCTTTGGGGCTCCCACCGGCTCAATGCACATCCACCCCCCTCTTGACCCCACACCTTTCGTCCTTCTCCTCCCCCTCCCCACCAGAGATCCCGCCGTTAGCGTAGCCAGCGACAGAAGGCCGCGAACCAGAGAATCCACTTCCAGTGAATTTCCCCTGCGTAAGAAACGAGGAAACAAATATTAACCCCAATAACCCAGTACGGGTGCGCAATCATTTTGTCCTCTGAAACCGGGGTCACGTATACCAGCGCCGGAACTGTAAACTGGCACTACCACAGGTAAACGGTATCGTCAGTTTTCACGACAGTGTGCAGGAGTGCAGATGGGTGGCGGGTGGACGGGTACAAGCAGAGGACGGAAAGGCTCACCATTGCGAAGATGTATTATATCGCACTACTCGCTGGATCCTTCGCAGACATGCTTGTTATAACCACACTCCATTACCACCACGCTCCATAACGCCTGAGTGATGTGTAGAGAAAGCTGGCCTTTACGAGAATAGCCGTATTTACCATGATGCCTGAGTATTCGTTCCCCAAACTCTTTGGCTCTGCACCCACCACCACATCACAGTCCAAACCACACCTACATTTGTGCTGATTCCTGATTCTCCTTGTCGTGAGGCCCCGACGACCCTGACCCGAGCGTTGGAGTTGTTGAAAATGCTGCTCGGCATGCAATCGCTATCGCCCGCACTTTGGTATCGCTCTTGCCCATCCGCACGCAGGCTATCAGCCGCTCGTACGATATCCTTTGTCGCCTGCTCGTGAGTTGTCGCCCGCTCGTGCGCTCTCGCCCGTTGGTATCGCTGCCGTTCCCGCTCCCATTCCCGTTATCATTATATTTGTCGCCCGTTCGTTCGCAGCCGTCGCACGGAAGTCATCATCCGTTCATGGCTGTGGGAAAGATCATGGGCGCGGATGCGGCTGGAAGGAAGGCGGAGGCTGGGAAGTAGTGGGAGAGTCCTTTGTAGGAGAGCGGGATGCATGGGGGCTAGGAAGCTGGAAGAGTTCATTGAGAAACATGGCTTTCTTATATTAGAGAGGGAGACGTGCGGACGGAGATCTTTCTTCCTCACCAACAAGTCCTATTGTGCGATGGTGTACTACTGTCCAAGTCTTTGCCATGTGTTTATCGTATTCGGAGGAGTGAGAATGGGGATGGGCGGGCGCGTGATGAGGCGAGAGGGAGGGAGGATCGATGGATGGTCTAAACCTGAAACCCTTCCGGATACAAGTACGAAAGGGTCTACCGCCAAGCACATGCAAGCTTCTTCCCCTCTATTTTCCTCACAAGTGCTTTTTGCACTTTCCTCAACACCTTGTATTGATCGTGAAGCTTTGTGTAATGTGACTCATCAGGTTACATGAAAGCCAACCAAACACAGACGCACCCACATCCACCCAAGCCATGGCTTCGCTTGCGGAGGAGATGGACACCACTAGGTCCTCCACCAGAGACTCCCACTTCGATGGGGTTGAAAGAGGATGCCGATGTTACTCAGACGAAGGCCGCTGTGTGGGATTTCCTCAGCAAATATGGGCCGGCAAAAATGACCCCAGCGATGGAAACTGTCTCTGGATTGACGACAGGGGATCTCACCGTGGAGGGAATTACGATGATGAATCTCATGCTGGGTTTGGCCAACCAGGTCAAGGCCCTCACTGTGACGGTACAGAATCTAGCTAGGACTGTACAAGACCAGGACCAGATGATTAAGGGAGCAGCCAGACGAATGCCTGCCCCGAAGAACAAACCAGACCCAGGCAACTCGTATGCGAAGGCAGCAGCCCAGCCGCCGGCAGAGACCACGGAGAAAAAGAAGGGAAACTGCAAGGCTGACAAAGGCTCTACACCACCGAAGCCTCCACAGGCCAATGCTGCGAGAGGGGACCTGAAGAAAAACGAAGGGGAATCCAAGGAGTGGCGGACGCAGTAAACCCCAAAGAAAGCCTAAGAAGGCAGATGTGATAGCGAACCGGAAACTGTTTGTAACCCAAGAGACGTCGAAGCCTCTTCAGGACCCAGCAAGAGAAGAGGTGAGGGTTTCGATGGCAGTTGCAGACGTACTCACCCGTTGTGAATGTAAAGCCCCTATTAGTCTCCAAGGTTCATCCAACAAATGGAGTTGAAAGGTCACAATTACGACCCCGACAAATACCGACACTAGCCATTATACTAGGTATGTGGAAAAGATGACCGAAGCCCTGAACTCGGTAGTTCCTGAGAGCAAGCCGTGTTTCCTGGACTTCAGGCGTGCGCTAACAGATGTAGGGGTGCTGGTGCACAGTGTCCCATTTGATGCTATTTGTAACAACAATGCTGGGTTGGACAAGGAGGTCAAGAGGGCTTTCAAGATCAGTCATGGAATTGATGTTACCAGTGCCAGGTTCCTTAGGGCGGACACGCGAGACCGTGGAAGCAAGCGGACGACGACGATTATCATCCGTGTACCTGAGGAGGACACAGAGAAGATCAGCCTGGGTGTTCTGTTTATAGGCAAGTGGAAAGAAACAGGGATTATGTGGCAAGCAACCCCAACCACTCAGTGTACTAGGTATTGGAAGTTGGGAGACCAGAAGGTGGGGTGTACTGGATCCTTCGATGTCTGCCCGATATGCTCGAAGACAGACTCTGAGAGCGATTACAAATGCCACTAGCCAGGGTGTCAGGGGTACAAGAAGGGAATCCTTGGCTGTTGCCTTGTGACTACGGCCAAGTGTCCTGCCTGTCATAGCCGTCACTCAGGCAAGGATGCGGACTGCCCGGTGAGGCTTGAAGTTAAGGGGAATCCAAAGGAATGATATAACCAGCGGATGGCTGTCCTGGCCGAAGATGGAGTGTGTGACCACCCGAAATAGGCCGCAGGGCCACAATGGAAGGGAAACAGGTGAATGATCGCATGAATAGACTGAAATTTAATATAGCACAACATAATTGTGGAGGGAGCAATGATGTTTTTATTGCTTTATTTCACATTATTAGGAATTTTAAGATTTCTTCTGTTTGTATTGAAGACCCACTATTGTACAACCAGGAACCGTTACAGGCACCCGGTTTTGAATGCATTTTGTATAGGACAGAAAAGGTTCGGGTTTGTATTTATATTTCTTTGCATGCGCTGGTGGGCATTTCATTTGTAACGGTCCCTGGTGTGGAAGATGTTTTGTACCTGCAAGTTTTGGTGAGAGAGGGGAAGCTTATTGGGCCATATCGCTTCTTTGGGTGAGAAAATGTTTACAACAGACAGGTTGGGCAGGTGAGAATGGTGGATGCCCAGGCCCTATTTATTCAGACGAATGAGCCGACCAGCGTGGTGCGCGATATGAACGTATACACAGCACACACAGACCCCTTGTAGGTCATGTCTCATAGGGAGAGGAGACAGGGGGAGCTGTACATGTGTACAGCAGCATTGCATGGCTATGGTATTCTTAACTTACCGGGAATCTATACTGGATTCCCTAGTAACCCGACCCTCCATTGAGCATCGGCGATAGATTATACACAGGACAATTCGGCCTTGCTACCCACGATATCAAGGTGGAGGGATATTAACCAAAGGACTGGCTTGGACCAGATAGTGCTAGTCACTGATATTGACTCGGTTGAAATCGAGATGGCACATCCTGCACCAAACTGTGATACGATATGATGGATTGTTGATAAGGGGAAACCTAACCCTGTCATAGAGGAAGCGCTAAAAACTTCCTATATGGGCCCAAATGGATATATACCGATAAGGGAGGATTCCGACCCGGTGGAGAGCTTTCAAGACAGCCTGAATAGGCTGATTCATCTGGTGAGGGAGATGACCCAAATGAAGAGACCCACAAGGTGGTCGAAGGTGTGGTGGACACCAGAGATCACAGAACTACGGAGAGTATACACCTCTGCTGCCCAGTGGATGAGCTGTAATGGGACAGGGGTAAGAAAGAGGGATGAGTCGCGTGCGGCATACAAGAAAGCTATCAACAAGGCGAAGACTGAATACTGGAATGAGTTCCTGGCCTCAGTGAAGAAGAATGACGTCTGGACAGCCCATCAGTTCACAAAACAGGAAACTCCGAGTCGCATAACTGGAGGCAATAGCCCGACACCGGAGTATGCTGAACAATGAATTATGCAGCACTTCTTCCCACCTAATGAAGACCCACTGGAGAGGAACCCCCCTCAGCGGCGGACACTATCAGAGGAGGAGATGGTTACTCCTTGGGAGATCGGTGAGGCTTTAAAGAAGTGTAGTAACAAATCCGCCCCAGGACCCGATCAGGTGCCCTATAGAGTTTGGAAGGAGATACACAGGATAAACGAGAAGATTCTACCAAGTTTAGTGGGAGACCTGTTGGTGTGGGGGATCCATCCGCCAATGTTGAAGGAGTCGATCTGAGTGATCCTAGCAAAGCCGAATAAGGAAGACTACTGGAAGTACGCAAGATTTCGGGTGATCGCCTTGATGCAGACATTTTTGAAGATTGTGGCGTGAACAGTGAATGCAGAGTTGATGAAAGTGACATATGGTAGTGGAATGTACTACATCAACCAAACTGGTAGCCAACCCCAGAGGTCAATGGCTGACGCTGTGCTGTGACTGCAACATTGGGTAAAGGAAGTACGGTTCACGGGCAAAAAGGTTTGGTCTATCTTTCTGGATGTCAAAGGTAGTTTTGATCATGTTAATCACTGGAAACTGATTGAACAGCTGGAGTCAAATAAGAAGATCCCTGGTTATCTGGTGGATTGGGTTCATGACTTTATAGCAATAAGAGATATCGTCTTGGCATATCCTGGTAGCCCCCGGAGAGTCCATGGAGTTGACCTGGGGATTCCACAGGGGTCACCACCTTCCCCCCTCTTGTTAGTGATCTGTGTCAAGCCTTTGCACATAGACCTGCACCCGGGGGAGGCTTTTACATCATCATACATTGATGACTTTCAGGTTACAGTAGCGTGGAATTTGTGGGAAATGAATACTCGGGTGCTGGAAGAGAAAGTGGCTGGGCTTAATGCCGTGGCACAGCAGTTGGGGTTGTCATTCAGCATTTGTCAGGTTTCAGAGATTGTCAATGCCAGGCAAAGATCTGTCACCCTATGGGGCTCAGAGGTTGGCCAAAGCCATTTTGCTACCGACCATGCTGTATGGGGTGGAGGTGTTGGATCTGTCAAAGACCATGGTAAAGATGATGTAAACATTTTGGAATGGAGTACTGCGGTGGGTGACGAATACGTTCTACACAACGAATATAGCAGTGCTGTGGGCTGAGGCATGCCTGGCCCCAATAGCGATATGTGTTAACCAAGTGAGAAAGATGGCGGCAGTGCGGGTAGTGACAGCAGTGCCAGAGAACAACATTGCCACAGCTATACTACCAATGGCATACCCACTAAAGGATGATTTCAGGCACCCGACCAATCGGAGGCTGACTTTTAATCATAATAAAGGGGGAATGAGTCCCAAGGTATGCGGATGGAAGGCCACAACTACTGCCCAGGTACAATTACCAATTGATGAAGTCGTCGCCATAGCCCGAGAGGTTATGCCGTTGGGGACAATACTGAGGAAGCTGTGCAAACTCGCCCTAGTTGCACCGGAGAAAGCAGAAGTGCATTTCAATGCGAGGGAGAGGGTGAGGAAGATGGTGCATGGGAGCGGGGAGAACTGGGAGTACCCACCCTACTACAAATACCGGCCACCATATCGGGAGTGGTCAAACTTCATGACGCTCCCGAAGTTCCAAGTGGGCAGGATATATCGGATGAGGGCAAATAAAAGCTACCTGAATGCTCAGACGGACTGGTGAAATCAAGACCAGGACCCAGGGTGTGGGCGTTGTCGGAGGGCACCCAAGGAGTTGCAACACGTTATTCTTTGTCCCACTTTGGAAGGGGCACGGAATGGAAAAGATGAAGAGACCCTCAGTGTCACGCCTGACTCGGTTTTGTGAAAGAGAGGAAATGGGTGTATGAGTTTAATGAGGGGATTTGCGTATTATGTGACACAGAATAGAATTAATTTCATGGTGAAGACCGCAGTCTTTCCTTTCACGAGAGCAGCTAATTTGGCTTCATGATATTAATGAATGTTTTCATTTGTGAAATGATTGATTTGATGGTTTTATCATTTATTTGTTATATTTTTGGGGGTTGAAGTTTCATTTGTTAGTTGGGTTTTTCATCCATAGCTTAGGGTGCTTGCCATGGATTTTCCTGTAACTAGACTATGAATAAAGTGTGGATTTAACAAAAAAAAAGAAATACTGCCAAGCATATGGTATGAAAGGTTTTCTCATTTAAACCTTGACCGGGTGGCAGTGCAGACCTTGGCATTTGTCGGGTGAGTATAAACCACTATTCTTAGCCAACAACCACCCCCAAGTATATACGGTAGACCACTATCCCCTGGATAGTTGAGGGGTCTGGTAAAAGTTCTCTCATGCATTAGTGCTTGCAACTAGGTTAAGTATGGCTAGTATGTATGTGATTTTTAAAATTGAATATTTGCCACTGCCGATAAGTATAACTATTAGACAGCTTTACCCAATTTCAACTTCCCTACTCTCCGCCTTGAGCCTGATTGACAAATCTGTGCCATTGAAGAAAGCATGGACTCGGACTGTTCTTGTTAGTAACACAAAGTGCGATTGGAGGCTCGCATGTTGGACACTGAAATTGAGTAAGTTTCGGCCGATGACGCCCTTCTGCTTTACCCAACCGGAAATCATATGGACAGATAGCACACTCCCTTCGCTTGTCACTAGCAATTTGAATCAGGGTATGATCTGGTAACTGAGTACTGGTTGTAGCTATCGTGGGAGTAGTTTGTGAGCTGCTACTACTGTAGTTTGTAGTCTGTACCGATGCCCAAGGTTGACGGAGGTTGCTGTATTTGGTAAATAACAGGTGGGAGGTTTTTAATTTGTAATACCAAGTAAACAATGGCCAAGCAGGAGTTCTTGCTGGAGTACGGGGTTTATAGTGTTGGCATGGGTGATTAGGTTGGTGGGAATCAGTGTTGGAGTTGGAATTATGGCAATTCGAAAGCTGTCAAAATAGAGTTTGACGAAACAACTCTGCAGAATAGGCTTGGGCAGGAGGATGCAAGAGCAAATCAGATGCTTGCAGCTGATGGAAATCAAGTAGCTGATTAAGCTTCTGATTTCATGCTATCTGAAATAAGACGTATGCGTTCGTGATGGATATATCAATAAAAAAGAACAGCAATGCTAACCAATTTCGTCTCGCTCTCTGATGGGTAGTATATGATGCATGGCATTGATCAGCAAGATCCACACCATTCATATGATGATTATAGTTATCAATGATCGTAGGAATATAGCTAGACCTCCTTTCATTCTCACTAAACGCTCTCTAGACCATTGTTGCATTGGAGCTAGAAGAACGAGGTTTCTGCCGTATTGTCCATGTAAGCTCATTCCATAGATGAACAGTAGATAGCATTCGCACAATATTGTTGTCTATCCAACGAAGGCATAAAACACCCGGTTGTGATATTGTACTATGAACAACACACACATCTATTGTATTCCAATCAACAAGCTTATCCTTAAAGTTTAAAGCTAGAGGAGATTTAAGCCCGTTAATGCGTGTTGTACCACATGCCCCAATACCGAGCTCTCGGAGCTTTTCAAAAAGAGGGATAGTAGCAAAACCATTATTCATATAGATGATATGGTGGCTGGTAAGGGGTATGGAAGCATTCGAATTAGTTATTTGAAGACTTCTGCAAAGCGGAATAACTGCGGAGCTCATTGGTGATAGATCCGGCTGTCGAATTAGCTCCGCAAGTGACTTTTTGCGAGAAAAAAGTATCCAATCAGTTGTATATCTAAAGGTACTCTCATATTAGAATGCAAGATTAAAGATTGTAAGGTTAAATTTACGAAGAAGTCTTGGAAACTTACCCCTCATAGCATACCGCTATAACTTTATAGGCAACTCCAATTGGCTTGCTAGGAATTCGTACTGTATGTTGACTACGTCCTGTGAATTGAATCATCATCCCATCAATAGAGAGATGCGTTTCAGGTTGGAAATATTCCTGACCTTTTCCCCTCAAATTACTATAAACTGGTTCAAGCTTTCTCCATCATGGTAGGTCAGAATTGGCATGCATGACACCACGCGGTGGATCAGGCATCGATATATGGATATAGCATTTGATTTGGCTATATCGACGAAAACTCAAAGCAAGTCTTCCCTACAAAACACCTCATTTCCAATATTGACTTCTACCTGATAAACGTACAACTCCCATCATAATCGTCAGACCTAGAAACTTGCGTAACTCGATACTGGTCACTGGGTGTGACCATCCAGACGCTCTTTTCCCTTGCCTCTTTTGATTCGCATAAGCATTTGTCCCACCTACTACTTGACTCAGAATGTGACGATTCCAAAACAATTCAAAAAATGCAATTAGAGTTAGGTCAATATCCTCTGGGACAAGTAATTCTGGCTCGCTTTCAATGAACTCTAACAGCTGGAAGGTTTCTGGAGGAGCAATAGAAGTATGTGCATTTGAAGTACTAGAGTTTGGGAAATCCTGTTCGGGCTTCATTGGTCTTGATTGTTGTTGACAATTAGATCGTGAGGACTTTTGAGCGTGCTTTGGGACATCATTATTGGATTCTCCGGGCTGTTCAAAGTTGCAATTTTCAAGTAGTGTTTACCGATCACGTAGAAAAAGCCTCCACCGATATGTGAGTTTGAGAGGTATGTTGCTACTAGCTATTGAAGGTTTAGTCCTATGCACTAATGCATGAGAGAACTTTTGCCACACCCCCTCAACCGTCCAGGGGATACTCACCCAACAAATACCAAGACCGGTTAGTCATCCTACAATCCCCATCAGGCCTAGTTTCATGGACACTTAGAGTAAGATCCTCTTGTCTCTTGTCGCTTGCCTACCCTGATCCTCAATCTTTTGGCATCTAATAGTAGAGCCCCCCAGAGGTCTGTAGAAGTTACTCGTACAGTATGAGATTGAGCATTGGCCTATCATATTGGGAGGCAGCCGATAGTATATAATAGGTAAAACGAAAGATGCAGCAAGGGAAATGGATTTAGAATTCTATATTACACTTAGAATTGGGGGACGTAAAAACAGCGTACAGCACCTCCTAGGCCAAAACGGGCTGACCAATCCTGTCGCCTTTCTCGTCCATTTCCCAGACTAAAATCTTGCGGGACCCAACAACAAGGACAAGGTATGCGTGGAACTCACGATTTCCAACCAGCCCTCTTATCTCAGGGCTCAGCACATAGCTCTTCAACTGAGCAGTAACATCTTTTTCAATCCAATCACGGATTGTCCCCTTCCTGTATATCTCCCGTCTGTGAAATTTGAGCCCCAAAACCCCGTCAACACCAAGTTGGCTTAGAGCTTCAGCCTTTTTGTCCAAACTGAGAGAGTCTCCAAGATCTAGAAAGTCAATTCCAACTGTCTTCCATTCTGTAACTATACAGTGGCTAGGCGACGTTATGACAAGATCAACCAGACCGGGAACTCCACCCGGCTACACACCATGACGCTGTATTAGAAATGGGGAAGTGGATAAGATGAAAATCGTGCACCACATACCTTAGTAACCTCATACTCTACCTGGGGGTCCAAACCTGGGTTCTCAAGAATAGCTATATGGAAGCTGTCCCGGTGCTGCCACTCCGTCATCCCATATCCGCCGGGTTTGATATCACGGCCTGCCATCAGTTTCTGATAGCCGCTTAGGGGGTCAATGATGCTGCCACGTAACGCCAAAGACCTGACGGCATCCCGCATAGAATGCAGCAAGCCAAAGCGGCGGAGAATAGTGTTACCGAAGCGTGCTGCTGCGATGTGGTTTGGGATGGTGAGAAATTTGGACGGATTCTCCTTGTCGAAGGTAAATGCTCCAAAGTACACCAGTAGGGTATGCCACGCAACCTCATCGTCACCTCCGAGAGCTCTACTCTGGAGATCCGCAAGGCTGAATCTGTCAACCAGTGTGGAATATGGGATGAGGGGATAGGGTGTTGTCCGGTTGGGTGAGGGTGTGAGGGCATTCTGAATATAAGCGACTGCACTTGGTGAAGATGCACAGAACCCTAAGAACCGCGTAGACACTTCAGAGTTTGGAGGACTTGCTATATCGAAATCCTCTCCTGTCAAGACCGCCTATCAATCACAGTTAGCTCACGGAGAAATGGTAGCAGACAAGGGGTTCAAGGCAAGGGTGTCTAGAAACTTGCCTGAAGATATTCCAAGCTGGTATCTGTGTTGAACACGGGTTCGGACTTCCGATAGCGACAGAAGTGATACCCATTGGCATATTTCATTAACCTTGTAAGATGATGCTCGACATCGGTTTTGGATTCGCAAATTCTCTTCAATGCTTCTTCAACCTCCGCTCGAGTCAACCCACAAAGTCCAGCTATGCATTCCTTGAATGACAAGTTCACCGAAATGTTGAACCCACTGGTACTGCCGGTCAAGGAGAGCGGAGAGATGCCGGTGATAAAGCATCTACGGATACCATAGGGTAGGCCCATCATACCTTTCACAGTGGCCCAGAAATC
>PYWC01000091.1:687306-715073 GCA_003182015.1 Tuber magnatum | reverse complement strand
CCACTCATCGCCCCTCCGGCCGCACATTCGCGTGCGGTTACATAGCAGCGTATGACCGCCGTGGCTCAGCCGCCGAATTTTCATTCTGTTCCTAGGTCATGGAACGGGAGCGGGCAAAATAATCTCGGTTCAATGACCCACGACGACGTTGCGCGCATCTTTGCCAAGGGCCAGCGCCTAACCAGTGCGTCATCCGTCTCTCCCTCGACTTCCGGCACACCCAACGGCTCCGAGGCTTCAAACGGCAGTTGGGGAAACTCTGTTAACGGGAAAAAGAAGGGGGTCAGTCGCGCTGCTACTAGGGGTGCAAGCACCGCCTGGGCTACAAAGCCCGATATAATGAGGGCACCCGGTGGTTCAAATCAAGCGCAGGGAGGCTCGCTGACGGGTTCCAATTTATCGGTCAATGGCAACCACCAAGCCATGCCCATCCTACCATCCCAACATCTTATGTCTAACCAGACGCAACAAAATGGTGGCCCGCTTCCACCATCTTATTTGATGTTGCTTCCTTTGAATGGGACTTTTGATCGCAAATTTATTCCACTCCCCTATTGGCCTGACACCCTGCGTATAGGACGCCAGACCAATAACAAGACCACGCCGACCCAGAACAATGGTTATTTCGATTCCAAGGTGCTTTCCAGGCAGCATGCGGAAATCTGGGCGGAGAAGTTGAATGGCAGGGTCTGGATTCGCGACGTAAAGTCGTCTAATGGAACCTTTGTCAACGGGCAACGACTATCGCAGGAGAACCGGGACAGCGAGCCTCACGAGCTTCGAGCGGAAGATGTTTTGGAGCTGGGTATAGATATTGTTGGCGAGGACAACAAGACGATTATACACCATAAAGTGGCTGCAAGGGTTGAACATGCCGGGTTGCAAGCCCCGAGTGTTGGTAACTTTGACCTTAACTTTGCGGATATCGACCCTATGAACAGCGTCTCCATCATCAACTCCCAGAATAACTCTGTCCCTCCACAGAATACTAGCATTAGAGGGCGCTCCGGATCCCAGGGGTCGCGGTCTTCGATAACGAGCGGAGGACCGGTCAGCCACCGACAACCCCAGATGATGATCGCGCCAGTGACGATGGAGATGGTTGTGAAGAAGCTCAATGTAAGCAAACGCCCAATATTTACACCCTCTAAGAACCCGACTAATTATCTGCCGCATAGCATGAGCTGCAAGCCGCAAAGCAACAGTCTCAGGATTTACAAAGGACTTCGGAAGTTTTTGATTCTCTGTTGAGCTCTAGGCCAATCGCTGCATTGGGACATATCGCCCCCAGTGCAAATCCGGCGCCTACCGACCCCCTACCGGCTCCTCCGGTCCCTGTGCATACAGGGCCGGCCCTGAACCAGGCTTCGGCATCGCCACTAATTCCACTTTCCCCGCACCTTCAAGAGCATTTGAGGGGCCAGCCGGTATACGACAGCAGCAGCAGGAACACGCCAAAGCTTCGGTCGGAAAAGACCGAGAAACCGGAACCTCCGCAGCAGTCACATGGGCTTCTGGACGCACTGGAGGAGGCCCGCAGAGAGCTGCAGGCCAAGACAGATCGGGTTAAAGAGCTTGAAGAGACGCTGAAAAGGGAAAGAAGCGCGAGAGAGGTGGCTGAAGTCCGCGCGGCACAACTTGAGAATGCCTCAAGAGCTGTCCGAGAAACTTCCCGAGAAAGAGGCTTCAAGGAGTTTGACGCCGAAAAGATACGCGCCGATGAAGCTATCGGATTATCGGATGAAGTCCATGAGTTGCGAAACGAAAAGCTGTTGGATGGGCAGCTGGAAGCATTGGATGAGGAAGATAGGGATATCCACGATGATGATACCGTGAGTGTCAAGGTTGATCCGTCCACTCAGGCAGCAGCGGAAGCGGCGGAGAGGTTGCAGCGGCGTGTCGAGCAAATGATGGCGGAACTACAGTCGGCCAGGGAGGAGATTGAACGGTACAAGCGGCGAGCTGAAGTTGCAGAGCACGAAGGCATTAAATCGAGGAAGACGCTCAGCGAGATGGTGGAAAAGATTCGCAAGGACGAGCAGGCCAGAAAGCTCCTGCATGAGAAGGAGGCTGCAAGTCAGACGGACCCGGTGGCACTCAGGAACACAGGCGTCCAGACCCCGAGCGAAAATGTAGAGGAAGCGGAGGATAATTTCCACTCGAACGGCACTATCAAACCCACCGAAGGTAAAGTAGCAGCTCTGAACGGCGGCAGAAACTCTGGGCAGATGATTAGCAAACGAAGCAAGGAGAGCAACTTGGCGATATCAAAACGAGATGCAGCTCCCTATGCTAGCATCATTGGGGTTATGCTAATTGGGGTCGGTTTAATGGCTGTCTTGAACAGATGGCATAAGGCTGAGAGTTAGAAAATTCTACCGCATTCCTCTTGGGAGAGTATTCTTTGGGAGTTTGCTTTTCTTGATACATCTAAATAACTTGTGCATTTAAAAAGTCCTGGGGGTTAAGAAGGAGCATGATTTGGGGACGTTCGGGCTCGAGAAGTCAATCTCTTATTTTTATTTTCTTTTGTTTCTTGATTAACCTGCACACTATTGCCTTACAGGCTATATCCACTTTTCCTTTTATTGCCCCACTGTATTCTTACGTTCGTCCACCCACGAACTGCGCTCGGCTTGNCACAGTGCAGTGTCCAGTTAACACCACTCCTTGCATTCCGGCACACCTTGTTCACTTTTTTTTTTCCCCCCCTCTTATTACCACCCTCTGGCCGTCACCAGGGACATTTGTTTGTGCGACGGGCGGCGTTTTCCATGCCCCTTCTTCTCTCCCCCTCTTTACTTCCTTTTCCTCCGGTTTCTGTTTCTTTCTGGGGATGGGGGGGGGGGTTGGTTTGGAGGAGGGATGGACTGGCCTGGCTATGTAAAAGTAGCTCAAGGGAAGAGTTTGTCTTGGGGAAAGGTGTCATGCATGGGCGATTGGGTTAGAGCATTGTTGGAATATATTTTTTTCTCTTGTACTTTTTCTCTATTTCTATGATACTCGCTTAGTCGATGGTTTGACTTATCCCTTTCCATTCTCCTTATTCCAACTTCAATTTTCTGTTTCTGGTCCTTCCAATTGCTCATGTCCGGTATATTATTATGTGGGCGCTTCTCTTATTTTTCCACTTATTCTGGTTCAAGGGGATGGTTGATGCGCAATGTGGGGGTGAAATGGTACAGGCGCGTATATACACCGTACATATGTGTTTCCTTCACTCAATTATCTGTTCAACTCACCTCTCCAACTCCCCCCACCAGCAAGTCTGGTGGGATATCCTCGCGAGATTTCTTCCCTATGGTGGCGCATCCCAGAGACTCGGCCAGTGCCTTAACAAAGCTATCCCCAACCTCCTCAACACCGACCCCCACCACGCCCTCCCGCACAAAACTAGTAGCTCCTTTCCCTTCCAGGCCACATGCGATGATCCTGTTAAACCACCATAGATCGGTAGAAACATTCAGCCCAACCCCAAAACTACTCACAAACCTCCGCATGTGCACGCCCACCGCGCCAATCTTCCTATCCTCCGAAGTCCAAGCACCCGTATCCTCCGTCGTGAATGCACGAATGCCCCACTGAGCGCACGTCGTCACCAGTGCCCGTTCGAGAGTGCGCACATAGCACCTGGGTGTCAGGCCGTGATGTCGAAGATCGGCAATGACGTAGGCCGTAAGCTGGCCAGGCCCGTGGAATGTAGTCAGCCCGCCGCGGGGGGTGTAGCGTAATTCTGAGCCCCTAACGCGGAGGTAGGATTCCCGCTCGGGGGTCAAGGGGGTCCGTGATTCCCGTCGACCAAGGGTGTATACGGGGGGGTGGAATTCGGAGGTTATCACAGTGGGATCGGGGGGGTTGCTGGGGGTGAGGGTTTGCAGTGATGTGGGAGAGCGGGTCGAGGTTGATTGACATTTGTGCGCGAGGTGGGCGGACACGAGTGATCTTTGGAGGGCAGCGGCCGCGACATAAGTGGTCCTTCCGAGATGCAGATGGAGGAGGCGGCTTCGGGACATTGCTAGCTCCAGGGGAGGAAGAGAAGGGGTGGATGTGTCGGAAGGTGGGAATGAATGATAGGTGGAGAGGGGCCGGGAGGGGAGGTCAAGACCCCTTAATCACTCCCGCCAAAGATAACTGGCCCAGAGGTAGGGATGAGGATAAGGACGAGATGGGGCAGCCTCTCATATCGCCTCATCATCATGAGTCTAACCATACAAGTTAAGCCGGGGCCATAAATTTACGAGCATGATAGAGCATCGTTTGATCAACCAGTTGGAAATCCCGCTGCCGAGCCAATCAAGCCACGAAAGTCCAAAGCGCCAGCCTCGGGGTTCGACCACCACCCCCACACACCCAAACTCTCTCCCAAGGCTTGTCTCCTATGTATTAACCTCGAAACAAGAAAAGACCGCCCTCCCGAGTCACTCATCTCCGTCCGTCCACCGCTAATCAAGCATGCCAGTATAGATTTCCCTTCCACACCCACCCCTTTTGCAATCCGGATACAATAGTCGGCAACAAGTCAACAAATGACCGACCGCAAAACAAATCCTACGCCCGCCACCACCGGTACGCATGCCCTCTTCACCCTCTGGGCTCGCAAACATGGCATTGAATTCCCAAAACTGATACCGGCATACCTACCCCCCGCCGGTCTCGGTATCATCGCGACCGAGGAAATCAGGGGCCCGGATCAGATTCCCCATGAAAAGGCCAACAGCATGAGTCCCGGGGAAGTAATCGCTTTCACCCCGAGCGCTCTCCTCCTCACCAGGGAGAACATTGAGCAGTTCAGTCCCGGCTGCGGGCTCGGGTCGCTTTTGAGGCAGAAGAAGGATGATGGAGGATTGAGCTCGCATGCTGTCCTTGCCGCCGTGATTGCGCGGGAGATGCGCAGGATTGCCGAGGGCCATGAGAACATGTGGAGGGAATGGATCGATGTGTGGCCGAAGGCGAAGGAGTTTAGAGGGAGTATGCCGCTAATGTGGTCGGCGGAGGAGATCAATCTGTTGCCACCGAGTACTAAACGTACGTTTTCTCTGTCCAAAGCTGGTGAGGGCTGGACCTAATGGATGGATCGGGCTTGGCAGGATTACTCGACGAGCAGCGAGAAAAGTTCAAGAGGGACTTCAAAACGGTAGAGAAGAAGGGCTTCGGATTCACCAAGCAGGAGTATATGTGGGCTTGGATCATCGGCTTGTGCTCACTTTTCTTAGCTCATGGAAAATCACTCGACATGCTGATTCTTGTGCATTAGTTAACACTCGTACACTGTTTTACAAACCGCCCCACCCCGCTTACAACGACCTTCCCCGGGAGGATTGCATGGCACTATGCCCTTTTATTGACTACTTCAATCACTCAGATGATGGTGTAAGCCTCCCCCTTTCTCTGGGGAAGCGAAACATTAGCTAACCCACCCACCACAGTGCAGTGTCCAGTTAACACCAACCGGGTTCACGGTAACCCCTACCAAACCCAGCTACCCAGCCAATGCCCAACTCTTCGTGACCTACGGCTGTCACAGCAACGATTTCCTCCTCGTGGAATACGGTTTCAACCTCCCCCTGGAGAAAAATAAATGGGACGAGGTCTCCATAACACCCAACCTCCTCCCCCTCCTATCGGAGGAACACAAGCGCGTTCTATCGCGGGAAGGCTTCCTGGGGAAATACGCCTTCGACAAGGAGGCCTTCTGTTTCAGAACCCAGGTCGCTGTGAGGTTGATGCTCATCGAGCACCCGGAAATGGACGCGAATTGGCGGAAAGTGGAGGCGTGGAAGAACTTCCTTTCCGGGCATGACGATGGTGAGAGGGAGAGATATATGGTTGAGGAAAGCCTGCTGGGCTTCCTGGACGCTTTGGAAGAGGAGGGGAAGTATGCCCTGCTCGAAGCCGATAAACTGCGGGAACAGGGTATAAGGGGCGTGATTAAGATGCGCTGGGAGCAAATACTTGGAATGGCCAATGACGTTAGGACAAACATGGTGGGTGAGAACGGGGAGAGGAGAGGAAGGAGATATGCTATGTGAGGATGGGGGAGGGGCTCGAGTAACGTGTGATATCCCTATTAGAGTTGAGGACCATGGGTTGGGAGCAGTCCGTATCCAATGCCGTTATTCTCACACCCTACTGTATCATCTGGTTGCGGCTGTTCTCGCGATAAAAATAAAATAAATAGGTATGGTTCCGGAAGACAAAGAGCTGGGACCACTTTTCTTACAAAAAGTGTGACGGTTGCGGATGCAACGGCAACCGTAATGTTTATGCTTTTGGCAGCCTGTTTTATTTTGCCAGGAAAAGACCAAAACAAATGGGGAAAACCAGTAAAAACTTATTTTGAATTGATTTTACACCATATTTATAACCAGTTGAGATAACATATCAGGGTATGGACAACAGAACATATTTCATATTAACATCTGCATTACGGTCGCCGTTGCATCTGTAACTGTCACTTTTTGCGAGAAAAGTGGTCCCAGCTCTTATCTTCCGGAACCATAAATGAATCCCATAATGCTACCATAATAATATGAAATCTTGGTTTATAATATTCTACCATCTATCCTACCCCCCCCAATCCCCCAAACAGCAACAACAAAAAAAGGAACCAACGCCCAACTTTTGGTCAATACATACATACAGACCTACAGCTATATTTACAGCGGACAAAGTGCGTGTCCGAACAAAACAAACGGGACCTGTGCCGCCGCCCTCTCCTGTACAATCTTCCCCTTGGCCTTAACCATATTAACAAGCATATAATTAACCGTGCACGCCAACTCCATATCGCGCGCACGGTCAAGCACGTATCCGTTAATATAGTCGATCTCAGTCTGCTTGCCATTCCGCACATCCTGGAACATACTGGAGTAATTCCCGGCGCTGAGTCTGGCGACGCGGATGACGAGGTCGTACAGGCGATCGGGAGAGAGCCGGACGTCGCGGCCTGGGAGGGCGGCGAGTTCGGGGAGGGCGCAGAGGACTTGTGAGACTTCCCAGAGGATCAGACGCATGTTCTGCACAATGTAGAAGTTTTCCAGGAGTTCGCCGTTCTTGCAATTGAAGAGGACGGTGAGCGGGTTTATAACGGCGTTTATGGCGAGTTTCTCGAGTTGCGCCGAGAGGAGTTCGGCGATGGAGAGGTGGGCGGCTTCGAGGGGCTTTGCGGAGAGGAGGGTGGATAGTAAGTACCCGGAGGATGGCGGAAGGGTATTCAGCGGTGGGGGTTTGTCCGGGTGCTCAGAGGGGGGTGGAGGGGAGGAGGTAAACCAGGATCTTACGACCCCCTCCTTCTTCCAGTCTGGGGCTTCCGGGTGGTCGCGCTGGACGTAGCCTAGGGATATTGTGCCCATGCCTTTCTGCACAAGGGTGAATGGGCCTTCTGGGTATATCCCGTGCGTAGTTATCCCGAGCACGAAGTTCGGCCGTGAGGCAGGGTCCGGGAAGATCTCTGCCTTAATCTCCTCGAGCACCCCCATCCCATTTTGCAGTATCAATACTGTAGAGTCCTTGGTTAGCCTCTCGCTGATCGGTCGTAGAGCAGCAACTGTCTGGTGCGCCTTCGTGGTGATAATCAGGTTTGCGATTCTCCTCTGCGGCGGCGGTGGTGGTGTTGCTCCGGTATTCGGGTCGACGAGTGCCTCGAGTGGTGTGTTCGCCGCGACGACGGCGTTCGGCGGCAACGTGAGTTCGGCCTCATAGCCGTATGATATGCTAACTTCTTTCAGTGGTCTGTGCAATTCGATCCTGCTGCCGCTAGTCTGAAAGTCCTCGAGCTTGGAAAACTTGTGGAAGAGAAGCGTTACAGGCGGGGGATTCGGTAGTGTGCGCAGCGAATGGGCGACGAGGTTTCCCACATTCCCACTGCCGAGGATGTGGATCCTTCGGGGGACTACTGGCGAGGCAGCAGTTGTGGTGGCAGTGGCGGTGGTGGTGGCGGCAGCGGCAGCGGTTGTATCGTGTGGGGAGGGAGGGGAGATGTTTCTCGAGTCTTGTGGGCTGGCCGACCACTCTTGTTTCGTAGACATTCGCCTGGCTCGGACAGAGGTGCAAATGAGAAAGTGCAGTCTGACTTTCGGAATCGCAGCAAGTATCATGGCCGGGCGGGTCGTTTGTGGGAGCAAGAAGCGGGACACTCGGTGGTAGAATTGGCCATGGAGAAAATGATTAATGGATTCTCCATGTATCATCAATCCTGTTCGTTAGGGACGGTAAAGTTGGGTTGGCGAACGGTGCCTTTACCGTTTCCTTTACTTCGTGTCCAGGAATGGAGTGAAGTGATTAGATGGTGGAAGTAAAACGAAAAGAAAATTCAAATCATAATTAAGAGTTACGCGTGACATTTTTGGTGACGTTCAAGTCTGATACTGCATGTGCAGTAGCCGATTGGATTGTGGGTTTTTTTTGTTTGAGTTTGTTGGAGCCTCATGCTTGGCGCCAGATCGCTGGGTCTGGTTTCAGTCAAGTTTGGCTCCACCACTCTCACCAATCAACCCCTTCAGGTCCGCTGGCTTGCTGCCAAACTTCACTCGACTACGAAAACGAAAACAGCCACAAAAAACATCCTCTCACTTCCTCAACAGCCATGGACTCCTCAACAGCGGTGGAGCTCCTGGATCTTCTGGACGAGCAAATCGATGACCTCAAGCCTGCTGTCGAGCCCCTCCTCAAAGACACTATTTCCAAAACTGCTATACAACTTCCAGTTGTAGATAAGGCAAAACTCTACGTTCTCACATCTTATGTGTTGGAATCTCTTTTGTTCTGTAATCTTCCCCAAACACCCCACTCAGGCAATCGTACAACGCTAACCCCCCCAAGCCTACCTGAAACTGAGCAACACCGAGCTCAAGTCCCACGCAATCATGTCCGAGCTCGCGCGCGTTCGCACCTACATGACGAAGATCAAGGAAGCCCAGCCAAATATGCATAGACGCGAAATGACTATCAACAAGGAAGCCGTGGAGAGAATCGTTAATGCTGGATTAGTAGGGAACGACAAGCGGGACGCTGAGAACGCTGAGATGAAGGCTAAGGAGCGCGCTGCAGCATTGGCAAAGTTTAATGCGCTGAGCGAGAAGATTGAACGGGAGACGGCAACATTGTCCAAAAAGCAAAGGCAAAAGCAGAGGAAAGCGAGGAGGAATCAGGAGGCCGCTGCGGCTCAGAGGGAGCTAGACTACGATGAGTCTGGAGAGGTTATTACTATCGACGGGGGCGATGAGGTGGCGGTGGAGGGTGCCGGGAAGGGAGAAGGGGAGGCAAAGGCGGATGAAAAGCTAGAAGTTGGAGTTGAAGGGGCGGAGGCCGAAGCCGAGGATAAAGAGGTCGTGGAGGAGAAGCGGGCCGGCTCTTCCAAGAGGACTAAACAGTCAAAGAATCGCACAAAAAAGCGTCGGAAGATAGCCACAGGGAGAGAATAATATCCCCATCGGCAATTTCACAATCTCCTAAAACAATGGAACGACCACGCCTGCGATATCCCACCTCCGAGATTTTTATTCAACGTTGACTATTTTTCCTTGCTTTAAAAGGTAGCTTTACACTGGGTCTTGCTGGCTGTCTGTGATGTTTCATGTTCTGTATAATAGATAACTTTGGAGCTTTGGGGCGCGTGTCCTTTCCCTTATCCCATGATACTATGGAGTTTTTATTATTATTACCTTACTCTTCGCATCCATAACAAATCTCCAACAATCCTAGTTCTCATCGAACTCGCTTTCCTCGTATGATATCAAAAGTTTCGGCTCACAAATTCTAGTCCAATAGCCATCACATGACCCCGGAAATCAAATTTCCCAACCAGTCTTGGCACGCAACGTTTTCCGACGCCTCTCCCATCACCCCTCGCAAACTCCGCCATCTCGCCATCTCATCAACCCTTATAGAGGCTTCACCCCAACGCCCAAACACGCAAACGACCCACCAATACTCTCTTTAATCACCTAACCACTGACTCAAGATCTAAGAAGAAAAAAATCTAATCCAAAATGCGTCGCAACCGCGGTTCTGCTCGCCGTACCGCCGCCCCCGTTCGCCCGGCTGCCCCTCCAGCCAAGCAGCAAACTCGCTCGGCTTCTACCGCTTCCGTCCCCGTTCGCACCGCCGCTCCCCCGGTGCCGGCAACTACTCAGGCCCACCCTCCAGCAGCCGGTGCGCAGGGTCAATCCCCAGGCTTATTCGGTCAGGTAATTCTAAGTCCATCCATCCAAAAGATATGTTGTGATAATATTATGTTGTACGAGGGGGGTACATTTGCTGATAATTGGTGATTGGTAGATGGCTTCCACTGCAGCAGGAGTTGCCGTCGGAAGTACCGTCGGACACATGGTTGGAGCCGGGATCTCTGGGCTGGTGAGTTTCCCATCATCTTCACCATTACTGTAACCCGGAGGGACCCGCATGCCCGATCGATAGAGTGATTGACTAACAGTTGGTTTTTTGGGGTTTTGTTAGTTCGGCGGATCGAGTGCCCCTGAACAACCCTCTGTCGCTGAGCCTGTCAAGTCTGAGTCTGCTTCCTCTGGCAGCTGGGCTTCTGCCCCCTCTTGTGAAGCGGATGCAAAGAGCTTCACAAAGTGCCTTGATGAAAACCAGGGCAACATGCAGATTTGCTCTTGGTATCTTGATCAATTGGTAACTCCTCCCCCTTTCCACTCCACACCCTTCGTTCGGCTTTGGGATTAACCCGGACTTATATCCAACAAAATTTTCTTGAGGAGGGTGGTAACTGACTATATGTGCGGGACTATAGAAAGCATGCCAGAACATGGCCAAGAACTATTGAGTTCAATTGCACTTTCTTTTTCTCGATCATTCTTTTTTTTCCTTTTTTTCTGTAAAGAAGGCCTTCTCGGATAGCTGTTTCTTAGGGTCGGAATGGGCGTCATTACCACTCACCCAATCTGTGGTCGTAAACCTTTGCAGTTAGAATTGTAACAAAAGCATCTTCACTCACGAATCGAGATGCGCATCGGTCGGGAATTTATAATTTTTTCATTAGTCGGGGATCGGCTCGCAAATAAGCAAATGTCTTTCCAATCATTCAACTCTCCTCCCCGTCCCATCTACCGTACTGGTAGCTTTCTCCCGCCTCTACCGTAATCTACCTACTCGAGTATCTACCGTACCAAACATCCATCGCGCTAGCCTCCCAGCCAACCTCCACCAATTCCTTCCCTTTCCCGAGTCCCAGCCCTTTTGGGATGATGGGACGGAGTTAAATCCTCCCAACGCACGAGATTTACGCAATCTCCGCCTGATTTTTATTTTTTCGACTGGGGAATTGCATCGAGATCATACCCCTCATCATCACAGCTTATGAAACGTTTCTAGGATCGCACTCAGGCCCACCCTCCCCGTCCAAACTCCCCGCTCCCCCATCTCTCGGCCCACTCAGTCGAGATTTAGCCAGGCTGAACATGATGGACGATGGAAGTGATGATGTTGATGGCCAGAGAAGAGGAGAAGAGAAGAGGGGATCCAGTGGGGGGAACAAAGGGGGGGGGGTGAAAGGAGCGACGCATTGCCACGTCAGCGATGTGAGTGCGGCATGAGAAGGGAGCGAAGGAACGAACATTTTTTTCGCGGTACGACAGAGAGGCAGCCAGAGCTCCCCTCCCAGCGAATGAGAAGCCAGAGTCTGAAAAACAGTTTCTCCCTTTCCACATTAGCAACTGTGCTCTCGAGCCCATCAATTGGAGAGGAAGGCCCTGGGGTGCCTGCCCTCTACTTAGACAGAGAGACTGAGGCAGCATTAGGCCCGAAGATGCAGTGCAGTGCAATTCTCACGGACGTTGGCCACTGACCAAATTTATAGTTTGGACCGCATACACTACTGTGCACAGGAATAAACTCGATATGACTTCCGGTATTAGAAATGCACACACACCGATGTCTGTCTGCAGCCCACCCAAGACCTCCGTCGATGAAAGAAAAAAAAGAAAAAAACCTTGCGGGCAATTTCTCCGTCCTCGTCGTAGCGCAACACAGGCCTCTTCTTCCAAGTCTTTCTCTCATGCTTCTCACTGCTTTATCAATTGCCTTCTTTTCCCCTCCTTGAGTTTCTCAGTCACTCCGAGGCCCGGCGAACCTGTGACCTGCCATACTGCGATAGCCCTTCACCCATTTCTGCAAGATATAGCAACAACTGCTGCACTAAATGGCCCCCCTCTGCGGGCAGACATTGTGGGCGTTCATGCATGCTTCTCACCTTCTGCTGTCTTTCGGTCCAATGATTTAGCACATGTCACCTACTGCACTTGGCCCCGTGCAGACTGTTCCTGGATTATGACCGGCTCTCTCTCCTCGTGAGTTGGCTGTCCGAGTTAATAGTTAAGAGAGTATAAGTTACTTTGTGGAAACAACGGCAAGGCCTTGAAAGAGTGCACCAGATTGAACCGGTCCATTCCATTCCATTGGAAAGAGGCAGTTCAGCTTATTATGTAGTCAAAGGATGGGGGCTGTACTTATATGCTTATATATATTCCTCGCCCGGCGCGGAAGGAGGTTGGGAACAATTGGCCATGGCAGTTGGGTGACTTCATGCCCTCCCCGCTAGTGCAGGTATTCCCACGGAGACGAGTGATGGTTAGAGAACCAAGCATGCTACCGTGCTCACTCCCGGATGCCTCCATTGATAGAGGCTGGTAGTAATTGTCTGTCATTCGCTCCCTCACTTCCAGAGCCCATTACACTGCACCCAGGTATATTTTGGCCAACGTAACGTGGGATACCGCGATGCATGTCCCCCAATACCGGTATGAAGAAAGGTGAGGATCATACATACTAGGCGCTCACAAGGCGAGACCATTGAGGTGTCATGGCTGCTGCAAGCATCGATTCAAGAAATAAATCAGATTAAAAAAAATCCAAACTAAAAAAAAGCCGATGCTGCACGCTTTCCGTTGTTTCAATCATGGACCGAAAGCTTGGAATTATTAACGGAAGGGTGGGGACAGGACGGACAGGGTGAGGAATAGGGCTCTGATCTCACTCCAGCGCTGCCAGCGAGGACTACTTATGCGCTGGCATGAATCCTGTGTTCCTGCTTGAGTTCAATCCCATCATCGCCTACTCTTTCGCTGTTGCAGACAAGTACTCTCTGCTCCATTCCACTTGTTTGGCTCCGTACAATGTTCGAGAAAATCGATATCGAATCGTCCGTGAGTTGTTCCCTGAGCCTCTGCCATCCAGTCTTTTTTTTATTTTTTTTATGGTCATGTGACTATAGGGGGGATTTATCTGATGGTGGTCTGATTCACCGAATAGTCCCTGTTGCTGGATACCAGTAGAGATGTTGAAACAGACATTTGGGCACTTGGCATCACAGAGTAAGCCGCTTTCTTTTCCCCGGTGGTCTTCTTCGAACGGGCTTCCAGAATATCCACAGATCATGAGCTGACCTGCCGCCGGAAGGAAGTCAATCTCAGCTGAGGTTGTCGGGAATCCATACAATCCTGGAGATCTCGATAGGTATGCGTTGAATCGAACAGATATATCTTCGAGCGCATCCGTATTCGACCTCTCGCTAATGCTACGTGGGCGGAGATAGGGTTGATCCGAGCAACGATGCACAACCGAATGATATCCCGCAGGAGCGGTTTGACTTCATTCATATACGGTACAAGAGCACCGGAGTGACGGATAGCCCACGAATATTCCGTTTAGCATATGAGTATGTGTCAATATCCCGAAATCACGTCCCCCAAAACTTTCATGAGTTTTCACTCACACTTCTCTCCTTGGTGCTTCTAGACAGACAAAACCCGGAGGCTGGATTGAGGTCGTTGAGAATCCTCCCTCGTCTTACACGGCCTGTTCACCCACAGATGATGGCGCGCAAAGGAAAGGAGGGGTGGCCCCAACCAGCTGGGCTGTCAAAGGCTTTGCAACATCTAAGATGGCGTTCTGGATCAAACAGCAACTGATAGAGGCTGGATTTGTTGAAGTGGAGGAGAAAGTATGGAGGGCGCCAACTGGCCCCTGGCAGAAGATTGTTGGGATCGGGAGGTTAATCTACTCTCTTCTTAGCATGAGTTGGAGTAGTAGTAGTAGCAGGGTCGGTGAGATGGTGAATCCAGGGGAGACATACTCAGTCTCTCGCGGGCCAACGTAAGTTTGATACTCCATTTCATGTTTTTTTGCGTGCCATGAGATACCCGTGTTGACAACCTGCCTTCCAGGGTATTCGTTATCGCGAGGAAACCTTGAATTAATGATCAGAAGTGCCGGTTGTTTTTGATGGTTAGAGGGATGGGAAAAAAGTATTGAATTTGGGATTGTGCAAGAAGGGTCCAGTTGCCTATTTCTTCTTCTCTCTTTCCTTTTTATTTACTACCCCACAGTATTGCCCTTCTCCAGGTTTGGGGAGCTCAGCGTCCTCGTCTTATTTAATGAAATTTTACGAACTAACGTTTGGCGAACATTTACGACCTCCATTCAGCATTGTTTGGGGTTATCTCTTTCCATTCTTTTATTGCCCAAATTAAAATAAATAAATATCTAAATATATTTTCAAGCTTTGTCCCTCCCCGCTCCCTTCCATTCATTTCCCCGTCATATCCCTCTGTCTATTAGCTGCAAAGTGCCGTCTGGAGAACCCAGTCAGGAGACCGCTGGGAGCCCGAGCCCGGGGACAGCCTCGAAGGAAAGAGCGAAAGGGAGGAAAAAAAGAAAAAAAAAGGACGTGAAAACATTTTCTTCAAACCGGTGAAAGCCGAATGTAGTGGAATAGGAATAGGACTATGTTTCTCTTCTTGGCCTGCGGGGCAGCATGGTATGATACAGGTAATATCATAGTTTACTGATGACCTTCCCCCCCCCAACCTTTCTTACACCACACACCACCTCGAGGATTTGGAAAGAGCGGCCCCACTATTATCTCAGGTCTTTCCCACCTACGACACTTAACCATAGGATGCGGTCGAACGAAGACTGGAAAGCCGCCGTCAAGGCAAAGATAGATGAAGTTTTGGCCAGTGCAAACCCCGCAGAATACCCTCCGCCAGCCTCTCTTCCAGCCACTATCGATCACACACTACTAAAGCCCGATGCGACCCCAGCTCAAATCAATGCATTATGCGATGAGGCCATCGAATACGGGTTCAAGGTATATAAAACACCATCCTTTCTTTTTCTGTTGGAAAAGAGGGGGGGGGTCTGGATGTTTTGGATGCTGCTCCGCTACCTATGCAAGTCATAACTAACGATAATACCGCAGTCGTGTTGTGTGAACGGATCCTACATCCCCCAGGTTGCCGAAAGGTTACAAGGGACCGGGGCGATACCGTGTGCAGTAGTAGGCTTCCCTCTGGGCGCGATGAAGCCAAGTGTCAAAGCATTGTGAGTTTCTTCTCCAAAGATATATCAAGCAGATAGACAAACGGGGGAACCCCTTCCAAAAACGGACGTGAACGGTAACAAGCTCCCTTCCCCACCCTCTAGCGAAGCGCAAGAAGCCGTAAGAGATGGTGCGAAGGAAGTGGACATGGTGCTGCACATTGGCCACTTGAAATCCCGGGACTATGTCTGCCTGTACGCAGACATAGAAGCTGTCGTCGGAGCATGTTCACCGATCCCCGTCAAGGTCATCCTCGAGACGGTATTTCTCACTGATGAAGAGAAGATCGCCGCTTCCTTTGTCGCCGCCGAGGCCGGCGCTGCGTTTGTCAAGACGTGTACTGGATTCGCCGGCGGTGCGGCCTCGCCGGGGGATGTCGCTCTTTTGAAGAGGACTGTTGCGTACAAAGATGGGGCCGTGCTAGTTAAGGCATCTGCTGGAGTCCGGACCTATGAGAAGTGCCTTGAAGTCATCAAGGCTGGTGCCGATAGGGTTGGAACGTAAGTTTGATATCCGCGAGAAAGCGCAGAACGAATGATCGAGGTTTTGATATCTTATCCTTTGGATATAGGTCCTCCGGAGTAGCTATTATGGAGAAATCCGATCTAGTGCCGGGATCTTACTAGGGTTTTCTCGATTCTTTATAGGCATCCTTTGATCCTTAGTTCTGGTGCCCTGTGTAAACTAGTTGGCAATATGAGATATGATGGATTGCAACTGTGGCGGGGTCAGGGGAAAGGGACCACCTGATGAGCCGAGGGTGATTTCTGATATAGCGTGTTGAGATCTAATACGGTAGGCAAACTTGAGTTGTATTCCACGAAATCGAATGGACACGGCGCCGACTCTGTGAATTTGCACCACTTCGCTGGAACGAAACTCCATGCGAGCCTACCCTATGCCAATTACTTGTGATAACATTCCTTTTTTTTTCTCTCTTTTTTTTCTTTTTCCCTTCTTTTTTTCTTTTTTTCCTTTTTTTCCACGACTCGACTTCTACCGGCAGCCAATTTAGCGAATCATCGTGGACTTTCCTGAACAACTGTGTCTACCCGCTCCCCTCTATCTCACGTTATTAAAGAGAAGGCGACCGCCATATCCCACCCAACCCCCCCATGTGCTCCTCGCAGCGATTATCCGGAAGAATGTGTGCGCGCCCCCCCTTCTTCCTCTACCCATCGGATGCCCTCTCGGCATGGGAAGGAAGGTACTTTTCGCCTATAACTCCCGTCGGTCATTTCTTTGCACGGTCTTAGTTACAGTATTGTTTTCCTTTCCCTTCCTTTCACTTACTTTTTTTTTTTTTCCAATAGTCCCTCTTTTTTCCTTTTCCCACTCTGCATCTTGTTTTCCTTCCTCAGGGACACCATGGCAATTCTGCCGATGCCTGCTTGATCGATCATATGGGTGGGTGGGGGGTGATGAAATACCGTGCACGGATTATCGTCGGCCCTTCTGGATAAAGGTTTCTGCGACCTGCATGCTTAAATATGGGGAGCGCGGAATTATAACCCTTGATATGGATCTATTTTCAGTTTGCGGGGCTTCTATTCCCATTTTTTACCCTCTTACTTGCCCGAGTCAGGGCCGATGACCCGGCTAACTGTACTGCACGAGTATATGTAGTCGCAAAAAGGTATGTTTTTCTCCCTTTTTTATTTTTATTTTTTTTTACTAGGTAATACCCTGAAAGGGGTACTTGTATCGTACAAGTACGTGGCAGATACACTGCGGTAATCCATACCAATGAATGCCGGGTTGGTGGAAGAGGACATAATACTGTACTAGTACTCGAGTACCTTGTTTTTACCTCTTATAATACCTCGTTTACTCAAACACCAATTGGGCTCTTTCCCCCCTTGCCTGTCCTTCACTGGTTGAACCATTACCGTATACGATGTCTTATACAATTTCACTTCAACCCCCATCATTTGCCAGCACCGGTAGGTAGTCTCGTACCAGAAGGTCTACTTGCCATGGAACGCTCCAGCGGAGCCGAAAAATAGCACTGCTAACTCGCGACCCCATGTGCAGTATTTGACCTGTCGTTCCGGTAGATTTTTACGATTGCTTGGCATGTGTGAGACGGGAGACCTTTCTATTTATCGGGCTTGGCAAACACTCGAATAGCGAACCCAATTAGGTTTAGTTATGCGGGAGGTCACGCAAGGCTGGCTGGGACCAAAATTCTTTCCCCCGGTAGCTGGCTGGTGGTTGATGGAGGATGCTCAGCGCATCAGGCAGTTTAGATGCTGGCGATGACACTGGGGACTAGTGCGTTACAGTAGCAGTACAATCGCAGTAACCACCCGGTAGTTTTGGGCTTAACTTAGCAGAGACTTGGGAAAGGGTTGGAAGCCTCGATACCTCACAATTGAGGACTAACTCTGTCCTTACAAATTATCGAGAGATGGAGGGTGAAAAAGGGAAAGAGCACCAACATCCACTATCATAGGGCACGAGAGTTCGTATGATGTTGCGCTCTAGCTAATATAAGCCGCAGAAGGAGCTCGGTGAAGGATAAGGGCGAAGCAAGTCGGAACAAGCGCTCCCTACCTCCTGTTCAACGACACGACTTGGAGCGGGCACAATGGTCTAATTAGTTGCTGGAAGTGCTTCATTGCTAATGGGAGACCGGTCCGGGCCCATCTCTCCTGCGGGGAGGGGGTGAAAAGGAAGACCTCGACAAGGGGATGCGGAGCACAGCGTGAATGTGCTGGACTTTATATAGCTATTGAAACTCACGACCGTGCAAAGATCGTGCCTAGATACCGGTAGCTAATAATGGAGCTACTAATCATAACTGGAATGCTTTAGCTTTGTGAAAGTTAGCAATATTATTATTATATCATAGTGTGGCAGTTTTAATGCCTTAAAGCAGGGTCTCGCTGAATATTTGGATCCGGAGGTGGGGCTAAATCGGCCGCTTGCTGTTCTCGCTTTTTTCTTTTTTCTTTTTTCTTTCTTTTTTTCTTCTCACTCTTCAGTTCACTCATTCCTTTTTTTTCCCCTTCCTTCCACTTTTTCCCCCCCCTAGCACTCCAATCCATAGGTAGCATCTGTTGGGAAGCCGGCACTGGGAGTACATGTAGCAGCGGCCGCCAAATCCGATGGTATCTCACACATACAGTTACCGATAGATCAGAAGAGTGGATCTGTTTTGTCAGCTTCTATCATCGGGTCCTGAGGGACTTCCATCGATCTCCGATCCTCCAATCATGAACTCTCACTTCTACGAAAAACACAAAGTTCCTTAAGAATTAAATATCATTTTGTGAACAAAATCTCGCTTAAGAGCGCATACATGTGATATCACATTATTATCTTGGGTCGGGAAAGTTTCTTTTTTGGCCATGATTCCCATCCTTTCCCACCCCTTCAAGCCACACATATTGAAATTATGGGCGAAGGAGGCATGGAACCGATACAAAGAGAGAATAAAATGAAATAAATGGGATGGGATGGGACGAAAACAAAGAAAAAAAACAATACTTATTTTACAGCAAAAGGGTAGCTGCTTACATACATCTCGTGACTGACCCCCTGCCCTGTGAATTCCCGGGGGAGNGACGTGAGTGCCCTGGGGGGGGAGGCTGTGGGAGTACCGTATTTCGTTGAGCGAGTGAGAATGAATGTGGGTTGGTGGTGAGGACACACTTTGCTTTCCTGAGATCCTTGTAGGGTACCGGTAGTCCTTTTTCTCGCTCCAGGATATCGACCTCTAGGATGGTCCTACTCTACTCGTTGTGGGTTCCTAGGATGCAAATCTGCCGCTGACATCCTCCCGTGTTCTTGGTTCCTCTTCTCCCTTAACTCTTCCTCTTCCCTTCCACCATCCTTCCCACTAAGAACTTTTTTTGTTTAAAAGAAAACACTGCTCCCTCCTCCCTTCCGCAATCCACTTTATCGGGGAAAAGGAGGAAGCCACGGCAAATTCAACTACCCGCCCACAAACGAACGCTCGTTTTCCTTACTAGGGTGTTGGATAAGGCAGGACAAGGAGGCCAGAGGATAATGACAAACAAGCCGGACGGTCGTAATAGGGTGCATCTTGGCAGTGCCCCGACACATGATATTTGAGGCTCAAACCCTTCACCCCCACAAACCAGAAACCCTTTAATCCATCCCCTCCCCCGCCATAGCTCGCCGAAAGAAGAGCCATCTCTCTCCCAGCTCCTGATCGTCCTCTTCACTCGTTTCCAGAACTAACACTACGAGGAATATCCACCAAGCATACAGCCACCTCGCCTCCAACTGCGCTACATCTCCTTCGTCTCATCGGCACACAGAACTCACCTCACCGAACACCCCCCCGCGTCTGATTTTCGTCCCATTATCACACCACTGCTCGAGTCAATTTACAATGGAGGGCTCTTCCAACATGAATGGAGTCAATGGCTTTAACGATTTAGATCCATGGGCCCAACAGGTCGAGTACCGGGATATTAAGGCCCAACAGCAATTGACAAAACAACATTACGGCTCGCCAGCAGGCACACCAACGCACACACCTCCTGCAGCCGAAGATGTAAAAGCGGGTTTGGCTAGCCTGGAGATAGCTCCGGCTCAGGATTTCGCAGAGATGGAAAAACTATCCAGAGACTACCAACCGGATCTTCAGGTTTGCCGTCTTGTTTCAATTTTGGTGGGCTTTGGTTGATTGTTTTAGGGTCCGCTTGTTGGAGCTGTGAAGTCTAGCAAGGCTTTGGAGGTGGAGTATGCTACCGCTGACCCAGCCTTTGTGAGAAAGACCGTGGTATGCTTGCTCCTACCGGTTTATTGATTTTGCTGATTCGATAGGCACTTTCCCCTAAATATCCAAATTATCGCACCATACTTGGGGACGGTAACTGCGGATGGAGAGGTATGTACCTGTATTTTACGGAGCCGCTCCAACTGCTCACGTTACCCGCTAACATCTTTGCAGCTGTTGCTTTTGGATTCTTTGAGCTTCTATTAAAGACTGGGGATTCAAACCACATCGGCATGCAGTATGCTCGCATTGCATCTTTGAATGGTCTCATGATGCTTGCTGGTCTGGAACCCTTCATCTACGAGGATTTTGCGGAAGTCACCTTTGACCTGTTTGGAGCTATCAACTCCTCACCCGCGATTGATACCCCGTGGGATGTCTCCACGATCGTAGACCGGTTCAATAGCCAAGATACTTCTGATGCCATTATTACCCATTTTAAGGTCAGAATTTCGATCTCACAAAACCGTTTGCACATGGGCTAACGGATGTGTTTAGTTCCTTACAAGCTCTTGGATGAAGACCCGCCCGGAGTATTACCAGCCATTTTTGGACCGGCCCGTTAAAGACTTTTGTGAAGCCCAGATCGAACCCTATGGCATTGAGATCGAGCATGTAGGGCTTATGGCTCTGATCGATTGCTTGGTCCTTCCCGCCGGGTTTGCGGTTGAAGTGTTTTACCTTGATCGTAGCGCTGGGGATGAGGTTAATGTGCACCGCTTTGCAGACCTCGGAGCTGATGGCGGTATTCCGACACCTCCTGATGCACCAGTGCTGAGGCTTCTTTACAGACCGTGAGTACATTCTTACCATCTTGGGACAACGAGTTCATCTAACAAAAGCAGTGGCCACTATGACATCATTTACAAGAAGGGAGATATCCCAGAGGCATCACCCCCATCGATTCAGGTTTCATTTCTCTCAAGTTTGCCTGAGCAAACATTTGCTCCTACACCCCTGGGCAGCCTATTCCACCATATACCTTCCTCTAACTTGGACCCCTTTCCCATGGAGCCCGGCCCATCGAACTTCCGTCCCTCCATGTTCAACTTACCGGCTTTTCAACCTTCTCCCCTTCAATCTCTACCCTTCCAGACCACCACGTTCCGTAATTCGCCCTTTAATCCATCCCACTTCCAGAGCGAGCATTTCCAGCCGGAAATTTATCAACCCCCTACACCTACCTCACTCGGTGGATCTAAACGCAGTTCTTCTGTTGAGAAGCCTTCTGGGGGGGGCTCGAATGAATGGGAAAATGGACAGTATTCGAAAGACGGATACTGAGGACCAGATCACGAGCACCCACCATATTCTTGATTGTACCCATAGTGATGGTTGCATTGGGGATCTCTGCAACAGTAAATAGATGACGGGTGGCCTGGTTTCTTTTTCTTCCCCTTTCTTTTTTTTTTTTTTTCTTTTTTATTTTTTCCTATTTTCTTTGCTCATTGTCTGTTATTACTTTTTTTTTCTTCCCCCTTTGCTCCCATTCTGATTCAACCAGCGGGCAGGCGTAATCGTTTTTGTTTTCTTCTTCGTGATTTCTAGTGTAATGAGGACCGGCTCTAGGTATTTTTTTATCTGCAATAGTTAAATAAGCATTTTCCCCATCTCATTTGCCAAGAATGACGTAGGATCTACGGCAAGGATAGCTCATCTCTCTCTGCGAGGACCGCAGTGTGCAGTTGGGCTGTTCAAGTGTTTCGACGTGCGAGTGATGGTCCCGTTTCGTCATTGGGCTAACTTATATATACCTACTGTGCCTACTGAGCCCACAGGCTATCTAACCGCTGCTATCATCATTAACAATGTCCGCAGCAAGACGTGAGTGCCCTCTACCTACGTTTTTTTTCATCATGACTTTTTTTCCCTCCATATACATAATTGTTACTCAACTGTCGAGTGCTAAGGCTGGCTCCGGTCGTTGGATGTTGCGTTGGTATTACAGGCATAGGATTCACCGTCCCTTCGTTGTTCCTCCTTTCGGGAGCCATAGTCCTACTATTCCTACTACTACTAGCAGGGGCGTATGACAAAAGACCGCTGAATCAGATATTCTTCCTGGAAGCGGACACCCACGACATACCCAACGCACCAGACAACATCTGTCATTGGACGCTCTACAATGTACCTTCCCTCCCCTTGCTTCCCCACCCCACCCCTTCCCACCTATGATATCGGACGCTTTCCAAGTAAGAGAAGGAAAGGGGAAGGCGTAAAAACGGAAACGTCTAAGCTAAGCTAATAAATAGTACTGCGACTCCCGCGAAGGGAAAAATTACAATTGCCGGCCCAATAACGCTGCATACCCATTCTTGCCCCAGCGGAACTTCGGCACGGAGACGAACATCCCAAGAGACTTTATTCGTAGCCCCAGGCGGTACTTTTACCTGAGTAGGTTTTTGTACGCCTTCTACGTTATTGACTTGTTCTTCGCGCTACTGGCGTTCTTTGCGGCGCTGCTAGCTACCTGTTTTCGACTGGCGGGATACTTTGCTGCTGCAGCGTCCGTGTTTGGACTGTTTTGTATGAGCTTTTCGGCGGCAATAATGACGTTTGTTTTTCCCCAAGCCCCTCCTTGGCTCTGTTCTCTTTGAGATTAATCATGGAGGGATAGGGGATGTTACGTACTGGGGCAGAATGCCTTCCGTGATGAGGGGAGGTTTGCGCGGGTTGGTGCTAAGGTACTCCTGCTCCTCCGATATTCCACCATGGACGGGACTGTAATAACCATACCCAATTATATATATATACGTATATCAAGGCATTCGCCTTCACATGGACCTGCGTCGTCCTCTTCTTCCTCTCAGGGCTGATGCTCGCCCTGGGCCTGATGAAAAAACGCCGGAACACGGACAGAACAACACATCCCTCGAGGACCCGTTATTCGGGATTAGGCTCCCGAATGCGCGGCCCCCGACACCCACCCATTGACAGCGGATACACAGAGAAGGAGTACGTCAACGGGATCGGCGGTGGGCACGGGAATGAACAGAGCTCATACGAGCGTTTGGGTCGGAGCGGCACCGGACCGGGTAGTAGAGGGATTTCTGGGGATGCGAGCAGTCAGAGGAGGCTTAATGCCGACTATCAACCAAATACCCCGCCTACGGCTGTTAGGTAGGTGGCCGAATGTTAGGGTAGATGGATTGGGGGGGGGGTAATGTCTATTCTTAGTTGATTGGGGGAACCTCCACCAAGTTTATCTCCTGCCCTGTTGTCCGTGGACAAAAGAGGAGGAGACAAAACTGTAGGACGTTGGCTTCATAAAATAGGGTAATTTGGAGAGGGGGGGGGTCATTGGGATGGGAGTAGATATCAATTGAGACATGATGTTGCGTTTGGGAAATTTGTCTGTTGGGTTATAGTTACTGGCGTAGTTGACGATGTATTATTGTATAGTTGGACCCGTTCGACTGGGATAATTGAGGAGTAGTAGGCGAAATCACCGACCACTTGACCACCCCGCCAAAGTCGGTATCATACCGGTAACCCAAACAACTCGACCCCATAACCAATTCTCTCCCCCCCCCTGCTCCCCTGTTCCGGAGATGCTGATACCGACAATACCACCCTCAACGACGGGCATACTTCCTTATTATATGATACCACCGCCCCTACTCCTAATTTACCATCACGGCTGCCGCAGCCACCGCTATCCATCCATCCATCCATACATACATACATACATACATACATACATACATACATACACACATGGGGCACCGCACACACTCTCACCGTAAAATCCGTCGGTAGACTACACCGCCAGCGCAGCGAGGATGTATTCAAAAACCACCGCACCACCGGACTTTGGGAAAATGCTGTTGGATGGGGACATGCGATGCGGTAACTAGCCAGCCAGCCAGCCAGGAGTGAAATTTTTTTTTTTGATGTCCGGACAGGTTTGTTATGGTACCGTATGATACCGGATACGGTCGTAAATGCCATGGTCTGGTCTGGTATTACTCCAGTAGATCCCATCCATTGATTTGAGTTTTGCTCGTTTGAACGCTGAGAGGGATTGATCGGTGGTGCGACCTAATGGATTGGTCATGGTATCTTACCACCACCACCACACAGCACTAGTACTTGTACAGTTTGGTGATTTGAAATGGTTGTTGAGACGACGGTTGACGGTTCCATGCATCACTTTTTGGTATTAATCACGATGTTATAAATCTAGGTATGATGTACTTGGAATAATATGGTAGCCGAAAATTTTTTTTTTTTTTTTTTTCCTTCTGTAGGATATGGAGAATACAATTTTATTATTTTAGTACTTTGTATATATATATACTTTTGCCTTGGTGATAGTTTTAATCCTTTTAGGAGTTTGATACTTTGTACAAATCTCTTGGGTTAATAAATAGTCTATTAACTCTCAACTATGGATAAGAACCTCTTCTGTTACTGGTTTTTTTTTTTTTACCTTTACCTATTCATCTGGTATCTAGATAAATGGAAAATATTATTCATGGCAAAGTTTCTTAAGATGTGTCTAAACATTGAATGGGATGTGAGAGTTAGTAAATATGGTATTATAGTCAATTTCTTAAAAGTTTATCATTTCTTCTCAATTATACTATTGAAAGCAACTTAGTAGTATGCACTCTAGCATTATCCTGCATAAAGATTGGACTAGTATTCTTCTCTCTTAATTTCTCTGGAAAAGAAAATTTTCAAAATTTCAAAAGTTCAAGTTCTGTTATGGTTTCCCACTACTCGTGTTACTCACGACAGGTAACGACCCAGGTTGGTTCTTCCGAACTGCGCTGCACTGTGTCCTAGAGCTCCTCGAGTCTCTAGGCCCTATCTTAGTATTCTCACGTAAGAATCGGTTTCTCACCAGCGCTGAGAGTATCGGTCTTTTATTCTGTTAACACAATCCGCGTAGCGGATAGGTTCTTGACTCTAGAGCAGATCCGTCTAGCGGATAAGATTGGAGCATAAAGGTTTTTGTATTGTAAAGATCGTAAAGTAGTAGATAAGAAATAACAGTAGATGGTTGCGTAAAGAGCTAACCCATCTGTGAAACCCCGGCCTTTATATAGGCCTCTTCCCGCAACCCTAACCCAGCCCTGATCCTCAAGCGAGGTCAGGTGCAAAATCCATCACCTGACTCAAATGAGTCATGTGCGCAACATAAAACATCCCATGACCTCTAAGTGACGTCATGTGCGAAACCATAAATCAAACGCAATATAAATCAAGCGCATAAACAAACCACATGACCTACTAATGAGGTTACGCGTGAAACATAAACGAGTCTGCCTTGCTGGTAAGCCTTACCGTCCAGCCTAGACTCTCCCCATGATGTCAACTGCACGTCATGTGCAAAATACCATCAACATAAACGAGTGCCATGCCCTGCTAAGGAGGTCATGTGTGCGAAAGAATAACTTAACTGTATGACGTCTAATCGACGTCATATGTGAAACCTTTTCCTTGCTACTGTTACCTGGCTAGCGCTCCTCTAGCCAGATCGTGACAAGTTCTAACATACAATTTTATAGTATATATCTTACCACTATCTCCTATTATAATTCCATTATACATACTCTTTAATCTAGTAATAAACCAAGTCTATTACAATCTTCTTAACACCTCTTAACCACCTCACTCACTCAACATAGTTTGAGAATTATTATTTTTTTCTGAAACATTCCAAAAGATCTATTAAACTACTACTACATTTTGTAGACTATGTATTACTCCAAACCACCTTCCTCCACTATGCAATTATCCAACATCTACACTTTAAAATACCATCCATACTTCTAACTCATTAGAACAGGTATCGCCCTTAACCTCCAAACTCTAACATACTTACAACCACCTTATTCTCCAACCCACATCATAACCATTCCAACAACAACATAGGGTGTATAAAATCTCGGCAGAGCCACAACAATACTTCCACCATTATACCAGAACAATACGCACCTAACCGCACCCATGAAAGACAATCTTTAAGCCACATCCTCCAATGCTTGGAAAACCAAAACCAGTGTATCAGCATTACTGTTAGAACTAAAGTAATTATAAAAAGTAGGTACTTTCACCCAGTACAATATCTCAACTAAATTTATTCCCATCTTTTTCACACCTTACTATTCTATGATATGAAGGTTCTGACCATTCTTTCCTTTTTTTTTTTCCTCCACACATATCCACCCTTCTATAATTATGGTATGGTATGTTGTGGTACCATTATTGCAGTTGTAGTTTTTTTTTTAATTTTTTTATAGTTTTCTTTTTACAGTGCTATCGGTTGTCGACGACAGGTGATTCACTTCCTTTGCGCGGGACTTTAACTTACAGAAGTGAAAGTAGGAGGGGGTATTCCGCTCGTGGCCGTTATTATTATTCCCATCCGGCATTTAAAATTAATTTTTTTTTACGCGGGGTCGAGACGTGAATCGGTAGTTGATGGTGGTCGGGTCGTCTACTGGAGTATCGTATCGTAACTGTACGGTACGATATTTTAACGTTATGATACGATATGATGTGATACCCTTCGGACCTTGTCACTTATCCTTTGTTATCGATTGGGGAGATGGAGATTTGGAATCGTCGTTTCACAGAACTTGTCCGCAGGGAGGGAGTTTTTTATTTATTGTTGTATCGTGGTACAAGTATCATGTGGTCTACCGTACCGTTGATCCGTCAAAACAATTAAAAATTATACAAAGGTCTGAGTCTAAATCTGTTTCGCATCACCTCCCCTTCTCCATTGTTGGTGATGCCGTACTGTGCTGTGCTAGTGTGTGTTGTGGCATGTTAATTTCCGGGGAGATGGCTTCCGTTCCTGGATTTTTCTTGGAGGTTGAGTTGGTTGTTGTTGTGTTCCTGAGCGTTGGTAATCGGCATTCTACTCGTAGGGGTAATTGTGAAGGGTGGAGTTGCTACATCTTGTTGGAACATACCCGATCCGTCCCTTCTGCTTCTGTTTCGTCCGGGTTTGTGGGTTGGTTGGTTGTTGGGATTTCTGAAAGGGGGAAAAAGTCCTTGGGCTGGAGATTTGACTAACGTGCATTGATCGTGCTGTATTGAAGCGTTTGATGTTGGGGTATAACGTCCGGACATTAATTTACCGCTACCCATCTATATCGCTCCCGCGACGAGTGAGGGTTTCGGGTGGGCGTATAGATGGATGTATGGATACATGCATGCATATCATACCTAGCATTACAGCTGCTTCGATTCCAATACTGGACCGAGTGAGACGTGGCTAGCTGGTGGTATACATATGTTAGCCTGGGGGTAGACCGCACCGTTGATACTCTAATATTCTGTAGCATACCTATCCAGCCTCAGTATCCCTCCCTAGCTCACGCTTCATAACTCTACCCGGAACCAAATAATAAAAAGCAACCGCGGGGACATACGCTGGACTGAAGAGTAAGTGAACCAAAGTGCTATCCCTCACTTCATGCCAGCTCCCGTCGACTTCCGAAGAAGAAGAAAACCCCCATTTGATTTATTTCACCTTTCCGCCTCGAGGTCTTTCCGGGTCGGAGCCTGGTTCCCCGGGAGTGAGGGAGGGAGGGAGCGAGCAAACGCAGCGGGGGGCAGAGGTGTGAGGAGATATTCCCGGACTTGAATTCCGAATCGTGATCATTGGTCAATATTTCCCCCCCCCCCTTTTTTTTTCCCCTTTCCCCCAGATCG
>PYWC01000091.1:622766-665200 GCA_003182015.1 Tuber magnatum | reverse complement strand
TCCCCCCCTTTGACCTTTTTCCTGCCAACATTGTCCAGGGAAGCACCTACCCTAAAGACTTCTCTCTGCTGTCGACGTATTCTGTGTAGGTCCTCCTATTGGTTCTTCGCGTTATCGTGATCGATTTTTGTTGTTGCTATTTCAATTGTCCGGAAAATAGCGGTCGTCGTGCTGAGGTCCGTAACTTGAGGAAAACATCTTGTACCCAAACTTTGCTATGATACCATAGAACACAAAAAAAAAAAATTCATAAAGCCAAAAGAATACTTCAAAAAATCAAAATAAAATTCCAAAATATAAATAGTGTGCCTTGAGAACAATTATCTACTTTTTCATTTTCTTCTTTCTGTTAAAAACCTCTTACCCTTGATTTCCCGTCAACATGGATGGAATCTTCACAGTATCGGTAGAATATGATACCAATTACGGTAACTTTGATGCTTTAGCTTCACTCACCACAGAGCACCCAAACATACCGCCCAAGATGCACAAATACTATCGGCCGACACTATAAATTAACCTAATGAGAAGAGTTTTGCCTGGATTGGAATGCTTCTCGGTGGCTTTTAGCATCGAATGTGTAATAATGTTATTATCGAATCAGATAATGCAACTTTCAGTGTTTTTTTGTTTTTTTTTACTCGTTACCGGAAGTATCATATCGTACCTTCTCTCAACTTTGAAATACCCCTGCTATGGACGGATTCCAAACCAGAGAGTTTGGGGTATGTTATGATACCTCACATCCATGCCCTCGCGTATTGGTACTGTACTAGTACTAGTATTGTACCCCCGGACGAAAGATCTGGTGGATCTCTCTCCCTCCCGTTACGGGATTCCAGTTATGGCGTTGGAGACCATGTACTGTGCAGTAAGATACAACCGAGGGCCAAACGGACTTTGGTACATTCTCTCTCTCTCTCTATATATATATATATATATATAAACCATTAAGATACCTTAAACATCCCAGAAACAGTTTCTCGAGTCCAGTGAATTTGACGGCACCACTTCATATCCTCGGTAAAAAAAAAAAAAAAAAAAAAATCCATCCGCTCCATCCGTGCAGCGGGTATCATATAAATCAAACTATAATACGAAGAGTACTGTACCATTCAAGTATATCCGGATTACTAATCCGTACGATACAATACGGTCCCAATATTACACCGTACCCCTATAAACTCCATGCAAAGAAGGAAGGAAGAAAGTCGAAATATCACGAACCGTACCATCACATCACACCACTCAACGCAAGGAACCAAAAAGTCTACTATACGACACCTACCATATATATATAACACCCACCAACGCACTAGTTTAACTTACTGCACGATACGACAAAAACACACCGGTCGAGTCCACCTGTACTATCATAGTACTGTATATACCATATCCTTCGGCCCCGTTCGTTTGGTTCCTTCACGGGCACGGGATAGTCTACGGATACCCACATTAAATAATCAATCGATTAATCAATTACAAGGACGAATTCACCAGATGGCGAACGAATCCGAGTGACGGGTTTCGTGATTTTCCTGTTTTTCCATCCCATTCTTCAATAACGCTGTACAGTACTGTACCCCACTGCACTGTCTCATAAGCACAGCTAAAAACTCGGCCGGATAATTCCCTCATATCCCCATCCAACCCCCCCCCCCAACACACACCTTTTTTTTTTCTTCTTTTCCCCCAGGTTCTTATGGTGATGGAAGGGATAGAGAGAGAGAGAGAGAGAGGAATACGGTACTGGCGATAGGGTGGGGTGCTCGAGCCTGTTGTGTGAGTAAAGATCTTCTGCGAATTGCTGTGGCTTGCTCTTGCTCCTTCCAACTGATCTGCCAGGCTATATGTTGAGAAAGGTTCAGCTTTCCCACACTTGTTGTATCATACTCGAGTAGTTCCCGGATCCCTCCCCCACAACGGACCAACCAACTATCCGCATTACTGTACTGTACTTGAATGCCAACTTGGTATCATGACAGGAATTAAATGAGCGATCCGTCCATCTACTCGAGTACAGTTGGGCTACTTTCCTCATCTTGGGCCCACCTACGTCATGGCACTTAATCCCGTTATTTAGTGACCCCGCCTTTTGCCTACGGTAACGGTACGACCATCTACTCGAGTAGAAAGGGGTTACCGTGAAAAGCATCTCAGCTTTCAACAGTCAGAACCCCCCGCCCGAGTCCGGCCACAGGGTACAATATACTCCCGGGCTTGGCCCGTGAACCGTCTACTGTACTCGAGTACTTCTCTCTCTATCCCCACAGCTCACAATGGAGAGGAAAATGGTTCTAGTCAACCACAAGTCATATTAATCATCCGAGTTTGCCTCAGTTCCCAATCACACCAACATCTAGCAAAGAGGAACAAGAGGGTAAAAAAGAAAAGTGAGAGGAAAAAAAAAATGAAAAAAATAAAAGTGAAAGAAAAAAAAATAAAAAAAGCCACCCAACCAACAAAACCCTCTCCAGCCAGAAACCGCAAAACCAAAGCGATCAAAGACTGGCTCTACGTTTGAAGTTTATAGAGTACGTTATACCGCAAAACCCCTATCCTCCCCGAAATTTCAAGCACACACACACACACACCGTAATCAACCCCACAACATGTCTTCCAGCACTAGAGCATTCCTCCCAAACCAAAAAGAGTAAATGGTTTTGAGGAGGGCCGGAGACGCAGGGCTCAAAATCCGTGGATCTAAACATGGTTGTTAGCAGAGCCAGACTGCCGGAAATGGTTTCGGAGGAAATAGCTCACCTTGATATTTTCTTTGGCGAGTGCGTACTTGCCCATCTTGTCGCTTCCTTTATCGGTAAGGAAATCCATAACCTTTGTACGATGATCACCCTGAAGCTGGATCACCTCCCCCATGTCCTTATCCTGAATGATGGTGCCATTGCAAGCTGCAAACGATAAAAAGGTAACACAGGGTCAGCGCTTCCGTAATCTCAAAACAACCAAGGGGCCAGAAACAGCCATGCCCTGCCTAAACGACATGCGAGACGGACGGGCAGAGGGCCGAACCCGACGAAAAATAGTGAGAAGGAAAATAATTACCATATTCCTTTTTGAAAGCTTTCAAAAGAGCTTTAGGACTGTACTCTTTAGACAACCCCTGAACAGTCGTCAAGGTCTTGCGACCGTTGCGCTCTGAAAGAAACGAGTCAGCAAAATGTGCAGAACCGAGTGCAATTTTTCATAAAGGGGAAGGAAGAAAAAAAACAAAAAACAAAAAAAACAAGGGCGCTCACGTTGGATGCGAATATGGACGTAATTCTTGGGCTGAGTATCACCAACGTCGTCGGCGAAAGGATCTAGGCAAGAGAGAAAAAAAAAGGAGAGTTAGCTTTCAAAGACAACCTAGGCGAGCAGGAGGCGTCCTGCAGGAAGGCGATGGACAAGACCGGCTAATGGTATCGATCAAACTGGAAGCTAACTGGAGTTGTGCCTCTAGGACAAACTCTCAAAGAAGGCGCTGATGTGGCAATAACTCGAGAAGAGGAAAAAAAAAAAAAAAAAAGACTCACCATTAACCTTGAGATTTTCGATGGACATAAACAGACTTCGAGGGGGGTTGGGTATAGGGGAAAGCTGTATTTGGGTGCTTCGGAGCAGTAGTATTGGGAGTTGGACTAGAGTGTTGTGTTTGTAGTAGTTTGGGTCGGAAGGGCGAGCGAAGAGTATGAGAGAGAGAGAGAGAGCGCGAGGGAGAGAGAAAGAGAGAGAGAGAGAGAGAGAGGAGAGATGAAGGTTCGTTCTTGGTGGGGAGAGGGAGAAGGGTGTAGGTGAGAAGGTAGAGAGGGGCGGAACTTAAATAGGCGCTGCTGGGTCACAGCGAAAGGCGGTGGGAAAACAGTCAGATGGCAACGAAGCAGGGCTGGACCGGGCTGGATCCTCACTCGTGTGGGCGGAGGATGTAACTCCTACGTTAAACTGCGGTATGATACCGTACCCTACCGGTACCCCACCGGTACAGCTACCCTACCCCATCATAGCAACCACCAAGAGGGCCCGAACCAAAGCTAAACCAAACAAACGGAACGCCCACCCACCACCACTAATCATATGCTTTATAATAACGTTATGATACACTCATGCACTATGGATAATCGAACCCGCTGTGGCTATCCCGGAGAAGGCTGTGCTGAGTGAGCGAGAAGGAAAAATGGAGCAGCAGCGGCGAGGGGAAAATGGAAAGGAAAAAAAAAAAATGACGACTGGCTGGAATGGGGAGGATCCTCTTCCCTACACCTACCATCTTGCCCTCTTTCAAGGAGTGAAGGAGCGGTGGTGGAACAGAGAATGGATGAGTGAGTGTGGTCTTGGCGACCCGGCTGGATCTGAGCTGTAGGAAATCGGAAGTTTGGCTGGCCTTTTCCTGGCTTCCCCTGCTCTCTTTCACTCCTCAATATTCGCCCACCTTATCGTACTGTACGAGTCCTGCACAAGTGCCGGTGCAGTACCTGGTCCACAGCGAGCGATAGGGTGCCGGTAATCTATCATGATGATCGTGATAAAGGGAAAAACGGACCGTGAGCTACGGCGGTGTTTAGCAATGGCATGGGGCGCTGGTCGAGTGCGCTATCTTCATTCACCCTATCGCTTCTTCGGAGCGGAGATGCCCAAGTACCGGCACCGGTACTATGCAAATAGGGATACCGGTGCTGTGCTCGAGTACTGTACCAGTGCGAGTGCAAGTACTCGAGCAAAGCACAGTACTCGAGTATCATACAATAGTATATTGCCCTCCTTACAAAGGACGGACTGTTTGATCGGAAAGCCCCAGTCATCTACGTGTACTGTACTGGTATCATACCGGTTCTCGTACTCGAGTACTACCGGTAGCAACTCATCTCATCCTCCACCAGAGAGAAATCCCTCGTTCGGGGCGTTCCTGTCCCCCCACCTCGATAAAATTGTCTCACATTCCCATCACCTCGGCTTCTGTGCGAATTGACCTGATCGTTGCCACCGCCGCCGCCTACCGGTACGACTCATCTTCACCGCAACAGAGTGACACAAGCCCGTCATCGTGGAAAGCCGTCTAAAACCGCCCGCTTCTGTCTCGGGAACCGCGTGGTAATGAGGGACGACGGCAGAGGTACTGGTATTGATATTTCAACTACGGTATACAAGACTGCCAATACTACATTCCAGAACCCCATCCCATCCATCCCCTATCCGGCCCCGTACCATTCACTTTCCACCGCCCGCCCGACAGATCTATGCTTTTCTAGATGAAATAGTGGAGAGAGTTCTAATGATGCTGTCCAGCATTTCCGGGGGGGTTCGTCCTGGCGTTGGGATTGCGAGGGTCATTCTTATACTCCTCGGCTGCGGCTCGTAAGTCATGGTACGATGCATAACTGTATACATTCCTCGCAAAATCCTCCAAGCACAGCAATCTCCACTTGTAAAAAAAAGGAATATAGGGCAGAGAGACGAATCAAAAAAAAAACATACTATTGGCGAGAAAATTGGAAATGCTGTTAACTCCGTAGAAAACGATCACACCTGCACGGATTAGCCAGCAATTCCGGATTGAACCCCCCCCCGATTGGAAATTTTACGTACCGGCGATATAGAAAGGTGCCATCGGCTTAGCTAATCATCGCATCCGATGTCAGTGAGTGGGATACTGAGCGGGGAGGGAAATGGATGGTAGAAGCGTACCGACGGGCGTGGGCCATTTCTTTCCAAAGAGTCTTTCAAGCATGGCGGAGAGGTCTGCAGAGGCTCTGAACGATTCGATGTTCGATTTTGGCCGGGGGGGGGTGGTTGGTGGTGATGGGAAATTGTGGGAAGCGGTCGGTGTTGGTTGATGTTTCGAGGATGGAATCGGAGAAGAGACGTCACCCGTAGGATGGATCAACCCACCTAGTCTAAATACTCTTCGAGAAACTTGAGAATAGAAAAAGAAATAATAACACGTCGATAGGAAGTGCAGATAGACTCAAACTAAACCGGTTTCAATACATTTACTAGAATTCACTTCGACTTCAAATAAAAATTTTGGGACCTGCACTGAAACCGCTTGTGACAGAAAATACGCTATGTAGCACCTTTCCAATATAATATAAATAAATCTCATCAAAAAACCTCCAAACACCAACCACCACAAAAACAAACCGAAGCAAAAAAAAAAAAATGTCATTCGGAACCACGAGCACAATCTCCTCGCTAAACGGCTGCGTATCCTCCCTCCAGAACTCAATCCGACTCCTAGACTCTTCAATATCGATCCTAGACTCGGGAGTCCACGATTTCCCGCGCATCAAAAAGGTCCTACAATGTACTCGGGTTCGTTTCGTCCGAACTTACTACTACTACGATGGACAACTAGCTAATAAGAAGGGCGGGGTCGTTAGCACTTTGAATTAATCTCCGAACCAACACTATACGCCGCGCAGACCGCACTTGCCGACGAGATCGGGCCAGAGGTTGAGCATTTGCTTCGTCGGGTGGAACAGCATTTGGCCAAGATGGAGAGGAGGGAGAAGGTGCTTATCGCGAGGTCGGAGTTGCAGGAGGGGAGGTTGCAGCAAAAGCCTTCGCTCTCTTCTTCTTCTTCTTCCTCTGCTACTTTGAGGCGGAGGAGTGGATTTGGCGGCGGGAATTTTCAGAAGGCGGAGAAGTTGAGGATGTTGAAGGGGAAGAAGGAAAGGGTTGCTCATACGCTTGAGAGGTTATCATTGCAAGCGAGTCACAAGGTATGCCATTCCTCTCGGTTTGCTGGAGGGTTCTTCCGTGGGACGGGGGCCTAACATTGTATGCGACAAACAGGAAAGACAATTGAGGATGACTATGAACTACGGAGCTTCTCTGTAATGGAAGTTTGACGATATTGATTTCTTGCACGGGTATCACTGGCGAATTGGCGTTATGACCTGACCACCTTAGAATTATGATCGGAATCTAGTCACATATATCCCGGAACATTATGCTTTCCAGTAACCTATCACAAACTCTGTAGCTCGGAAGATCGGGACCCCCCACCGGGATCAATCCCATCACTGGCAAAGCCCAGCTGCATACTTCACGATGTCCAAGGACTTGATGGCTAGTCCCAACGCATGCTCTAGGCCTCCCAGCTTTGCCCAAATAGCCATTAAGCTAGGATCCTGACTCTCAACCCTGACCTTCTCCCTGACCCGGACGTCCCCCCCTTTATAACTATAAATCTCGTCCTGATTAGCGGCCCCAACTCCATTCCCCCCATTTCTCAGTCCCACGGCTGCAGCAAATCTTTCGCGAAAGCCAAACGGGGACTCCAACGACGGCAAGGCAAAAGTAGGCCCACGATGTTCCGAGGGAGACAATAGATCTAGCGTCCGTAATTCCACTATGAGTGCCGCCTCCGATATATAAAGATCAAAAGCGAGATGAGGATGAAGTGGAGGGTCAAATATCTGGGCGGCAATCAGCCTCCTGTATATAAAAGAAAAGAAAGAAAAAAAACAAAAAAAAAACAGAGATCGGAATGAGCCATACTCTGGGATCCGTAGCATGATAGGGAAACAATCGATGCACCTGTATCCCCCTCAATGCATCCCTCGCAGCACGAACACTCCTCATAACCCCATGCAACTTCTCAGCAACGCCCATTCCCATTCCCATTCTCCCCCTCCCCCCATCCACAATTTCCAAACCTTCCGCGACGTGATTTCCCACATCCGCCAACTGCTCCAGCACAATCCCCTTCCCCTTGGCGTCCAAGCTCAACTTGTGGCAGGCGGACCCCTTCGTATTCGGCAACCCGTGCATCTTGACCTGCATATCCGATTTGACCACCCTATTAGCTACCCGCGTCGCGAAGCCCTTGAGCGACTCCGAGCGCGGGGAGGAAAGGACTAGCGTGGAGCCGGCGCTCGGGGTGAGGAGGTTGGAGCACTCCCGCAGGCCGGAGCGGACATTGTCGATTGTCTCTTGGAGGGAGCTAAGGAGCCAGGCTAGCTCTCTGGCCTACCCTACCGCACCATCCCGATAGAATTACCGTAAGATGAAGATGAAGATGGGGGGGGGAGTGGTTCTGTTATATACGGCAGATTCTTCTTCCGCTTTCAGCGTGTCCTCTTCGGGGCGTGGGGGGTAGAGGGCTGCCGCCATAATGCCGTTGTCGTTATGCCGATAGGGCTGGCTTTGGTTTTCGTTCGTTCGTTCGTTCGTGCGTTGGTTAGTTTGGTTTGGTTGGTTGAGGCAAGGGAGACGGCGCATGGGTTATAATAAGTTGTTAGCATTGCTTGAGACATCGGATTACCACATCTCGCAATTTCCTGTTATTGGCAACGCCGGCGATGGGTTCACTGGTGAGATCGGCCATCGGGCGAACGGGTATACTGAGGGGGTTTCCCAGGATTGTTTCCGCATCCCAATTCGCACCCTTCACTTCCCCATCTCGACCACCGCCCAATTACGAGGGTCATGTTCCGCTCACTATTCCCGAGAGGGGATTGCTTGCTATGGGTTCGGCGGTGATGTCGCTATTGAACCCCCGACGTGGAGGTATCTTCTTTTTTTCGGGCTTAGCTTGTCCAGAACTATGATGGCTAATGTATACACAGATTTGATTGCAGCTCTCGGAGAAGCCACAGCAACACCATACTTCATATACAGGCTCCGAGATGTTATGCTATCATCCCCTACCGGCCGGAAGATCCTCAAAGATCGCCCAAGGATCAACTCCGCCACGATGAGCATGGAGAGGCTACGGAGTTTACCGGACGGCACCGTGGGCAGGGAGTATGCAGCGTGGTTGGACAAGGAGGGTGTCTCGCCAGATACCCGGTCTCAGGTATATTGCTTTCTCCACTCTAAATGTATCTTTGGACGACAGAAGCTTGGATATCGCTAGTACAAGTACAGCCGAGCAAGAGTCCTGATATCTGCATACGGGGAAGCACCTTGGGGTGAACTTCTAACGAGCACTAGGTTCGATATATTGACGATCCGGAATGCGCCTATGTTATGCAGAGATACCGGGAGTGTCACGACTTCTATCACGCTCTTACGGGGCTACCTATCGTAGTTGAGGGAGAGATTGCATTGAAGGCTTTTGAGTTTGCGAATACACTTATTCCCATGACTGGACTAAGTATGTTTGCAGTGGCAAGACTGAAGCCGGAGGAGAGAAGAAGAGCTTTGACTACGTACTTTCCTTGGGCTATCAGAAACGGATTGCAGGCCAAGGAAGTGATCAACATCTACTGGGAGGAGGAGTTGGAGACTGATGTGAAGGAGCTAAGGAAGAGAATCGGCTTGGAGAAGCCTCCGGAGTAAGTCTCGCCATAATTGAACATTGGCTTCGGTGCTAATGCGATACGATGTAGTCTGCGAAAGATCAGAGCAGAATTGAGGGCTCAGAGGAGGGCCGAAAAGGCTGCAAAGGAATCTGTGCAACGCTAGAGCACTGCTTGTATTACTACCACCGCACAAATGGTTCCTTTGCCCATTTTTCCATCGCTCGGTCGCCCAGAAAATTATCAACGATAGCATCAGGGAATTCCAACCCGCTCAGTCCATTATTGGGGTAAAGTTTTCGTAGAAATAGTAGGGCATTGAAAACCCCAGCGAAACACCATCCCCCACCACCGCTTAGGATGACTAGAAAATCGCACGGCCATTCACAGATCGAAGTCGTCGTCGTCGTCAAGGATGCCTTTCCGACGTGAAAAAACGACCTTCTGCTCGGTAGTCTTTTTCTCATCGATGGCGTTGATCAGATCAATCAAGCCCTCCTCTGTGACACGCTGACGAATTTGATTGGAACGAGCCATCATGATCAAACGGTTCTCGAAATCGCGAGCCCTCGATTCCTTGACCATAGCTATACGACCAAGACGGTCGACGGCTTCCGGAGTGAGTATCTGCGAAATTATAGACTTCCGAGCTTCATCTATCGGTTCCCAGATATGAGATTAGAAGACAAACAAGACGCCGTGGGTCGAGAACTGGAAGATAAAAACCTTCTTGCTGTCTAAAGTCGTGGTAAGAAAGATATTTTGCACATGTAACATTTAAAGGGAGAATCTCATGGGACAATACTTCTCATTGTTTCCTCCCTGACTTTGGCCCTGCTGGGCGAGCTCCTGCACCCTCGCCTGGCGAATTTTCTGCAAGTCTATGCCAACCCGGTCAGCATGATACCGGTATGTTCATTCACGGGAAATGAGAATGCAGGAAGCCGAACCATCGTCCTCCATATTGTGAGATCTGCCGGGTGTAGTGTGATGGATGAGAGCGTTTTGACTATAAACGGTGCGTGGGATGGGGCGGTGATGGGAAGTTTGCCTCACGCTCCTCGTTGTCGTGTTTCTCGGCCCCGCATCGCTGGGATTATTGGTAGAGGTGCAGCGGGGGGGGGGGCGAGGCGCAGCGATGGTTGGACAGGGTCCGGGTTCCCTGGATCATGCCTGCGTAGCTTTCCTCCCTGCACGTCTTCAGCAGAGCGACGGCCGTTGTTACCCCATCGAAGGGAAAAATTGCACTCGTTAGGCGCCGTGCTATACTTAGTAGTACAGTGCTCGGAGGTACGGTGCCGTATCATACTTTACCGGTATCACAGTTACTGGTGCTGTCCTCCTACGGGCACAAGTACTCTCCCCATCATGGACTGGTGCGATGTATCGTTGCGGGGCGAGATTTGTTTGAAGTGTGACAGGGTATGGATGTCTTCCCGTACCCGAGTAGCCGCCATATTCTTGCCGTGATACATACTCCTACCCGTACGAGTATTCGATCCTCCATTCCTCCGGCTCTTTCCCCCACCCAATTCGTCACTCATTTTTGCTTGCCACATAGACCAAACAGCCGCCTCCCGTGAGTTGGGGATTCACAGGCTCCAATCGACCAATACCGTTTGTCACTGTCCATCGTAACGCACGCACGCCGCTTATCCCAATTCGATTTCTTGGTTATGGGAAGGATGCCGGCCGTCACTCCATCACCCCCTCCCCCTCTCGAGCAAGTAACTTGCTTATTCCGTGTGACCTTTTTGGCGTTTTTGAGGGTTTAGCGACTCTCGCAGCTGCGATTCAAGGCTTAGTCCTTACCAAGCGCCTGCTATCCCGTCCACTTGGGGAAGAGAGAGAGTGTGTGTTGCACTTTTTCCCTCATCCCTCGAAACAGCCTGCCTTCCTCCTCCTGCTCGCCGCACGCCTATTGCTGCTCGCTGCAGCTTGTCTTGAAGCATCTCGTTTCCTCCTTGCCTTACTTCACCCGGGAAACTTGCTCTGGCTTTGCACGTCGGCCAGCCAGCCAGTCAGCCAGCCAACAATCCGTCAAGATAGACAGATATTGTGGCACCGTCGACGGGACGGACAGTTAGCGAAGATTCCTCTCTCCGGTCCCTTCCGCTGCTACATCCCCATTCTTCCTCTCGCTCATAACCCGTATAAAATTTTTACCCTTTTCTTCCCTTCTATATTCTATTCTCGCTCTCGCTTCCATCCTGTCCTCTTTTCCGCAGAAAGGAAGGCTCAATCCTTACATCGGCTAGATTTTCGCTCCGCTTCGAGCCCTTCCCTTGCTCGAGCATAAAGAAAGAAGAAAAAAAAAGAGTACTCGTACACATCACTCCCACAAACTCTCCTCTTTCCTTCGCTTCCTTGCCTCTATTATACATATTTTTCCTCCGCCCTTTTCTTGACTCTTCCCATCTTACTCTTTGCTCCTGCCTCCGGACTGCCGAGCCATCTTTTTTGGCTCGTTCCAATCCCTTTCGAGACTTATTTCATTCCAAGCCGCCAAGCTGGCTGAGTGAGTTTTCCGCCATAGAACTTGGCTCTCGTAGCCGTCCGCCATGTCGCTAAGTCCTTTCGATCTCTCCCGCAGATATCTTTATCTGGTCCATGCCAACGGGCCGCATGGCCCCCCTTTTCGGGACCCCCCTCGAAACCTCCTCTCCGTTCCGTATCAACAACCGGCCATAAACTCTCGCCCATATCTGTAACCTCCCCGCCAGCGTTTTCCACAATGACCGCCGACCGTCCGAATCTGTACAAATCGACTAGCGAGGGCGCTCTACGGGCTCCGGTTACCGACCGAACATCGAGTGGCAGCTCGACACCCGGCGAGAATGGGAGCACGGATCTTAATATGGAGGTAGCAGCCCTCAGCAATAAGCTCATCAGCGCGATCAACCATCAGACCCAATTGGACGACTCGCTCTCGCAAACGAGGCATGAATTGGAGATTTCCCGTGCCAGAGTCAAGCAATTGGAAGCGGTGGCCAAGGAAAACGCTGAGATGTTGGCCAAGGGACTGCTGGTCAAGAGGTCGGACATCGAGGCCGAAACAAAGCAGCTCAAGGATCGCTTGGGCGCAGAGAGTAGGTTGAGGGTCAAGGCTGAGGAAGAAAAGAGGGCCATGGAGCGGGAATTGGAAGGTTTAACGGCTGCTTTATTTGGTGAAGCCAATGAGGTAAGCAGCTGTTTTTTTGGGCATATTTCCTGCCTGTTCCGGGTCCGGTTTCTCACAGCTAACGGAATCAGATGGTCTCTGTAGCACGGCAAAAGGAAGAGGCTGTCGATAAGAAAAATGAGCAGCTGAGATCTCAATTAGCCGATGCACAGCTCCTTTTGGCCTCTCACCAGGAGCAACTCGCCGAATTAAAGCAGGTGATCCAGCAAATGACAGCAGAGAAGGAAGAAGCAGAGACTGCTATGTCTACCGGGACACCTTCGACTCCAGCACTTGGAAACCGGACGAGCAAAGAATCATTAAGTCGTGTCCTTGAGGTTTTGCACTTGTCTCCCGACTCGGCCACTATCGAGGACATACAGCCGTGCCCGCCCACATCCCTGACGAGCTTGATATATCCTGTCCTTAGGCACGACGTCCCGGCCTATCTAGATTTCTGCGAGGTTTTGCATTCTCCGAAAGGAAGCTCTAGGACTTCGCCCATACCCCGACTGTCGAGTGGCTCTTTTTCTTCTATACAAGCTATGGGTATAGGAATGGGTATTTCCTACGGTTCCTCATCAACCGGTAGTTCCCCCACCGGGCTCTCTAGTGCCCTATTTGGTGTTAGGGCGGACAAGAGTAGTGACAGTCACCCGACAAGTCCTGCGAGTGTCGGCTCCGCCGCCAATGGCAGTGCTCAGCAGCAGATTGGACTTGCCTTGAAGGAAACTAAATTCTTTAAGCGAGTTTTGGTTGAAGATATTGAACCTACTCTTCGGGTGGATTTGGCGCCTGGTCTTTCATGGCTGGCTCGCCGCAATGTATCATCAGCAATCGTTGACGGCTCCTTGCAAATCAATCCCCTGCCTTTGAATTCGAAATCCGGTGCTGTTAGCTGTTCCATGTGTGGTGAGAGCCGGCTGGACGAGCAATATGTCAGGACTCATCAGATGCGCACGAGCGACAGTACAACTGCCCTGAGACACATGCTGTGTACCTATTGTGTCGACCGTACAAGGAGCGTATGTGACTTTCTGGCATTTCTACGAACTCTCAAGGAGGGCATGTGGAAGTGCGACAGTGAAGGTGATGAGAAGCATGCGTGGGAAGAATGCATCAAGCTGAGGGAGCGTATGTTTTGGTGCAGGATTGGGGGCGGGGTCATACCGGCCTTTGTTTACAGGGAATCGGCGAGAAATTCTGAGGAACATGGCAGAGCTGGGGGTTTGAGACCTGTTGGTGACGAGACACCGCATGATCTGCAATCTCCTAGGGCACTAGAATTGAGAGGATATGAGGGCGAGGTGAAATTGGAGGTTCCCAAGAAGAGAATTAGCAAGGAATTACCGCCGATTGCCCCCGAGAAGGCTTCCGTCAGTGAAACTCCATCACCGATAGCCCCTTCGCCGATTGACAAGGAGCTTCCCCCACCTCCCAGAATCTCCCTCGAGAAAGACAGCAAACAAGGGAGTATCGCGAATGAGGAGGCAATTGTTGAGAAGAAAGAGCCGGCCCAGGAGAAGAATGGTCCTGGGGTCGGCACAACCTCGGAGCATTCAGCGTCTGCGGTTTCCATGGGGCCTATAGAGCTCGAAAGGCTGACTGTCTCGGTCGTCAAAACACCTGAGCTGCATGTGATCACTACTGCTCAAAAGGAGCTCACTGTTCCCGCTGTCGCAGACAAATCAGATATGGTGGCTCCTCGAGCAGTTCCAGGGGCTTGGTAGTAATGCTCTAAGACCTTTATTGTACTGGAGAGATTTTATACGAAAGAATATGGGTTGCTGGGACTAGATTTTTACCTGGGGGGTCGGGTTATGGGCAAATGTTTATGTTGGGTTACTGCGATGGGAAAGGGGGAATTTCGTTGGGGCCGAGTATTTTTTTTCCTTTTTTTAATACTCTACTTCATTCCGTGGGTTGGCTATACTTTTTTTCTCTTTTTTTTTTCTTTTTTTCTTTTTCAACCGGCTCCCTTCCCTCTGATATATTGTTTATTACGGCTCTATTGTCTAACTGTGCTTGTTCCTTTGGAGTTCTTCTTCCGTATCCCCACTCTACTTGTTTCTATGATATTTTGTTCCATTTTTTGTTGTTTTGCATTTACAAAGGTTTCACGGTGTACCATGTCTTTTTTCTTCTTTTTTCCTTTTCTTTCCCTAGCTGCTCTACTTTCTGTTTTTCGCTTTCATTCATTCGTTATTGCTTTGATATTATCATATGTTACGGGACATGAAGAAAGAGGGAAAGAAAAAAAAACTGGAATCAAGGGTTATCCTTTTTCGTTTTTTGGCTGTAACGGGTTTTAATATCATAAAAAGCAACCCCCCGCCCCCCGCGGTGTGCTGAGTTTGGTTTTATTTAGTCGGTTAATACAAGGCTGGGCTGGGCTTACGTTCTTCTGGATATTGGTATCTTCTAAAAGAGGTTTTCGAGTGGTTGGCTGTGCGTTTGGTGTCCTAATGAGAGGTGAATTGTTCAGCTTAACTTTGTTCCCCACACCATTTCTCCAGCCTCAACCCGACTTTGGTAGTATACAATAAGTTGCTCAATCCCACCCATATCTCCCCCCTTTCCTCCTCCGCTGCATCTCAAGAACCACGGGCGCAGCGCGCATTCTCGCAAACTCCTTCATAGCGACCGAGTCCGTTTCCGTGCGGATCGCTGTTCCGATTGCCATGAAGAAGCTATTTTCGCCATCAGCTAAATCAACTTGTGCTCCATTGGAGTAGGTGCCAAACCCAAATGTAGCGGCGGAGCCGAGCATGTACTGTCCCAGTGAACGAACGAACCCGTTTGGACCTGCGCCGTGTTTTAAGAGGTTGTAGCCTCCTGGCTCGGGAATTAGTTGTGCTATTGCAGGAGGAGGACGAGGAGGAGGAGGAGGAGGAGGAGGAGGAGGAGGAAGGGAATACCGAAGAGGAAGCCGATGCAGAGTCCTACAGCTGTTTGTGCTCATTAGCATTGATGTAGCGAGAGGGTAGGGGGGAGGAGTGGAAGGCATACAAGTCCCCATTATAGCCCCAAGTTTGACTGCTCTTCGTTAGCGAATTGAATGGGGTGTAGGAGGGAAAGAGGAGGGATACTCTTATCGAAGAGAGTAGGGCCATGGGAGCCATGGCCTCCGGACGCAGATACTGGTACGGGCATGTTTTGTGGGTTCTGAGGCGATGATGATGATGATGATGACGATGATGGTGGTGGTGGGGTGAGCGGGTTGTGGTGGCGGCTGGTTTACCGTATTGGTACATACCGTACAGTACATACCGGTGACAGCCGACCGATTGATTGCGATAAGATATGACAACTCGTGATTTATGCGGGGGGCGGGGGGATAAAGGAATGATATGAGTGAGAGATAACAGATTACTCTGCTCTTTAAGAGTGAATTGGTTCTGAATATGGGTATCATATGATAGGTATATGATATCGCAAGCATATTCTCCACTTTATATTTATGCCCTCGATAGAATCTAAGGGGATAGCCTATGATATGATATCATAGTACCTTGCATCGTTTGACCGAGGGCAAGTTTGACGGAAGAACAAAGGGAATCAGATGCGATAAGACACTCACGTGACCTTTCATAAAAATTTCTTGGTCTTGACCTTGACCCTATCCCTGGTATTGCCTTCTCGCTATCCATCGTGCCATACAGCTTGCCGTTGCATGGTAGGGTATCGTACATCACTCCCCGCTCGACTCCGCTAGGACACCCCGTTGTAACACATCCCGGCACGGCCAGAGTTCGGAACCGCTAACCACCACAACATCAACAACAACAGCAACAATAACAACAACAACGGCGAACAGAATGCAAGCTCCGATCCAGGCTTCCCGAGCTCAGAGCTTCGATGAAATTTACGGGGCCCCAGAGAATTTCCTGGAAATAGAGGTTCATTCCCTTTTTTTCTTTGTCCAGCGGGATGTTCCGATGTGGTTGTGTTGCCGGAAGATGATGCGATGGGGCTGACGATGGTGTCTTGTGTGGTGTGTGGTTCAACTTGTAGGTCAAGAATCCACAGACGCATGGGCTTGGGAGGAAGATGTACACGGATTATGAGGTTGTTTGTCGTGTATGTTCTCTTTCCCCATCTCATTCCACGTTATTTGTGAGCTGACTGACTGACTCACCCCATTGCTGCTAAAGACGAACATTCCCGCATTCAAGGTATACCCTTAAACCCCCTTCACTGTCACCGGTTCTTTTTTACTTTTTTACCTTTTTCCTTCGTGGCATTGGAAAACTAAATGGATTATTGGGACCAGCTCAAGGCCTCTAGCGTCCGGCGTAGATACAGCGACTTTGAACACTTCCGCGACATACTAGAGCGGGAGTCCTCGCGCGTCACCATCCCCCCCTTGCCTGGGAAAGTCTTCACCAACAGGTTCTCCGACGACGTAATTGAGCACCGCCGCGAAGGGCTGCAGAGGTTCCTGCAGATTGTCGTTGGTCACCCACTGCTCCAGACTGGGAGTAAAGTTTTGGCACCGTTTGTTCAAGGTGAGCTTTTCTTTGTCTACTTGCTCGCGGGATTGATTGATTGAGGGGTGGAACTGATGATTTAACGGTGGTGTAGACCCGAACTGGGATCGTACGAGCTGGTCGATTTAATGGACATTAGGGGTACTGTGCGCAGGGAGGGGGCGTTTGTGCTTGGTTTTTATGGGCGGGAAATGCTGGCTGGACGGGTTTTTTCTCTCAATTTTCGCTCTCTCTTCCGCCCTTTGCTTGAAAGGAGATCGGATCGGATCGGATCGGACTGGACTGGACTGGGGAGTCCTTTGCTGAACGAAACCCTACCGATGGAGGTGAATGGATTCGGGGTAGATTGTTTTCCTTTTTTTTTTTAATCAATTATTTGGTGCTTTAGCGATTACCCAACCGACAACTTACATACAGTACCACTTGCTTGCCACTTGCTTGCTTCTATTATGTGAATGCTAGTATACAGACATGACATTTCCACTCATTTCCATGAAGAAGAGGAAGAGGAAGGCATTGATGAAATCACCCTCCCCTCACCTCTCCCCTCTCAAAAACCTCCACTCCCCCTCCATCCCCAACGAAATACAAGACTTCCTTCCCTCCATCAATGTCCCCCTCCCCCGTCCCACCGGCAGTGATGCGCAATACCCCACTAACATCCCTCGCAACGCCCGTCTCCAGCCCTCGCAACCCAAACACCCTCCGCGCTACATGTCCAAGCCCTATAACAAACGCAGCATGCTCCTCATCACGCATGAGCGCCTCATCAATGTTGACGGACACAATCGTACGCTCCGCCATCTACACCAACCCGGCGAGTCAGTCAGCCAGTCATCAAGTCCGTAAGCGGGCAAGGCACGAAGCGGCGGGGGGGAAAGGGGCAATGGCCAACCTCCATCACACAAACCACCATATCCATAACCCGAGCAAAGCCCGCACCCGTCTGCAACAGGATATCCAAACCCTCAAGAACGACCAGTAACCCCCCCCGCCCATCCCCATCCCCATCCCTATCCCCACCAGTGCAGATCTCCCTCATGGCCCCCATCACGACCTCAGACACGGCCCCCACCATCAACGGTAAATCCTCGATTCCGAGGAACGTGAACTTTCCGCTGCGGTCCAAGTGCTGGAGCGGTACTCCCTAACCCGTTCGTCCGTTCGTCAGCGGTGGGATAGATGGGAGGAGGGTGGGGAAGGAAGGAAGGGAGGGAGGGAGGGACCAATTTCCGTAAGCCATCCGTGTGGAATCCTCGCTCATGGATTAGTGATAGGAAAAGGATTGGCGATTTGGGGTTGTCTTCTATCTGCGCTTTCAATAACGTTTGTGTGAGCCAGGGACTCGGGCTCGAGAGGAGGGTTGTTAGAAGTGTTAGGGTGTGTTTGGGGTTTGGATATCTGAGGTAGGCGGTTAGTACACTTGGTGGTGGCATTTTTTTTTTTGGTTATGGGGTTGTGAGGTGGGTGGTGTTTTGTCTTGTATCATAGTGGGGTAGTAGAGTATGTAATGTATGATATGACGGAACCTTATTTTTTTTTTTGGAACATGTACCGGTATGACATGATATAATACCAGTATCATAGCTTCATTCTGGTGGAATGGGTTCTTGGAACTTGTGGTTAGGGTACCATACCTATGGTGTCAATTTTTTGATCTCTGGTTCTCGGAGGTAGAGGGTGAGAGGCATATCGAGGTGATACCCTCACAAGGCATAGCACAGCTTGGCTTGGCTTTCTATCATTTGACTATGATAGATGGAGTTTTACCCGGCCAAAGATTGCCAAGCCTCATCAAGGTTTTTCCCTCGGTAAGCCCTCTTATGATCCACCCACCCAACCAGCAGAATTTTTCTCCCACTGGAAAAACCTACCCTATTCGTCCAAGAACTATCAGCGCTACACAATCAGGGATTTTAGTACCAGGGTGAGAGGGTGAGAGGGTGAGAGATTTTAATTCTAAAGAGGTTTTTTAGGGCATGTGACTAACGGATTCTGTTAATCTAGCGGGTTATTTTCTGGCTCATAGGCTGTCACTGAAAGTTAAGCGGAGCGACCCTTGTCTCGCTGGAAAGACCTACCCTATTCAGCCAGCTATTGGCAACAAAACCAGAAATTTGGGCACGAAGGTAAGGGATTTGAACTTCTAAGAGGTTCTCCAGAGCATGTAGCTGACCTGTTCTGTGAAGCTAGTGGGTCATTTTCGGACTTATTGTTGGATAATCTTTTTCCTACGGGAAAACCTATCCTATTGAGACAGCCGCCAGCTACAACTGGAAATTTAGGCAATAGGGTAAGGGATTCGAACATCTAAAAACTTCTCTGACACATGTGACTGATCTATTCTGTCAATCTAGCAGGTCATTTGGTGACTCATAGTGGGACGATCTTTCTTCTAGCGGGAAAACCTACCCTATTTGGCCACAACAGGAGATTTTGGTAAAGGGGTATAAAATTTTAATTCCAAAATGGTTTTTCAGGGCATGTGGTTGACCTATTTCGTTAATATAGTAGGTCATTTTTTGACTCATAGCCTGTTCCTAAAAAGTGAGCTCATCAACGTTGTGGATTGATCATATCTATATAAAGGATGGATTGTATGTGTTGGCTATTCAATTCTTGGTTTCTGGTACTAACCTTTTACTTTAGCCATCGGCAGTCCCAAAATTGAAGTGGAGTATATTGAAGACAGTACCGATATTGATATCAACGTTTCTATCGACGAGAACGATTATACTCCTTCTCCGCCTCCGTTGTCCTACAATATACTCCTTGACGAACCAATGGCCTCTCCACAAAGCAGTCTTGTTTCTGATTATTCCCCTATTTCTCCTCAAGAGGCCAAGCATTACTACCATGGCCTATACTCCAAGCCAGTACTCGTGGCTCGTACTGGTACTACCCTTTGGACTGTTCCTAGAGGTCCTGAAGCCTACCTTCCATACAAGGAGCTCCGGCCTGTTGGTAGCCACCCCCTTACAGCAATCTGGGAAGATAATCTCGCTTTGGAGATTCATAATATCCTGGAGTGGAGGAGTATTCAGTGGACAAGTACTGATGTCGTGCGCATTGGTATTGCTGGAGAATCAGTCGCACCGGTTATTATCTGGATTGGTGTCAAGCCTAACACACTTTCTGGAGAAGATGGATTTGGGGTTGCTCAAGAGTGTAAGCAGCTTCTGGTAATGAACCAGATTCTTGATGTGGAAATTGAAATCCGTGAGTCGATCATCACACGTTTTGCCGGTCCAAAGTTTCAAAAGCCTGGCCGCGGCCATGATCCTCTAGCCGAGCTGCTTGAGCCCCTGACTTCCTCTATTGGTCTCTTTATCTGCAATGCCAACACTCCCTGGATTGAGGGCACGGGAGGCTTTTACGTTATGGATGATAAGCATAAGCTCTATCTTGTCACTGCTCGCCATGTCGTATTGCCATCGGAACCCCTCAACAATAGTTCCTATAAATACCAGAATACCAGCCAACCTCGTATCAAAATTGCACTCCTCGGTACTGCGGCCTTCTACAAGCATACGGAGAAGATTAAGAATGCTATCCTTGGAAAGGAAATGATTATTGAGTTAGAGGAGAGACGAATAGCAGTAGTGCTAAAAGATCATGAGGGAAGAAATGAAGAAGAGACTGCAGAGGAACAGGCTAATGCAGAGAAGACTATTGAAATGGCAAAAGATGCGATTGTATCTTTTAAAAGATATCAAAAGGAGGTTCTGAAGGGTTGGAGCAATATTAAGGATCGGATCCTAGGTCATATCTACTTTTCTCCCGCGTTAAAATATGGTGCTGGTGAAAAGGGCTATACCGAGGACTATGCGTTGATCGAGATTGATGATTTGAAGATTGATACTGGCAGCTTTACTGGCAATGCAATTGATCTTGGTACCGATATAGAACCTTATAAGTTTACGTGTTTGATGTTCCCGAATCCGCAAAACCGACACTCCTTCAAATACCCAATCAATCGTCTCTTCAAGGTTCAGGGTATTATCACGGAAAAAGAGATACATGAGCCTACCATGTTGGATCAGAATTACGAACCATGTTTAATTGTTATGAAACGTGGTAATACTACTGGTCTGACAATTGGTCGTGCGAACAATGTTTCATCATTTGTACGCCATTATGGTGAAAATGGGAATACTCAAAAGTCTACTGAATGGGCTATCTGTCCCTATGATAAGAAGTCTGGCCCTTTCTCAGAACCAGGTGACTCCGGTTCTAGTGTCGTTGACTGCCTTGGACGTCTCGGTGGTCTCATTACTAGTGGTAGTGGGGCAACCGATTCTACTGATATTACCTATGCGACGCCGATTACCTTCATTATGGATAGTCTTAGGAAGAACGAATATAAAGTTACCCTTAATACGACTATTGCTGTTCAGTCCTCCTAAGAAAATACGCTTGCGATACAATTGAGAGATCGATTGCGGAGGTTGCTGGATGGAATTGCAGTTGGTAAAACAATGGGAGACAGGAGAGAAACCTTTTTTTCTTTTTTTGCTTTTTGACAATTATTCTATTGAATGGCTACTGGTCAAGAAATTGGAAGTCGGAGAGGTTTGTTTTTGTTTTTTTGCTTTTAGACCTTTAGGGTACTGGTATGTTCTGAAGTTTATTATATGGAATGACTATTGGTCAGGTGATAGAAGACTGTGAAGGAATTTTTTTTTTGCTTTTAAAACTTTAGGGGAGATTCTGAAGTTTGCTATGCGGGATGGTTGTTGATCAGATGGTTTGAGACAGTGGAGGATTTTAGGATCCTTTTTTTTTATCGCTTTGAAAAGTTCTGAGCTTATACTGTTATTAAAAAATGAGACTGCCATTCATCGTGATATTGTTTGGTAGATCAGCCATTTACATATTTATAATTCTTAACTGTTACCATTAAAACGCAAGTCTAATACATTACCTTTAGATTGGGTTCTTGAAGTTCTTACATTAACTTGTAAGAGTTTGTTCAGTTATCAAGTTAACAGACTATTTAAGAAAGTAATTGATGATATAGAACTGTTTGCTCTGATAGGACTGTTGATAAAGTGAGTTTGGTATTCAGTTAACACACTTCCATTTACCAAAAGAGGATATACATGGTCAAAAGTGAAAAGGATCGCAGAAGTCTCTTTTAAAGGTTGCTGGTAAGAAGTATCAGAACATGAGATAAGAGTTATTTGTCTGCGCGCTGTATATTAGAAATATTTCATGTTCGGATATTTCTTGCCTGTAACTTGTAATAAGTTGAATTGGAAGTATTATACGATAAAAATCCTATAAATCCACTTTTGCGAATTGGCCTTGTATCCTGTCAATTAGGGATAAAACAATTTGAGAAGAAATAGAGCTTTCTAGATAGAGTATGGTTTGGGGAGTCCTGAGCTCATGGATCTGACTAAGCGGTATTGTGTAATTTTATTAGCCTACTCTGTTAAGCCTATTGTTGTTCCAACAGTGATTTTCTTTGTTAGATTGTGGATTTAAAGAGGTTATCTGGTCGTCAGACAGCGGTTGTTGCAATGAAGATTTGTTGTGATTACTAATTGGTTAGTCAGCACCAGGCGAAAAAAAGTAAAAGGGTTCACCCATGACACCGGGAGGCATAGGTAAGGTCATAACACAAAAGCTACTATGCCAGATAGCTTAAGGGACCGATTGAAACAAAACTTATTTCTAGGGTTTTGGTGGATTGATAGGCAGATTGAAGCAGCCTAGCCGCTCCACTACCTAACTTACCCTACTTCCCAGTGGAAATTCATTCTAGTCCCGGACGGGATTCGAACTCATGACCCAGTATCGAGAGGGAGGGGCCAAACTCCCAACCGACCACTTGACCACGGGTGAACAAGTTCCATACTAACATTTTCCTCTCATATCATACTATCATAGAAGACATGCATGCACAAATGGCATCTGGCAATTGCGCGTAGAACTTCGGTTTTGTACTTCCTCAGCTGGGGCGGAGCTGCATGCTACCTTTGGCCTGTGGGTAGAATTAATACAGGTGATTGAATACTATCGACCGAGGCTCAATGCTTCGGTTAAACATGCATACTCTGAGATGACAAGATGGGACGTCTGCAGACTGCTATAGTATTATGGAGGCCCCGCGGAGCCGGCTGTATTCCGTGTGCTGTGACTGATGCATGAGACCATTGGTATAATAGTATTGGTTATATGATTATGCTAATTACGACCTTATAGAAATTTAATTTCATCCATATAGCTCTTCATACCTAGAGGCAAAGGTCATTGTGAAGGATTTGTACTTTCCTAACATGTGTCCACTCTGATACTGCATATACAACCTAGACCGACTTCCATCTGAGCTACTCGTGCTGGTTGCAGGTTTGTTATCCTCCACAGACATTGGCCGTCTGGTGCGCTACACCTGGGCAGTTGTAGCCCTGGCTCTCCATGATTCTGTCTGTTGTGCTGAGATAGCATTGGAAGTCACCGGCACTTATGCAGTCCTGTATTGATGATACCTCTTAGTAGTCCGTATGAAGGTTTCACATTAGCAGAAATTTGCGCTGCTAGTAGTAGTTCTAGTTTTGCTTTATATTAGGTTTCAAAATTGGGATAGAAGGAAGGTACAGCACAGTATGATACTGGTCGGTAGTGTTCGGAAGTCTTCGGTCATACCCGCTAAATTGGCGGGACCTCGGGGAAGGATGGACTGGAGTTCCGTGAACTCTGCAGGGAGGATAGGATAGGTTTCTGAAGTTTCTTGTATGAACTGATAGATCCCCCAGTTATAGTCAGAGAACCGATTGCTCCATAGTAGATAAGCCTCCCCTGTCCCATAGATAGAAGGAAGTGGGCGAGCCAAAAGAAATTATCTAGCCATCCCGTTCCTCTCTTTGGCTTTATTCCTTCCTCAACCTTCTGCCCTCTTCATACAACCCAAGTATATCAGAATAATAGATAGTGTGGCTCACAAAACGGGCATTGTGTGCCATACCATGTCAGGGTAACCGGACTTAGCTCGGCAGGCCTGATGACAGGAGGGATGCTCGACTTGCGGGAATGGGGACAGTGCGATATAAGACGTTGTACGAATGATTTGTAGTCTACACATGGCCGGTGCGGAATGGGTATGAAGTCAATTCCAAGAATCACAAAGATGTAACACTACTATTACTCAGGGCAGGTACCATCCTGCATCCATGGTCCTCCATGGTTGCGGTGTCGTTGTCAGGCCGAGTGAATGTTGATGTTAAAGCAGTGGATAATAACAGATGTACAGTATTATATATCATAGTTTAGTATGGGATGGTGGGGGTTGCAGGGTTGTTGTTGGACTAAAAAGGTATTGATATCAATTTGGTAGAAAACAAACATATGTCACAATATTTTGCTACAGGCCATGAGGGTTGCCAAGGTGTTGTTGGGCTGATAGGATACCGTATTTACTGGAATAATTGAACCTCGCGCTACGACGTTGAAGTTGCCTGGGCTGGTAAGGGACAGAGCTTTTTTCGTTTTTTTTTGGTCTCAAGCGGGGGTTGGGCGGGTCGGTTTCCCTGTAGTTTTACCTCCTAATCCAAGAGAGGGAATTTTAGACGTCTTAGCAGGAGGTTCAATTGTTCCGGTAAATACGGTATTGATATCAATTCCATTAATAACAGTAGTGGTACACAGTTACATTGGGTAGCTCAGCCCAGAGCTATCCCATGGACGGATGAGACATGCAGATTCCGGACCTTCCAACATGGGTTAGTAAATTTCACTAGTTTGCTGTTTAGTCATCCAGTAAAATAACCTCACCTGTTCCTCAAGGAAGGAATTCGCGTAAGTATTCACACCAGCAAAGACGAGTTTTGAATGTCGAGCAGCACTCTGTGAGCTTCTAGTTCACTCAAACCAAGTTTCCAGCCTGACTGAACCTCAAAAGCGTTTATTCTCAGCTAAGTCTAGCAGTGCGCCACCAGTAAGTTTATAGTATTAGATTAATAGAATATATGTATACAGGTTCTAATATATGAATAGAGTAAAAAGAGAATAGTACAAAACCCATGAGAGCCAGAGCCGAAAAGACTTACCAAAGACGAGGCCAAAATCTTCGATAGCCTCCCTGAGCCACCCGTCTTCGATGTCATTGAGAGTCCATTTCCTCCGCACTCCACATGCCCAATTCTTCCCTCGCAGATAACCAAGAGTCGAAAGCCATTAGAGATCTTTGATCTCTTTATCGGAGAAGATATACTAGTACCAATCATAAAGAATACAAACCAGTATGCTGAAATAAAGCGGCAAGGAGGGGGTAAAAACCTAGGAGGAGTTAAAGGAGATGAGTCGGAGGTTACAGGCCATCCTTGGAGTCCAGTTAGCCTTCCAGAAATACGGATCTTCATTGGGCTTCAGATCTGGATAGGAATAAATTGCTTACCAGCGATTGAGGACCATTGGCAAACTGATACATGCCATCTGATTATGCAATATATGTCCTGCAATCGCTATCAGCAAATCAAGCGCTACTTCCATATCTCCCCCCCAGAAGATACCTATAAGCAGGAAGATTGGTGGCAGAAAATGGAACCCTTGGCCTCTCATTTATGCCAGCGTTTCCAGCAACATTTTTTACCCTCATCTAACCTCTCGTTCCATGAAATGATGGTGCTCTGTAAAGGGAGGTCAGCACATACGATCAAGCTTCCCGGAAAGCCCATAGATCAAGGGTATGAGATCTATGCACTTTGTGATCAGGGATATACTTATCTCTTTTTATTTTACTCAGGGATTACTGGAAATGAAGTTAGCGAGTTTACTCAGACAACATCCTCCTATACCCATATTAGTAAAGAACGATCGCTAGCACTATACAATCACAGTAATCGTAAACTTACCAAAAGTGAAACCCTTAAACTCTCAACTGGTTTCTCACCTACTGCTCAGGCAGTATGTCATCTAGCCTTTTCCTTGCCTTTTCAGTCCTATCAGTTTAATATCAATATGGATAATTACTTCACTAGCATACCTCTATTTCGCCACCTGTGAGATCATGGCCTCGGTGCAGCTGGCACCACATGAGCAAACCGCCCAGATTTCCCTTCTACTTTAACGATTAATAAAGATATCACAAAAAAAAATACTGGAATGGAATCACCTATCGGGAGTCGTGGTGAGTGGAGTTTGTGCTGCCCTTTGGCAGGATAATAACACCGTGGTGTTCCCAACTACCATTCACGACCTTCGTCAGCTAGTTCTCAGTAATCGGTGAAAACCTAAAAAAACAAGCACCAATACCTCCGCTGTCTGTAAGCCATTTGCCACCCATGAGTATAAAAAGCTTCTCCCTATTCCAGCATTAGTAGACGATTACAACCAGTATATGGGGGGAGTGGATATTGCGGATCAGTTATGAAGCAATTATCCCTGTCACCAGAAGAGCCGGCGGAACTGGCTCCCCTTATAGTTCTGGGCTCTCGATACCGCAATCACAAATACATACCTTATCGCTCGCTCACTCTCTCCCAAGCGTGAACACAAGGCCTTTCGCCGTGAGCTTGCCCTTGGACTCGCTGAAAGTGGATGGTCTCAACTCCATCCTCTTCCCCACTCATTCCAATCAGAATCCAAGTCCTATGTGACACCGAGAACGTCACTTCCCCCATTCCACCTTCGTACTACTGGTGACCACCAGCCATCCTCCTGATCGAGCCAGCGGCAGCTATGTTGGTACTGCCACTATAAAAAGCTCCATGGAGATCCCAAGAACCCTCCTTCTGTCTGTCAAAGAAAAGAGCATCTACAAGCCATTGAGGTTAGCAAAACTGCGACTTGGTGCCCCAGATGTCAATTACCTTTGTGCATAAAGAACCGATGTTTTTTTTGGATTTTCACACGGTACACTCCCATTCCTAGAGTCCTTATACCCTTTCTTGGACTCCAAGAACTCTCTCTATTTATCACGGCAGGACGGCAAGAGTGGTTATGATAGTATGAAGCCTATCGGAATATTGGCATAGGGTTGTTGTGTTCTGAATTTGATATCACGTGTTGAATTAGTAATGGTTTTCTTGCTGGGGTCTCCGGCTACTATTTCCCATGTTGGAAGGTCCAGAATCTGCATGTCTCATCCGTCCATGGGATAGAGATTACAGAGCTTTTGTTGGCATGTGCAGATATTGACCAGGGCTTTCATAGTATCGACATTTGCAGTCAGAGTACTGTAGTTTAATGACACCTGCAGCAAGATGGTCTGAGTCGACACGGGCTGGCTTTCTACTGCTGTTGGCCACATGCAGCCTTTCACTGCTAAATACTATTAAGACTAGCGTTCCCACGTCGGCTCCAACTTTCGTTGCGGAAATGGAAGCATAATGCTGTTAGCATGTAGAATGGTAGTGCCGTAAAAACTCAAATAACTGGACCCGGTTTCATGTAGTCCGAAATTTCGCTCTATTGAAAGGAGGGAAAAAAAACACAGCAAAAACACAGGCCCTTTCTCTCCTCTGAGACAAAAACAAAAATTCCTTGACCTTACTGAGAGGGAAAAGCCCCATGACATGAAACCGGGTCCAATCATTCGAGGTTTTAGGGTACGTGTAGGGTAGAGATGTGCGGCCAGATGTTTTGTGTGAGATAAGATTGCGGGGGAATGAGATTGCGCAAATTAGATTGCGGTCGGATAATTGCCGGTGCTGAGTCAGGATTCTTGGCCCTCGCATAATCTACTTGTAGGAACAAAATGCCTTTTCTTTCCACAGAAAAATATACCCTTATCAGCTAAGAACCACTTAGCACTGCATAACTATAGTATTTTTCAGCTATAGGGTAAGAGGTCCTAACTCCTAAGGTGTTTTTCTAGCCCAGCAACCACTCTATTCTATTAATCGAGCAAGTCACTTTATGACTTATAAACCATTTCTGAGCAATCTACAAGCTTGACACATCTCTATAAATTATGACTTGTATTTCCCTAGTGTTACATACTTGATTTTCTGTTCTAACCTTTTGTTTCAGATATCATTAGCAACAAGCTCTGTTCTAAGCCTGTTGATCTAGGTATTGGCTTTTACTCAAACAATCTGACAGGCTTTATTTCTTTATTATTCTACAATATAAGTTTCACCAACCAACTCAGAATGACCTCAGCTCAGAATACTACTACTTCTGATTATCTCCCCATCTCACCAGTAGAGACCAAGCACTACTACCATGGGCTATACTCAAAGCCAGTTCTTGTAACTCGCACAGGTACTAATTCTTGAAAGCCTCTTACTGGTTCCAAGTCATATCTTTCATATAAGGAGCTTCGGCCTGTTGGCAATCACCCTCTTATAGCAGTATGGGAAGAAAATCTTGCTTTACAGATCCATGACATACTGGAATCAAGTGAGGTAAAGTGGACCAGTACTGATGTAGTACATATTAGTGTGGAGGGAGAATCAGTTATGCCAGTTATTATCTGGATTGGTGTTATACCTAATACACTTTCTGGAGAAGTTGGTTTCGCTATTGTTAAGAAATGGAAACAGTTTTTGGTAGCAAACCAGATCCATGATGTTGAAGTTGAGATTCGAGAGTCAGTTGTAATACACTATAGAGGTCACAAGCTTCAGAAGTCCTGTAGGACCTTCAATACAACTACTGAGCTACTTGAGCCCTTGACCACCACAATTGGTCTTTTCATTTGTGATACCAGTACCCCTTGGGCTGAGGGTGCAGGTGGCTTTTATGTTACCGATAATAACCCTAAACTCTATCTTGTCACTGCTTGCCATGTCGTTTTGAAATCAGACTCAGTGAACAACTCCTACAAGCACAAGTTTACTAGTCAGCCTCATATTAACATTGCTCTTTTTGGTACCACTGCCTTTAACAAATATGTTGAGCAAAGTATGCTATTAAAGCGAAAGAAATGATTATTGAATTTCAAGAGAGATGTATATAAGAGACAGTAGAAGGTGATGAGGATATAGATGAGGCAGAGGCTGCATAGGAACATGCTGATGCAGAAAAACTTATTAAGGAGGCAAAGGATACAATTGTTATTCTTCAGATACTCTATACTAATATTCTAAAAAGCTGAGGCAATATTGATAACCGTATTTTAGGCCATAATTGCTTCTCTTCTTGCTAAGAATTTGGAGTTGGTCAAAATAAATATACACAAGACTATGTACTGATTGAGATTGACTACTCTAAGATTGATAGTGCTAGCTTTACTGGCAATGCAATTGATCTTGGTACCCAGATTGCACCAGATGAGTTTACACATTTGATATTTCCCAATTATCAAAATCATCACTCCTTCAGATATTCAATCAACCGCCTCTTCAAGGTCAAAGGTACAATCTCTGATGCAGAGTTACATCAATCTACTATTTTAGATCAAGATGGTGATCCATGTCTGATCGTTATGAAGCGTGGCAATACAACTGGTTTAACTATTGGTCGTGCAAACAATATCTTATCATATGTGCACAGATATGATAATAATAGCAATGCTCAAATCTCAATAGAATGGGCTATTTGCCCTTATAATAGGAAATCTGGACCCTTCTCTGAGTCAGGTGACTCTGGCTCAGGGATTATAGACTGCCTTGGATGTCTGGGTGGTCTTATTACTGCTAGTAATAGTATAACCAATTTCTGTGATATTACCTATGCTACACCTGTTTCCTTCATCATTGATAGCCTTAAGGCTAACGGTTATAATACCACACTTAATGGTATTATCCCTGCCAAAGTCTACTTTTGAAACCTGCTAACTATATGATTTGATATTAGTTTAGAAATTTACTACATAGACTTTATCAAGATGATACGAGGAAAAGGCATATCTTTCTTTTGTTTAATTGTCTTGCTTTTAAGGTTTTAGTGCTTATAATATTTTCCATTGATCAGACTAATATTTCTAATAATGTGGTTTACTTGGTTGTCTACTTGTGTGTTTATAATTATTAGTTGTTACGAGTATTAATATATATAAGCAAGTATATGATTAACTATAATAAAATCCTATGTTAAACTTGCTACAACTACATTTCTAATCATGATCTGAAATCAGATCTGTGCTTCTGATCACTACATAATACAGTGCCTTGCACTTAAAATAGGTACTATGCTCAATGTAGTACATAATGCTCAACTTTAAATGAAATCAATAAAATACTATATTTTAAATTCTGTATTTCAATTGAAATACTAATCTTTATTCACAATAATATCACAAATTAATAATGTATTAGGACTAATAAATGTTGATTGCATACTTATAATATACTAATACTGGTTTTATTATGATTCCAAGCCTAGAGTATTGGTACTAGGGTAGATCATGAATTCATTGTACAGAGCAGGGATCAGGGGTTGGTTAGCAATAGTACTGCACCCTCGCGAGGGATAAGATACTATAACATGCCACAACTACCGCTAACTGTCAGAAATCATCATAATCGTAATCCGCAATTCGCGCAATGCTACTATACCAATCCTTTTTTACCTCCCCCCGCCCCTTCGCAATTGTAGCAACGGAAGAAGTGGAAAGGGAAACAAAGGGCAAAAAAAACAAAGAAAAAAAGGCCAGAGAGGACGAGAAATTTAATACGGACCTCAACTCGAGTTACCACATACGATATGAATTTTTTTCTGTTTTATACAATGTAATGTAGTATAGTGGAGGCAATAACGAAAATGAAAAAAATGAAAACAAAAAAATAACACCATTCCCAATTCGCCGCTCCCACCTACCGCAGACAGACCAAAGTAACATGAGGAAGGAAATGAAAGAAAGGAAGGAAGAAGAGAGGGGAAAGAATATGGGCAAAAAAAAAAGAGTAAAGAAACCCAAACATGATATGACTATCCAGGGAAGACTAAAGGAGTCAAAGGCGAGTGAGAAGAGCAAAAGGCAAAAGGCGTACACCAAAGATAGACGGTAGGTGGAAGAAAGAAAGAGAGAGAAAGAAAAAAAAAAGAAGAAAAAAATGATGATAATAGGGAGAGGGGAAAAGAAACAAGAGAATGAAGGAAGAGAAGAAAAAAAAGCAAAAAGGTCAAGTTAATTTTACATACGATTTTAACCATATTTTTTCTTCTTTCTCTCTCTCCATTTTTCTTTTTTATAATATTTCCCAAAGAGTGAACATCTCACATCGCAATGATATCCTTTATCTTCTTTAAACTCCATGAAGTCATTGAATCAGCTCATCTCCGATACGGCGTTTTTTGTGTATCGTCTCGGGATTGGCCTCCTCGCTGAGCCTCTTCACGCTCACCTTGTCCTGACTGGTGTTCTCCGTGGTGGAGGAGGGACCAGCGCCACCGCCAATGTTGATACCCGAGAGGCTCACGGGCTCTTTGCTCCCCATTTCGGTTTGTGGGTGAGGGGTCGTGGAATTGCCGGTTATGGAGGGGTCGATGTCGAAGATTGGATTGTTAGCCATGTCCTCCCAGCGAACCATATCGTGGGACACCTCTTGTCCGTTGCCCTGTGCTGGCTCTTTCCCGTTCCCCTGGGCAACGGCGAGGAATTCCTCCGTGATTTGCTCGAGGGTGGTGCCCGAGAAGCCTTCGTTCAGAGCGGGGTCCAAGGCAAGGCTTCCGGGTGCGGGCGATTGGTCGGAGGAGGTAACGGGAGTGTCCCCCGTTCCCCAGCCGGGTGAAAGGTGGCCCGCGAGAAGGCTCTGCATTAGAAGTGATGCGCTATCGCTTTTATTCGGTCCCTCCAATCCTGCCCCACGGCGATCCTCCAACTCCCCGTTAGCTTCGATGGCATCGGTAGCCTTGCCCTTGCCATTGGAACTCGATCGAGGGGGTTTAGGGCGCTGTCTAGGCCGAGCTTTAAACCCAGCCGATTCGTAGCGATCCGGGAAAGCGTTGCGGAACCTAGACCAATTAGCAACACATCACCAAAGGCAAAACTCGATAAAGATACCTATCGCGAAGATCCGTTCCTCGACGGTGGCTCAGTTGGAGGTCGGGATCGCTCTGAATCTTGGACCATGCCGCTCCGTGCTGTACAAGTTAGTTTTGATTGTATACGGTTTCGGGCGATCAAACTGTTGGGTGGGCTGCATGGTACCTCCCGAGAAGGGGAGGTATAAAAGCGCAATACATACAATATTGAAACCATGAAGGAGACGGGTGTCTTCCTCAGAGGTGAACTCTCTCCTCTCGCGACGCTGAACCTTAGGAAAGCTATTGGGGACACCGAGTTTTTCGAGGACCTCGACATGGTGGAGCTCAGTTTTTGTGGTCTTCTTCCTACCCTTCTCGCCCTCGACCTTGGGGGTCTTGGGCGGTAGGGGGGCAACGACAATGGTATCACCCTCCGGCGCAGGACCGGGTATTGGCTCGGCATCTTCCTCGGACTCGAGATCGTTGGGCTTTCTGTATTCTTTGGGGAAACACGTGCGAAACCTGTTCGTCTCATGGTTAGAGAGGAAAGAAAAAGAAGCCCCCCTCCCAAGCGCAAGCAGTCGAGCATTTCAGCGACGAACCTGTCCTTCAAATCTACAGATGAGCGCCCATTGAAATGAAATCTTGGATCTTCAAGAACCTTTTTCCAATTCCCCACACCGTGCTAGAACAAGGGCAATAGAGATCAATAACACCGTTGTGCATGAATTCGGCGGGCGGCATTGACTTACTGTGTGACACCCCTTGATAAGGTCATTCGTCTCCTCCTCTGTCCATTTCCGACGGACTCGGCGATTAGATGATTTTTCGCCGGGTGTGGAATTTTTGTTTCCAGCCCCACTTTTAGGGGTGCGGACTTCGGACGGTGGCATAGCTGATGGAAGCAGCGTAGGGTATGAACGACCGCCTGGAGTGGTGATCTGGTCTTGGCGGTCGTTGTTGGATTTCGCTTTATCCTTTGATTTTTCCCTCTCCTTCGGAGTTGGTGTAGTTTTTGTGGCAGTCATTCGGACGTTTATCGAGTTTTGAATGGGCTCCGCCTGTGACTCCTGACACGAAGGGTCATTGGGCGACTCCCGGGAATGGAGTTGAAGATGCGGCTGCTGCTGCTGCTGCTGCTGCTGCTGTTGCGGGGGCTGTTGCGCCTGTGGCTGTGATTGCTGTTGATTAGGTTCCCTACGCCCCTGTTGATATTGCGAGGAGCTGTAAGCGTCTTGAGAAGCGGATGGCTCGAGAGGGAGAGGGCGATCTCTGGGCTGGGTGTCAGATCCTAAAGGAAACGGAGGGACATCGCGGATTGGAGGCAGATTAAGAGCAGCCAAAAGGTGCCTGGTCATATCCATGGTGACCGGAGTGGAGGTGGTGGAAGCGACGAATTGACTGTTGGCGGAATGCGCTGTGCAGAGCGAGGAAACGAATGGAGGACAGCAGGGAAAATGGTGCAGTGATGGTGGTGTTAGAGACTGTGGGGGTGTAGGAGGGAGGGCAGTGGTGCTTGTCCGCAATGGTCCAGGAAAGAAGAGGGTTGTCCGGCGCCTGACTAAGCGATGGGGGAGCCACCTTACGGTATCATATGGTGCAACCAACAAGAGGTTTCGGTTGCGGGACAAGGTTAATGGGGATGAAGAATGGCACCCTGGACCCCCCGTCTGCTGTGACTGACGGACAGTGGAGCGAGCGAGCGAGCTGGGAGGAGGGATGTTTGAGCGGAGGCGAAAAGTTGGCGGTTGGAGGGTAAATGTTGGCAGATGACCATCGCCCTTGGCCTATGGTATGATAGTGGGTATGATACGGTAACTTATGATATTATATTATTGCGATGATAGGGGCGTCTCCGGTCTGCCATCGTAATATGGGGGGGAATTCGATGGCCAGCACGGCGCCCAAACTGGGAGTGGCATTGCGAGCATATATATAATGTGCCCTCCCTCTCGACGAGTTATTCACCCACGAGGCGCACAGCGTCTCCTGTTAATGCCGCACGACGGGAAGCCTTTCCCCCGCAAGCACGGCAAACCACTTGCCTCCAGCCGCCGTGATGGTGACGCCCGAGTATTCCCCAGCATCCCAAACCCGAACAGCTTTTCACACAAAGAACTCCAGCTTTTCCGCTGCTAAGCTCGCGGTGGGCACAGGGCTGGATCGCCTCATGCACCTCGCCGTGAAATTGGATCATCTTGCTTATGATATTATTTGGGGCTGGTCACGTTATCCAGATATCACCATAATAATATTTATGATAGACTATGGATAGATTTAGGGCAATGCCCCACATCCTGCACACCGGCACTCGAATGCGGATCTCCCGCACCCGCGCCAGAAAAACAAGGTATCATACCGGAAGTGTATCACCGGTATCACATAAACAGCATCATGGGTGTGATAATATTATTATTATGATAGCATAAGGTCCACGAGATAACGGTAGCCCGCCCTTCACCCCACCCTCACCACGCCCATAGAACTCCACAACCCTCGTCCGCCAGCGGAGCCCCATAGCCATAACGACACCCTGCCAGCTGCATCGAGCCCATCTCAGCATGCACGAGTACGCGCTTCCACCCTTCTTCCACCTGATCTACGCTGTCATCGAACCCATCTCCACGTACGTATCATTCCCGAGCACAGCCAAACCCCCGAGCAGCCACGCCCCTTTTGACACTCGTTTTGATATGAGGGACGCTCAGGCTTTCAGGCTTCCTGTACATCGTGATGTCCCCGGAAGCCTTTCTCGCTGAACAGATGCCCCTGGCCCCCGAACAGAGGGCCACCCTTTCGCCCAGCGTTAGGGCTAGTATCCTGCAGCTGGCGAATTGCTACCTGCTGCTCTCAATGTGCTCCACCGCCGTTCTTAGGAGCACCAGGGAAGAATGCGTGGTTAGGAGGTTCCTCCTCGCATTGCTGCTCGGGGACGTTGGGCATGTGTTCGTTACCCTTCCCCGCTCGAGTGCCGGTACCGGTATGTGCCCCGGGCCAGTAAGGCTGACGCGTCGTTCCCGGAGGCTTACGGTAGTTACCTCACCTACGTTGCTGTCGGGGCGGACTACTTCTTCAGCCCCTCCCAATGGAATCTTCTTGCCCATGGAAATCTCACGTTCACCGTAAGACCCGGCTCCCAAGCTTCCCCGCCCTCGACGAGTCTGACCGATCCTTCAAGATATTCCTGTTCCTCTCGCGGAGCATTTACCTACTTGGCTGGGGCGGAAACCCACGCTCCCAGGGGCCCATCAGGGCAAAGAGCGACTGACAGGGAGCATCGCGTCCGGGGCCTCCGTAATGTACTTGTACTCGCAGAGATAGCTGGCCCGACAGCGGCATTGAGTAAAACCATCCCACTACATGTCCTGCTGCGCTCGTGCGTACCAATGGCATGAAGACAATCTGAGACTGGCGTTTTATCTTGAATCACGTGATGTTGATGCCATCGCGTCTCGCACGTGGCCGGGCGGGGCGGGGCGGGACGGCGAGCGCTTGGCGGGACACTTGGGGCCCGAAGCCTCCCGCACTCGTCTCGTGCAGTCCCGTACCCGTACCCTAAACCTGAGTAAACCCAACCCTGGGGAGGGAGTATCATATCATAATATCATACCCTATCCCTCGATGTTTGAACACAGACCGCTAGCCGTATGATATCATAACCATAACATTGGGGTATTTCATATCATACCAGTGGCCTCGGTATTGTATTGGGGGAGCCCTCTTTCCCGGCCCTTAAGTAAGGCTACGGTGCTGTTATGTACTTTCCCCTCAAGTGCTGTGCAGCGCCAGCGCGGCACCGGTATCGGAACTGTGCATGTCCCATTGCCCACACACTGTTGTTGTTCCGCAGTGTCTTGAGCCCGTCTGTCGGCTTGACGCCCCACGCTGCATTGCTCTGCTCGATGTATGGTGCGAACAGCCCCAACACGGCAGGCCGAACAGCTTCCTATCGTACCGGTAACGGCATGATACTCTAATCGCCGAATTGTTCCCTTGTTTCGCCCTTTCTTCCCCTTTCGGCACCGGGGGTAGCACAATGCATCGGGGAAGAGTGAGAGAAAGCGCCCCCAATCCAGCGACTTGGACCAACTCCCTACCGTATCAGATCATCAGCGGAAATCGCCGCACCGGGCCAAAACGGGTTTAGTTTAACGGGTCATCGTGGGGGATTGGCGAATGCTCGAGTGTGATAAACCTACGGTACCGGTACCTGTACTCGTACCGGTTCATGAGACCCGACGCGTCCAGAGGACCCGGGCTCGGGAGCTTTTGTCTCTGACGGCGAATCGCAAGAGATCTTGCTCAGGCGCCCGAGTCCTCTCTCCCATTGGAGTGAGCAACGGCATCAAGGTCTGGATTATGGATGACTTGAACATGAGTGCCGTAGGCCGCGCAACGGTGGTGTACAGTACAGCACTGTACCTCCATGTCAGCTTATGATAATGCCCCGCAAAAATGAAACTGGATCGTCCTTAAACTTGAACGAACTTTCCATTGGCTTTACCACCAAGAGCTGGGGTCCGGAGGTATGGCCATAAGGGATTCCCGTGGACTAACCGTCATTGTTGAAACCAAACCTACCGCCCAGGTAAACTTGGCTCGATGGGGGACCTCCCATATCATTAGGAATTTAGGAAAATCTGGGGCTTCGAACGGGACCCCGGATCGTAGACTACCGTACTCTCGTAGAAACAAGAGGGTTTTCTGAATTTCTAGATTGTGATCATTCTGGATGAACGAAATCGCACGTATGAAGCCTGATTAATCCGAGCGGGAGACTGCTTTTCATGGAACCGCATGGCGACAAGGGCAGGTCAGTTCCCCGTTTTCTCTATGATATGGGGAAATAAGTCAAGGCCCAATGTGTCGAGGATTGCAACCTCGGAGCTGGTTGACCAATTGCATGGTCCGCAGGTTTCTACCGGATTACTACGGAAGGTCCTCCAATGCCAAAAGTTGCGGGTAGTTTTTTCCATCCATCCATCCACCCATCCTTCCTTCCTTCCTTCCTTCCTTCCTTCCTTCTTTCTTCAGGCGAATAAGCTATGGCACTGCCATTATCACCCCACAGCGGACGTTATCAAAACTTGAGTACTGATCCTCTACCGGTGCATCGCAACAACACATCCCTCCGCCGGTGGTCCCGGCGGGTGCTATGGTGCAGTGCATACCATAATTACGGTATCAAAGACCGGTCAGTTTAGGCCTACGGCACTGGTTTCTCCACGCCAAGAATTGGAACCCTTGTGAAATAGCCGCTACATACGGTAATGAGGGCGAGGGTTGACGTGTGCTCTACTGTGCCGTATTGTATCATGCTTTGAAGGGAGTGGCATGGTGGAAGGGGAAGATCAGGCTACCGGTAGCCTTTTATTTTCCTCTGGGGTGGGAGTGCCACTTGGGTTGGAATGGAATGGGGACCTCTTTTCTGGGCTGTTTTTCTTTTCTTNGGGGATGGGGCGTTCATAGACCCATCTCCCGGGGATCCACGTCTCTCTATTTGGGGAAGAAGCTACTTGCAGTGCCCGGGAGCATAAAATCCTACTACAGTATTACCAGCGAATAGGATAGGATAGGGATGGGGGGTCGATCCTGACAAACTGCTGTGAAGATGCCTAGAGGTGCTGGGAACCTGGCCTACGATCACTTCCGACCTGACTCCCCGGGGGGGCCGCGGCCTGCCAGGTTTGATGGCCGGAGAGTGGCCCACAGAATCCACATCCCTGAGCCAACCGAAGGGGTTACATGTACCTGGTATGATGGGAGCTTCTGCTGATATTGGGATCTGAACGCTACCAGTCTAATGCTGTTGTTGGTGTTTTAACGGTCCGCGTGGTGCATCTGACCCCTCGACATGGAACTTCAAACGACATGCCTCTAATGCCATCCTTGTTATGTTTTCTTTGGAGGACCGAGCCTTAGAGGGGGGGGGCACGATGGCCGGTCGTTACAAACTACAAATTTATCTAGAACGCGTTATAGCAGGAGGGGTTCCTATCCCCGCACCAATTCAACACGGGGGGTCTTATGAGATCATTGGCGATTATCGCCCCGAGACGAGACGGATGTCTTCTGTCCGGTCTCCGGGCACCGGCACGCACAATGTCTCCCGTGATCCAAATTGAGAATTGAGTGCAAGTATTTTTCCGGGTTTATTATGCCTTTTATCTCTCGAGTCGCCTTTACCGCCAAAGGAAGCCCAGCTCCAGAACCCCGCAACTTGGGCACAGTTCATTGGGGAGACTTGCAAGGGCCGATTCTCCCCGCTACAAGGAGGCTTAATATGGGAAGCCTTTTGGATCGGCGGAGGAAGTGAAGGCCTGGTGGTGTCGGCTTAGGAGTTGGGGTATCGCTGTTGTAAGAATGGTTGTGTGCTGGTGGGGGGCTTTGAAACCAAGAGAAATGTGAGTTATCATGCCATGGCTCTTGGAGTTTTTGACGGTGGAGCCTCCGGGAGCTAGGCCTTGGCAAGACTCGCGGAACATTGTTTGCCTCCCTTGTTTGCCCTTCCTCGCAGGCGTGCTCGAGCAGCGGGGTATCATATTATGATGGGTTATGGTGAATGGTGATGGGTTGAGGAATGCTATGATATGATACGTCTTTCTTTCGCCTTGTGGAATGATTAGGGTTAGGGTGTGACAAGTGTCAAAAGTCCGATGGGAACATGTGCGACTCTGCCCAAGCCATCTAATTTGGGACGTAATTGTGCAGCGGAGAGAAGGAGAACTTGCTTCGATCATAATACCCAACTCTGTTCCCGGAAAAAAAAAAAAAAAGAAGGAACCCTAACCCCCCGTCTCTGCGAATCGAATTCCTTCTAAAAGTCCGGTAATAAGTTGACCGTCGAATGAGTACAACTTCTCCACCATCATTTCTTTCCTCGCACCTTCTTCTACTTGTTTCTGTTCTCGTCCGTTGTTGAGCCGCTCATCTGTGTCATTTCGCACCTTTAAGGGTTACGCCTCCAACTGTGGATCACTGCGCGAACACACAAACACCCTTCCAAACTACCGGACCATCCCCTTCAACAACCGTCCCAACCATTTAGCCCCTTCCCAGCCTTCTGCCATCTTAAAGGCGGTGTGAATTCCCCGGAAAAGCATCATACAAACAATCACAATGAGTACCATGTCACCGGAAGAGCCACAGCCTGATGTTGCGCCCAAGGAGGTGGTGAACCGTCCGAGAAAGAATACAGCATTCGAGCAATTGGACCGCCCCGGCTCAGTTCGTGTGGGTGGAGTTCTGACCTGGGACTGCTCCACCGCTCACTGCTAATAGAGATTGTAGATTAATGTACAAGGAGCTTTTATAGTGGACGACGATTCATCCACTCCTCCACGGAGCGGCTCTCCCCCACGTTATACTGGGCCCGGCGAAACCAAAGACATTCGCCTGCCACATCACAAGACTGGAGTATCACACATTGCCGTTGATGTGAGGCCCATCGCTCCGTGTAACCCCTCTTTGTCGCTAACATCTGTTCTCCCTAGATTGGTGGTTCGTTGGCAAAATGCGTCTATTTCACCCAAGATCCCAATGGTCAGGGCGGAAAGCTAAGCTTCAAGAATTTCGAAACCGAGCATATCGACGACCTGATCGGCTTCATGGATAGTCTTGTCAACGGAAAGCGCTCGGGAAATGACGATTGTCTGGTGAGCAAGAAGGATCGCTTGCACATCATGGCCACCGGGGGAGGCGCATACAAATACTACGACAAGATTAAGGAAGCGTTGGGTGTTGAGGTTTATAGGGAAGATGAGATGGAATGTTTGATAGTCGGTGAGCGCGCGTGCACTGGACAGCCTTTACCCGGTTTCAACGTTGAGTCTAATTGGTTCGCAGGTCTTGATTTCTTCATCACCGAGATTCCCGACGAGGTTTTCACATACAGCGAAGAAGAGCCCACCCAATTTGCTGAGCGGCGGGTGGACATCTATCCGTACTTGGTTTGTATTCCCAGCGCTTCTCGTGGCGTCTTATGGATTGGCTTCTAACGTTCTGCGCTGCAGCTGGTGAACATTGGTTCCGGCGTTAGCATGATCAAAGTTTCGGGCCCTCAACAGTTTCAGAGAATCGGCGGATCATCAGTACGTATTCCGTTTTTGTAGCTTGTGGGCATCGCTGCTTTGAGTCGCGCAACGGCTCACTCTTGTTAGCTTGGCGGAGGAACCCTCTGGGGCCTTCTGTCGCTTTTGACGTCGGCAAGATCGTTTGATGGTATCGCCCATCCAGTGTTGAGCTCACCGGTGCAACATAAACTAACCACGTTCGCGCAGAAATGTTGGGGATGGCTGAAAAGGGCGACAATGCCAAGGTTGACATGCTTGTAGGTGACATATATGGTGGCGGGTACGGCCGGATGGGCCTGAAATCCTCTACTATTGCCAGCAGTTTTGGTAAGGTTTTCAAGAAGCAGGTGGAATCCGGTGCGGAATACTGTTCGGAGTCTTCCACCGCCAGCGGAATGAACAGAGGCTTCGAACCTGAGGACATTAGTCGGAGTTTGCTATACGCGGTCAGGTGAGCTACGATAGCCATTCGAGATGAAACACGACTGACAATGCCTAGCAACAACATTGGACAAATTGCATACCTTCAAGCCCAGAACCATGGTCTTGAACACATCTACTTTGGCGGTTCCTTTATCCGAGGTACGACTCCCGGTGGCCCCGGCGTATTTGTTACTCTACTAATGCTTTCTAGGCCACAAACAAACCATGAACACCCTCTCCTACGCCATAAAATTCTGGTCCAAGGGCGAAAAGAAGGCCTACTTCCTCAGGCACGAGGGGTATCTGGGCTCCGTCGGCGCCTTTATTCGTCGACAACCCAGGAACTGGGGTCGTCGATATAGCACCGGTGACGAACACCCGTACCCGGGCATCCGCTTCAACAAAGAAGTTTGAACGTACTCGAGCAGTACCAGCACCATTTCTTTCTTGAAAAACGAATATATTATATTATTTAGTTAGAGTTTTTTTGTTTTAGATTTTTTATTTTATTTTTCCGCTATCGGAATGATCCGTCGTCTGTGTGGCGTTGGTATGCTTACTTAATCCTCTACAATTTCTTTTTCATTCTCTCCTTTTTCCCAGATCCTCTCTAAGTTACTCCTCACTACTCGTAGCTAGGGTGAAATTACAACGACTTGCGTGATGGGCCGGTGAATTGCCTACCGGTACTGTACTTGATTTACCTACCCACCCGGCATACTATCCCAGTTCAACATATTGACTGCGCGTGTGCATGCGTGCGGTATGCGGAATGCTCGAGCTTGGCCAAAGCAGAGCAGCGGAGATAGTATTGTGTCTGTCATACCTGTTATATCATGTTAAGTTCGTGCGCACTCGCTAGGTGGCTGTTTTTTTAATAACACAATACAATAACATAACCTGGGATACCGGCACTGCATGTCTGAGTGGATGCATAAATAAATAAATAAATAGCCAGCTTACTCCCCCCCTCCCTCTCCTCCCCCTCCTCGGCAAGTATGGCTGAGTGGCCAATTTGGGGTCTGAGCGATAGAAAGACAGATAGATAGACAAAAGACAGATATGTACGAGTACTGTCCGAGTACCGGTAGAGAGATGGGCAGGTGGATAGATGATACAAGAGAGCGCGTGGTCAATAGCAACCCGACGGTCCCCAAGTGTGGTGGCTGGGGGGGGTCTCGCCGAAAGCGAAGAGGGTCAGCGCAGCGGCAGCGGGAGGAGCAAGGCTGTGACCCCTCCCTCCTGCCTACCGTACCGGGGGTTAAGGGTAAGTGAGGCGAAACGGTTCTCATTGGCTCCTGGGTCACTCGGCCAATGAGAGAGTGTGAAGTCTAGTGGTTGGTACGTTTTGGGTTCTCTTCACTTTTTTCCCCCTCCAAAAGAACGCCGAGATTGGCTGTTTCCCATGGTTACTTGTACAAGGGTGTGGAGAAAAGTGATCGGAAAACCGCTAATTTGACCAACTGTTGCCACAGACAGCCAGAGAGCAGCCAATCAGGTTTCAAATATAATGTGAGGAAAAAAGTGATCGGAAAGCAGAAGGTTTTCCCATTCTAGTATGGTGTAGCCATACCACCTGCTGCAATCACAGCTTCAAGGCGTTCTGGCATACTACAAATTAAGCCATCCAATCGGTCAATCCCAATAGAATTCCAAACAGCCTTCACTGCTGCAATTAATACCTCTACGTCTTTGATTCTCCCAAAGGTCTCTCCTAACTCAGTCTCCAGATCACCCCATAGCGCCTCAATGAGATTTAAATCCGGGGATTGTGGAGGCCACGGGAGTTGCTCAACATTATTGATTTCACGACAATGCTTCGAAAACTTCTGATGTCCTGGGGCACCATCTTTGACAACCTATTTTGTCACTATTAGTAATTAATAAAATCTTATTTAAATATGTGTCCATGTAATATTACCTGTGTCCAGCCATATCGTTCACACGTTTGATGCCAAAATGGGATAAGAATAGGATCGAGGATGTGGGTAACATAATACTTAGAGTCAACCTTGGTTTTTGGAGGAATGGTATGTAGGTTGGTCTTCATTTCACCACAAAATCCACCCCTGTAACGGGGGCACCCCTAGGAAGATGGATCCCAAGGTTGCGACCGCACCAAACAACTTCAAACTTATCGCCAAAAGTTCACACAAATGTAAGAGTAAAGTAGACGGTAAAACTTAATATC
>PYWC01000091.1:600594-613268 GCA_003182015.1 Tuber magnatum | reverse complement strand
GGTCCCTAAGTACGCTGACACCAACCTTGGGCGTAGCCATGTACCTAAATACTTGTGTCCACTAAGTCTGCTCATCTCGGAGCCCGGGCCATCGGGTCTCCGTAGGTCAAGTACTCACTTGCCTGCCAGTTCCTACCAGTTCGCCTCCGAGCTACCTGTATGGGTATAGGTTCCGGCTGCCATAGCTCACGTATGCTGGGTCGTTACAACCCCAAACCATTACACCTTCCTTTCCTGACTCCCAAGTTTCATCAATGCAATCAGCATGAAACTCTTCATCCGGTCTACGTAAAACCTAGGGCCGATGCCCAAAGCCTGCTGTTGTAAAGGTAGACTCGTCCGTCCATACTGTCCGTTACCAATCGTCATATGTCCAACAGAGTTATTCCTGACACCATTGGACCTGAAGACGTTTATTCTTTTCACGAATGCCAAATCTAACATTATAATTAATTTACACAATTAGCTCTAATCTCTATAGATTTAAATAAAGAAGAAACAAATACTGAAACAAAACAATATGAAGTAATATTAAAAGAATATACTTTTTTCGGGGACGCTGCTTATGGTATCCCATTGATGCACACATATCACGAAGTGTGCGAGCAGAGCAGCTATACTCAAGTGCCTCCAAAATATCCTCCGATGCTAGGCGATGAGTTTGCTTATCAGTTGTGATGAAGCGTTGCAGTCGTTCTTTTTCAACTTCATTGAAAATCGGCGGTCTGCCGGTACGATGTTTGTTTGTTGGTATGTTATCGGCTTTCGAACGAGTGTAAATATCATGACAAGTACTTAACTTTACATTAACAAGGGCTGCAATATCTTTCCACTTCATTTTCGCTACATCACGAAGGGTAATAATACGAAGTCGCTCATCACGGGTTGTTTCTCGATGCTTTGAATCACCAGGAAAGTGCTCGTTCCGCGTTCCCTTTAAATGCATTGTAAGAAGCAAAGGATATTCTGAATGGTGTTTTGGTAGTTGCACGGTATTGACTACAGACCTGTTTATATTGGATGACCTCACTTCCAAGATTGGGTTTGGGTTACTGAAACTTGATTTCTGACTTTCACAAGATCCACCAATCATATCCGTTCTGATCACTTACCCTTACACCCTCGTACACTCACCAAACCTAGGTCGGTTAAAATCCAGTTAAGTACCAACATCGCCTCACTTGTGCTCACCCCCTAAGTACTTTCTTCTCCACACATATCATACTCACCAAGGCCTTTGGTGAGGGGTTCCACTACCGTAGGGGATTGATGATTGGACGAGTGAGTGACCTGACATGAAGCTCGTTGCCCTACAGGACAATTCGTTCGCCAAGCCGAGCCAAGCTGAAAACACCTGCACGCCAAGCCCGACTAGCTAGATCCTTGTTCGTCTCTACACTACTAGTACTTCACCGTCGCGAGGGCGGGCGAGCTACCTTCACTCTCGTTCTTTCCTTCATCCATTCGTTCCTCCGCAACAACAACCACACCACCACCATCACCCACCATGGAGTCCCCCACCGCTGACTTAAGCGACAGATACATCGCGCAGCTGCTGGAAAGAGATGCCGCGGAGCAGAGTTCGCGCTTCAGCAGAGTAGGCAGAGCGTGTGCGCCGAAGCCGAACACGAGGTTTCTGCGGAATATTGTGCGGGAGGTGGACTCGCATAATGCTGCGTTGCTAGCGAGGGAGCAGAGACGGCGGTCCAGGTCTCGAAGGAGGGATGGTACGACCATCGAATATCTTGAATTCTAAGAAGCTTCGGCCAATCCAGAGCAAATACCGGGCAAGGAAAGGGACGGAAAGGGAGAGGGAGAGGGGGAGAAGGAGGAAGAGGGAGAGAGAGAGGTATAGGAATGAGAGTAGGAGCAGGAGCAGGAGCAGGAGCAGGAGCAGGAGTAGGAGAAGGAGAAGGAGAAGGAGAGAGGAGGATAGGGAGGATAGGGAGGATAGGCACTCGAGCGCAAGGCCTCGGAAACATAGGCATCGTCATCATCGTCGACCTCGGTCTAGATCTAGGTCTCGGTCTCGGTCTCGATCTCGGTCTTGGTCTCGGTCTCCACGTCAGCACCACCGCCACCGTTCTCACCACCGCCGGTGCCATCACCGTCGCCGCAGCAGTGCCTCTAGAACCAAATACATTTCGCCCACCCCCGTCCCCGACGAAAACCGAGAAGAGCTCATAATAGGCCCTCAACCCCCTCCACCACCCGCCCGTGGCCGCGGCGGCACCACCGCCACCGACGGACAAAACTCTATGGACGCGCACTTCGCCTCCTCCTACGACCCAACCCAAGACTCTCTCTTCCGCCCCCCCTCCAACCTCCCTTCCGACGAAGACTGGGACACAGCACTCGAAGCCTACCGTGACCGGCAGAGATGGAAGAGCCTGGGCGCGGAGCGCTTGAGGGTTGCGGGCTTTCAGGAGGAGTTTATACGCACTTGGGAGAAGAGCAAGGTAGGAGCCGAGGAGGATATTGAAGGGATTAGGTGGGGGGTGAGGGGGGGCGTTAGGGAGTGGGATCGCGGGAAGGTTGTAGAAGAGGATGGGGAGGTCCTTGTTAGAGCCGAGTGGGCGAAGGGAGGCGTTAGGGAGTGGGATCGCGGGAAGGTTATAGAAGCTGATGGGGAGGTTATTGTAGCGGAGTGGGCACAGGGGCGGTTGAAGTCTTGATTTGCTTGATTGGGTTTGGGTGGGATTGCATTTTCGGCGTTTTTCTTGATTGATTGCTTGTGCCAGGGTTATAGGTTGGTTGGGTGAGGGATGGATGGTATGATATTATCTTTTTTCTTTTTTTCTTTTGATTGTACTCCTTTTTTTTCCTTCCCTTTCTTTCTCTTGATGTACCATGATATGAGTTTGCGCTTGCGCCCTTCCTCCCATCATTCATTCATTCACATCGGACGATATGCATATCATAGACTGCAACTCGAGCATACGTTCGTAATTACATATTATTACCTTTGCATCACCAACGAAACAATGCGATTAGTCTATCATACGCGATGAATGGTGTTCTCTCGTGTTGCATTACTGCGCAGTGCTGTACGGCCGAATTCGTAGAGCCCTCGCACGCCCTCCTTCCACCCACACTCAATCGGAAAGGCTTCGGCATGATAACTCCCTCTTTCTTTCCCGTCATTTGGTAAAACCGCGGTAACTTTGAGGCGTACCAGAAACAGTTATTATTCACGGCTCTTGGCATTGCCTTGACGGGTACAGTACGAGTACAGTTCTCGAGGTATCATAGCCCCGACAGAAGCTGAAAGTACTTACCGGGTGGGATTGATCTCGCACGATGTTTTGAGAGATGCTGTCGGTGAATTGGAGCAATCCGTTCCGCAACATGGTGCTTTTTGCACTGTAGCGTATTCCGAGTATAGTGGTGCTGAAGTGTACAAGGCTGCTTGCTTGTGATGCATAGGTATCGCGGTGGATGGTTTGTGCGGTCGAGGTCCTCGCATAATGGTACAGTAAAATGTACAGAAATGAGTGTCTGTTCGTGGATGGTTAAGGAACTGCAAGCACTGTATCATACCACTTCGGGACGGGTTGGAGTAGCACGCTCCGCACGCGTAGTGGGTAGTGGAAATCATAAGGGGAAAACATGTGACTGACGAGAGAGAAGGAGGTTCAAGGTGATAAATGAGGATAATCACCCAAGCTCGTGTATCATACGAAGGTTCGGGTTTTTTACCCTATGGAATTTCCTGTTTGGAGGTGTCTTGGCATACTTGATTTGCTGTATATAAACCTCACCTTCTCCACCTTGGTTTGACATGAGTGCTAATTATTACCACTCAACAAATCAATAGATCCTGTTTTCTGCTGGTCTCTGTTGAAACGATCTTGTTCAGGATACTTTCTTTTTCTGTTACATTATCAGTCACACTATACAGTCAACAACTAAATCAAATTTATAATTTAAATATTTTGATTTACAGGATTGAAGAAAGCTACAACTTATATTAAGTAACTTACAAGTACAGGTATGATATCAGCCTAGTCAGTTATACTATCCAATTACTGAAGACAATATAGATACTCCTATACAAGTTATGTCCTTTCGACAATCTACTTCTATTCCTGGGAGTTCTTTTGAACGACAAATAGATACTACGAATACTCGACTAGATCATCTTTTGCAATCTGGTGCCTTTGCCGATTGTTCCTTTACCCGTTCACCTCGCCATGGAGTCAAGCGAATGCTTTCTCGCTGGGAGGCAGCTCAGAAGGATATAGAAGTATATACTAGTCGTGTCACCTACGTTGAATTAAAGGGTTTAAGGAAGTCAAAAACACTTCCTGTTCACAAACCGGAGATGATACAGCACTTCAAATATATTTCATCAACATGGAATGGTGTTCACCATCGTCTCGAAGACCATAATGGAGTTACACTAGCCTATCGCTTTCGCTATCCAGAAAAATATCTCACCACCCTTCAAGAGAGTCAAGGTTTGCTACCAGCTGCTCGGTCGGAAGAGTCTATCCGTGGCAACTTTACCAAATGCCATTATGCTCTCTGGTCAGATTATAGTCAAGAGATATTTCATAGCAAAGAATACCAGAATGACCTTCCAGGTTCGGAGCAATGGCTTTCTGCAAATAAGCCACTCTTTGACTATCTATCCCACAATCTGCGTATGATCAATCCAGATATGTATACTAAATTTACTGGTATTGACTCCTACTTACCCCCTGGTTTGAAACGAATGGCAGGTGCTTGGCATGGTGTTGCAATCAATGAAAGAATTCTTCCAAATAGTACTAAGAATAGTACTCATATTGATTGGCAAGACTGCCCTACTGGCTTTAATGCTGTTCTTCCATGGGGAAGATTCTTAGGTGGAAATCTAATACTTTGGCAGCCAAAAGTTGTATATGAGTTAAGACCAGGAGATTGTTTATTTTTCATGGGTGGTGTTATAGCTCATCAAGTGCAAGAAGTCACTCAAGGTATTCGAAACTCAATTGATTTGTTTACTCATAAGAGTTCTTTTGATTGGAAGAAGCGAAAGCAAAAAGCTGTTGGAATTAATTATTCTATATAGATTTCTTTTATTCTAATTACTATTGTTACTGCCCATGTTCTTGTATTTTATTGGTTGTATACTACATATATTATAGCTGCTGGGAAGTTATTGCTCTCGGTAGAGATGCTGGATCCTCTTTTGTATTTTATAATTATGTTTAAGCTATTGTATTGATTAGCTATATTGTATATAGCTATAGTGACTAGATATAGAAAGCCTAGTATAGATATAAAGTAGTACTTACATCAGCAAAAATAAATTCTGCATCCAGATGTGGGTTCTGCAGAGACTGTGTCTGGTGTGTCCTGTGCATCCTGTTCTCAGATGCCTGAGCAGGTTGTACTCTGTACATCCAGTACCTTGGCACCAGATCTCTTTGGGACCTGACTCTATCCTAAGTGAACTGAGAAATTGAGTGATCTTCCTGATTTCTGGTTGCTGACTCCTACTATGGCTTCTACCACACCTCTTACTACCCTCCCTGCCACACCCCTTACTACCCCTTTACCAAATAGACTACTCACTCTCTCCCTGGTATATTACTATAGTACTGTACCTTGCTGTTTTTCCTACAAGCCTGAGAACCATACTAGTACCTACACTGACACCGGGCCCAGTGATAGAAGTTGCATTCACCCTAGTGAGTCTGTGGTGATATACTCACTTAGATGTCACATTCCTCGGGCATCTCTTAGGCACAGGGGCTGATACTCGACACCCTAGGCCTACTTGACGCCAGCTTTCTAATGATGTAAGGAACGTCCACTCGACATCAATATCCATTGAGTTACAGCCTGTTATAGAGGTAGTATTTATCCTAGTGTAGTGCTAATTTTGATACCAGATTCCTCAGGCATCCCTTGGGCGCAAGGGCCAATACTCAATAGCCTAGACCTACCTAATACCAGCTTTCCAATGGTGTAAAGAATGTCTACTTAAGATCAATATCCATCGAGTTACAGCCGATTATGGAGGTAATATTTATCCTGGTAAGTGCTGATTTTGACGCCAGATTCCTCATGCATCCCTTAGGTGCAGGGGCTGATACTCGAGGCTCTAGACCTACTTGGTGTCAGCCTTCCAACGGTGTAAAGAACGTCTACTCAGCAGCAATAACCGTGGAGTTATACCTGTTATAAAAGAAGTGTTTACTCGTAAGATTCTGACAATCTGTCTATATGTCCGCTACATCTAGTATAATAAACCTATTATAAGCTATGCTCTATGGTCAATATCTAGCTGTGACCTAGGTCACAGTACTGTGTCTTGAAAATAAGGAATACATCCATTGTATTCTAAGCTGTAGTGTACTGTTCGGTTCTATTCAGAGTTGTAGTATAGTATTTGGTTGCATTCTGAGCTATAGTGTAGTGTTCGGTTGCATCCTGAGTTTTGGTGTGATGTGCTCTTGGATCCTGAGTTGCGGTTTGCATGCTGTGTGTTCTATGTGACAGATGCATAGGACATATAGGATGCAAGGTCTTTTTTTTGCTGATGTACTGGAAATGAGTATATTATAAACTTGTGAATTATTGGCTAAAGGTTTTATTAAACTAATGATTAGTAGTATCTATTTTATTATAGAATATGCAGGAGATATATTGTAATGAACTTAATAGTATTAAGTGCAATAGCTTAGTTTATACTTTAAATAAAAGTTGGTAGCAGTAAAAACTGTACTTATATTTTGTTAATACTGGATAGTGCTCCAGGTTAGTAGTATACTTGTACTGCTATAGGAGTATGGAATCAAGTGTATAGATAGTATCGTACAAGTGGTTGAATGGTTATAGAGTGACTAACAAATAGAGTAGTAGCAAAGAGAGTAGCAGAATTTTAGAGATTCATGATATGTGAGAAGAGAAGAGTATGGTAAGAATATTTATTGTCTTGTTTGACTTCTCTTCTCTCAACCAGTAAAGACAAATATATATATAAAATAGAACTACAGCTATTCTTATCTTTTACAAATTACTATCTCGATCTCTTGTTGTAGAAGGATAACCATATTTCTCAGTTTCACTCCTATGGGAGGGAAGGAAGAACAGTTCTAAAAAGGCTTTTCTATATAATGTATTTGGGGGTACTATGGGTTAGTACCTAGCTATGGGTCATATATTTTACTCCTTGATCATGTATGAAAGAGTGAATAAAACAACAATTATTGTTTCTATAATAGTTATCCTCTCTATAGAGCCATCATGTATAACTAGTATGCACCAAATATAATAAAATTTGCAATATATTTATTTTTGACTTTACTATTGAAACCATTGACTATTATAAACAATATATATATTGTCAACAACAATGGCCCAAATACTACTTAATTTCCATTACTATTAATGCAAGCATAATGGGTAGGATGTGCTCTATTCTTCCTCAAGTTATTGGCCAGATATCTTATCTATATAAGGCAAGCTATTAGATTTACCAATACTACTCTCTTCAATCATATTCTACAAACAATTCTCTATATTCAATTATATCTCTATAACCAGATATTTAATCACCTTCCCAAATACCTAAAAAGAAAGCCAACCTGGAGGCACAAATAGCCACTATGTGTGAGGCACTTCAATCAACCCCAGGACTTTCAATGCATAAAGCAAGTAAACAATTTAGTATTTCAAATACTACTCTAAATAACTGATATATGGGATAAACAAGACCAGCAACTCAATCACATCAAACTCAACAACTACTCAGCAATGAAGCAGAGGTTGTATTGGTCAAGTGGATTGAGAAATAGGACGATTATGGTCTATCTCTGTGCTGCTCTTATGTTTTTCAAATAGCATAAGCTATTTTGAAAGACCAAGGTAGAATGGATAAAATGGGAGAGAACTCATTGGAGAGATTCTTGCTGTATCATCCAACAGTACAATCTGAGGTTAGAAAGGTGCTCAACAAATAATGCACCCTAGCGATAGATCTTCAATCATTTGAGTACCACATCAATAGGTTCTACAAGACTTGTTACAGATTTTATATAAAGGAGGGGGATATTTGGAATTTCGATGGGAAAGGATTTGCTCTAGGAGTCGCTGCTAGTAGCCAGGTGATCTGTTGGATATCAAGGAGGAATCTAAAGATTATTTAGGATAGTGAATGCAGTTGGGTGACTGATATTAAAGTAATTTTAGAAGCAGGGATTGCCTTACCACCACTTATTATCTTGCCTGCAAGGTCACATCTTGTGGGACGCCATAGTGAAATTGAGTTTGAAGAAAAGCAAGATGCTTGCTTTTCTCATTCACTAACAGGATATATCAATTACTGAATCACATATGAATAGTTGATTCAAATATTTGCATCAAGAAGAAGACGCTAAAAAGGAATAAGCCAATATCGAATATTAGTTCTTGATGGTCACAATTCACATTATAAGAACTTCCAGTTTATTGAATTTGCAAGGAGTAAGAATATTCACCTCCTCTGCCTCCCTTCACACTCTACTCATATACTTCAACCTCTTGATGTTGGGTTGTTCTCCCCCCTCAATACATATTACAAATAACAAGCAGATGAAAAGATATGAGCTGCAGAACTATATTCAAAGCTACACAAAGGGGACTTCTACCCCATACTGCAAAAGACTAGACTCAAGGCCTTCACAAGGAGGAATACACACTTAGCACAGAGAGCAACTGGTCTTATCCCCTTCAATTGACATCTTATCTTGGGTGATCCAAATCTCCAACTAGTGATCATAGTACTACCAGCTTTGAGAACTTGCTGACCAGGACTTAGAGCACTTCTTAGAAGAACAAAGCACTCTACTAAAGTTGATCAGTTAGTTAAAAAGGTCCTGGATATGGAGGAAATAGAATCTACTGTTCAAATGAAGCAATATTTTGATAAACTCCTTTCACTCTATTGAAAGACCGAAGCAGAACTTAGTATCAACAAGAAGGTGCTGTGCCAACAACAAGCTGTAAGCAAGAGTGCCAAGACAGATTACTGTCAGCTTAAGGGAGGCCTCATTCTAGGATAAAAGTAACTTGCCCATCTCTACTGCATGTATGAAGCACTTGATACCAAAAAGACAACTGTATCATCGAAGCGACAAGCAGCCAAGCTTGTAAAGCTCAATGAGTAAAAAAATCAAAAGTCAAATATGAAAGCAGTGGCTATTGAGGACAGTGATAGTAATTCAGAAGAGCCGGAAGGCTCTGATTGTGGTGGTGGTATGGATAGTAATGAAGAGGTCGATTTACCAAGTATAAGCTGTATTCCTGACTCTTAGATTTTGATAGCTTACCCTTTTCAGCAGCAAAATTACAAAAGTAATATACAGCAGAGAATTATGAGATGTCTCCGTTACTTTACAAGGCATCAGATTAGCTATGTTATTGATTCTGATCAAGATATTTAGATTTGAAGCCCCTTGTACAGTATTATATACTTGGTCTCTCTCTACTTTTTTCGGACTGTTTTTCACAAATAAAACTTGATGGATGTATTCAATATTGTATCGCAAAGCTATGATTACAATTGTGGAGTAATTGGAATAATTCTGATTCTGTAGTTGCCCTTTTGATAAGTGAGATACTTTAAAAGTATCTGATCTATAGATAGGTGATAACCTATAGTACCCTCAAATATATTACTAGTAGATTGTGAGAAGAAGCTACAAGATTTCCAAAAAATTCACTATACTCTTGTAGGTTTTCCTATATCCTAGTAATGGAAACTTGTAAGAGCAGATGAGGTGCATTGCTATAGATAGTGGCTAGGCGAGGCTGTAGTACGTTGGTGGCAACTGGTTGAGATGGCATGTGGTGGCAACTGGTTAAGGGGTTGGAAGGGTTTACACTATGACTTGTATATGAGTCATAGGGGTCCTGCATGACTCACAGTTGAGAGTTATTATTATGTGGTGATTGGTTGATATACTTGAATAACTGACAGTTATAAGTCGCATGATGTTATGACTTTAGTATAGGCCTCAGATTGTGAGTCATTGGTTTTATACATATGACATGATTAGTGCACATGACTATGTTATGAGTATTGCAGGTAACTTATGATTATGAGTCACAGAGTTAGGATTAGTGTGAAGAGCATGCAGAAAAGAGGTCACCAGGACTCAGGAGGATAAGCTCTTCATGCTATCATCTGTGTATCTTCTTACCTATAATATTACTATTCTACTGTTCATCTAAGTAGTAATATTGTGTACGTACACTTATGAACGAGTCATCGGAGAGGAGTCTTGAGTGATTAGGTATATGATGAGGAGAAAAAGTAGAAGGGTCTTAGAGGAATGAGGCTTAATTATTATCAGTGGTGTAAAAGTACTAATAGGTAGGAAACAATATATTTGATAGTATTAAATTCAAACATGCTGGATGATATAAAGTAATAGCAGGAAGTAAAGAGTATCTAATCAGAAGGCAAGATGGACAGCTATAATGGGAAGAAGATAGTCTACTATCTTGAGCTCCTAGAACTAGGAGAAGAGCTTGGCCAAATCAGATCCATGGAAGCAGAAAGTTGACTAACAAGTCTAGTCACCTTGAAACAGCAATACTAAGAGATAACCTTACCGTCTGATGAAGAGCCTGAGACCAGGATATGGAGAGCCACAATAGAAGTAGCAGCTCCATGTACTCAAGTAGTAGGGATAATATCTGAGCAAGTCACCACCCTACTAGGAGTGATACAAGCTAACAGACCCAAAGGGGGCAGTATCCTGAAAGCACAAAACCTGACATTTTCACAGAATAAAGGTCAAAACTGTGAGAGTTCATCAGATAGCTGAAGCCCTACTTTTGCATCAAGGATTACAGCAAAGATACTAACTTTACTAAAATTGGAAATGCTCAATTGCTGCTCCAGGATATAGCAGCCAGATGGATTACCCCCTATGTTGAAGGAACTGGGAAAAGAAAGTAGTTGATATAGAATAGCTTCAAGGAAGTACTGAAGTAGCAGTTTGGGGATATAGGTACAAAGAAAGAAGTGTGAAACAAACCAGCAAGTATGTGATAAGGCAAGAAGAATATGATAGACTTCTGGAGCAAGTTCTGGTACCTCACAGTGGAGTCAGAATACGACAATACTATGTATTGCAAGCATGTAACTCTCAGTTGCAGGATGCCTAGAATAAGGTGAAAACCAAATTCATAACCATGGCAGATTCCTTGGTATAGGCAATTGAAAGGAAACAATAACAGGACAAGATTAAATACATCCAAGAATGAAAACTGAGAACCAATCAAAACCGGTACCCTGAAAGCAAGGTAGTACTTGCAGACCTGTAGTACTTACCACTGCCTAAAAGGATGATGCGATAGACCTAGATGAGACTTGAAGAAGACCTAATCTCAATTTATCCTAGCAGGAATACCAGAGAAGAAGGGTAGGCAGATTCTGTCTTGGGTATAGAAAGAGTAGCCATGTGCTATATAATTACAGGCTACTCAGGAATACCTGCAATGGGATACAATCAGTTAGAACAGGCCTACCAAGACTGGGCAACCAGCTCTAATGATGATCAGACTATGCAAAATATACCATGACACGGAGAATAACAAAGGAGTAAAAGAAGAGGGTCGCCAGCAATAGGTAGTCTGAAAAAATAGAATGTGATCAAAAGACAATATCCTGGCCAATTATTACATGCCACTAGTTATAGAACTATCGAAACAGGAAGGTGATCACATGATGGTGAACAAACTATAGCATGGTAAAAATTAAATAGTCATGATGGAGGTGATACTTGCCCCGGAGTGACAGGGAGCATTATCGACAAGGAATATGAAACAAATAAGGCCTCACCACTGTCCCAATTAAAAAATAAAAACAAATAGACCTTGCAGATAGAAGGAAAAGTACTATGGTATAATGACCTAGTATATATGAGTTATGGCAATCTGAACCTATTCCCATATGGGTGACCAGGCAGTCAGCTGGTAGCAACAGGTAGGCAAGTAACGACTTGCCTCATAGGTACTCTATGGTTAGGGTCTCCCTATAAACAAGGAAGACTCTAGGTACTCAGGTACTTGGATATCTAGTATATGGGCATAGGCAATATCAGTATACTTAGAGACCTTAGGTAGGCCAGTTACCCTGCTGTGCAGGGTAACTGGAGAAAGGATGCATGTGTCTAACTCTGTAAAAGAAGTAGGCAGGGTAATAGGGTAAAGTTACCCTGACATCCAGGTAGGATTACCCTATCTTGGGAGTCTGGTTACCCTGTGATTGGAGTCTGATTACCCTGTCAAGAGCTCTGAGTTACCTTACCTTACAACATAAAGTCTTTTTGGGACTATAACTGGTATGGGTACTAGGTTATGTTTTATGTTTGGTTTCACAGTATTGTTTGATACTGGTATTGTTTCGTGTGCTATCAGTTGATACATACAAGGTGTTATGTTTGCTTTCACAGTATTGTTTGATACTTGTATTGTTTTGTATGCTATCAGTTGATACATACAATGTTTTATGTTTGGTTTCACAGTATTGTTTGATACTTGTATTGTTTTGTATACTATCAGTTGATATACAAAGTGCTTTATGTTTGGTTTTACAGCATCGTTTGATACTTGTATTGTTTTGTGTGCTATCAGTTGATACATACAATGTTTTATGTTTGGTTTTATAGTATCACTTGATACTTGTATTG
>PYWC01000091.1:543892-557085 GCA_003182015.1 Tuber magnatum | reverse complement strand
AGATATTGCCAGGCCTCTCTCAGGGTGTCGCCTCACTGAGGGCTCACACAGTCTATATGTTTGGCTGACTCCCCCTCGCTCTCCTAGCTTGAAAATGTTTTTCCCCCCGTCTTTCCCCTCCCTTGGTTCTACTGTCTATAAATTGCATTAAGCTCTGTCCTTTATTTCCCCCTGCCGGTACAGCAGTTTGTTTGGATACAAAGTCTTTTATTAATATACCCATCCTCGTCATACATATCCAGAATTATGAAGGTCACTCAGTTCATACTTCTCGGAGCTTCTATTGTTGTTGCAGCTGCATCTGAGGAATTCAAGCCCAAAGTCAAACCCATCAACCGCCGAGATGCAATCCCGATCTCGGACGTATTTATGAATGCAATACAAGCTGTACCAATCCTTCGAAAGAGAGACCTGGAGGAGCCAATCTACCCCGCTAGCGCACCGGGAGGAGTGGTGGAGAGGAGTTTGTTGGGGCCTAGACAATGGGGGTGTGAGACTGTGGGACAGATCAATTGTTCTTCATCGGGATCGACCCCGACGCCCACCCGTCTAGCGACGTCCGCCCCTCCACCGTCGTCCACCCCTCCACCGGTGTCCAGCCGTCTACCGTCACCCTCCCCGACTTGCCCCACTGGCTACTCCCTATGCTCCGGTAGCCATACTTGCTGTCCCGCGGGGGTCAAGTGCCTTCCAGACAAGAAGTGCGATTCCAAGTGCTCTGCCACTGACGTCAGATGTGGAACAGGATGCTGCAAGAAGGGATTAACTTGTGACACCAGCACCTCACTTTGCGCGGGGACCGGCAGTGGAGATGTGAACGACTCAGACAACAGCAGCAGTGGTAGCAGCGGCCGGAGCATTTCCAACAGTCGTAGCAGCAGCCGGAGCGTTTCCAGCAGTTGTAGCAGCAGCCGGAGAATTTCCAGCAGTCGTAGCAGCAGCCGGAGCATTTCCAGTAGTAGTAGCAGCAACTGGAGCCCTTCCAGCAGGACAGCCGCCTCGTTCGCGAGGCCTACCACCACCGGTGATACCGGCTCGATTAATCCCACCGCAGCCCATGCACCAAGTGCCGCGACGGGTGTCGGAACTATCGGGAATAGGGAGGACGACAGTAGTGGAAGCAGCAACTCTGGTGGCAGTTCTGGTGGTAGTTCTGGTGGTAGTTCTGGTGGTGGTTCTGACGGCGGTTCTGGTGGCAGTTCTGGTGGCAGTTCTGACGGCGGTTCTGGTGGCGGTTCTGGTGGTGGTTCTGACGGCGGTTCTGGTGGTAGTTCTGGTGGCAGTTCTGGTGGCAGTTCTGACGGCAGGTCACCTGGGTCCAGGCTGGTTGCCGGAATGGCAATGGCTGGAGTAGTTGCTGTTATCGGGATTGCGCTTCTCTAAGGGAGGTGCAACGAGTTCTGGAACTTATCATACTGGGAGCGCTTTCCCTCTCTTTCTTCCGCTTGTGATGGGGGGCTTTTTTTTTTTTGGAGCGTTTTGTAATCATTGACCGAGAGCCTTTTTTTTGCCTGATTGGTGTTACTAATAATTCGTTCCCCATTTATGTACTACCAGATATACCATGTGGATACCGAATTTAAATTTCTTCAAGGGCGGAATGGGATAGGATGGGAAAGGTGATGGAAGGAATCAGAAGACGCGAGGACTGATACAAATTTTAACAATTAAAGAATTTCATTGATTCTTCTTTGTTCTAGATCGCCAACCCCTCTAAGCCTACCCTCTTGCTGTAGGTGGTATTGTACCTACCCCAGATAGTCGAGATGCACCATTACCCAATCTACTGCAACAGACAAGACTCACATAAATTAAGCTAGCAGAAGGGAGCAACCTGTAGGACCAGGGAGTAACCGAGTGCGAGGTGTGAACATGCACTGTCAGTCCTCGCATGCACGATAGATCTCGTCCCCCCAACCCCTATTAAGCACTAATTTTATACGATATCGCGGGAACGCTAATCCTTCTAGGGAGCGTTGACTCAGAATCCGGAGATTGGAGGGCTAATAGAGATGGATTTCACGAGTTATTACGCTATTCAGTTTTGAGGCGTTGTCGGGGTTATAAGTTATCAGCTCTCGCAAGGTCATTACAGCCAGAAAGCGATTGTCTTGTTACCAAAGTATAACATCATACGGTATAATACCACTGTTAGTAGCAGAGGGGATAGAGGGATGAATGCCCTTTTCCATTGCGGGCAGGGATCTAGGGGCAACCCCCCCCCTCAAGTGGCCGGCTAATAGCAGCAGTTATGAGGGGGAAGAAACTCGAGTGAGGAGAGATGCAGCCTCATTTCACAGGGCTTTATATATACTCNAATATCGCTCATACTGGAGATAAGCGATATGCTGTATTTAAAGACCGCTGATTCCCGCGATGGAAACAGCAGACTTCAACAGACAGTATTCTTAAATATACTTGGTTGAACAGTTACTTCTTTGATCTCCTATTACACCCCGTTCGAAGCCTCCTTTAGCAAGCAGCACTCACTTCATGTTGATGACGAGGCCATCTGCTCCTAGCGTACCGCTACATGACTAGGGCCTGGCCCAAACATGTTACATTATCTGCTTTTGTTGCAACAAATTCGAGAGTGTTCCTTCATTCCTTGTGTCTTGGTAGAACCCTGTTGGAAGATGGACAGAGTCTTGTGGCCAGTGAAAGACAGAATAGAAATGGGTACCACGATCCGAATTGAAGAAGGAACAGACAAATTGGTAGCACTATCTTCACTTGAAACCCTTGATCACCTGAGGTTAGTAGAGATCGCATTCCCCTGTGCATGTGGTGAGATTTGGTATGGGCCTTGCCAACCAAGAGGAGCAAACTCTATCAGACCAGTATTTCCAAAATCTTACACCAGCAAAGACAAATCTCAGAGGCTAAGAGGATGTAGATAAAGCTACTGAAAAGGGAAAGTAATAGGAAAATCTCGATAAACAAAAGCACAGGGAGTGGGGAAGAGAAAATGCAAACTATCTGCCTTGGGGCCCTAAGTAGTCCACAGGGATTCACCCTCCTTTTCATACACTCCCTAGCAGGCAGCCATCTCACTCTTTACAGAGTGCAGTAGCAGCCAACCTTGTGGCTGTCAATGCAACCACACGGAATGCTCCGCGGTTAGGGTTTGGGAGTTTTCCTTTTTCCACTTTTTTTCAGTCATTCAAAGATAGGAGTATCGGTGGTAAAATACTGGTAGAGTATTATATAATGTGCGGCTAAACGGTCGTAGTGCCGCAGTAATTGGCGAGATTCGCCCCCAGGAGAACGTTGAAACAGAGTAGCGGCTCAGGTCCCGGTAACACATCCAACACAGTCAGGAAGAGTCCAGAATAGGCCTGGTTTTGGCCATAAAAGGTTAAGCGAAGCCTTTCAACGGGGAATTTAAGACGGATAGCGCAGGAGATTCTTATTTCAATGTACGAGTACTTGTACCGGAGATACTCGTAGGCGAATCCTTCTACTCGAGTAGTTAATGAGGAAGGCTCCCGGGACGTGCAGTGGCCATCCACCCTATACCCGTATGGAGGCCAAATGGTACGGCCGGGTCCACCGGACACATTTCCACGCGAGGAAGGTTCCTACCCGCAGGTTCCTCCATCATGTAAATTTATATGATAAATCTCGCATCCGCGGAGTGGGAGACTGCATATAGCCCAGGGAATCCAATGCCGTGGAAACCGAAATAATTGGGAATCACGCTAGAACGTTGGAGTTGCCTCTCCTAGTAAGGTCAGTTGTCTCAACTGAGGGCTGATTCCCGGCTGAAGGGGGCCCCGTCCACCATATTCTTCCCCCCCTAATCCAAGGGAGGGGATTCTGGACGTCCTAGCGCCATTCCCAATTATTTCAGTTTTTACGGTATTGGCCCTTCAAACGCCAGAAACGCAGGCACCCCTGAGCATCAAATTGCCCCCCTGGGGGAAATGCCGCAATGATGGCGGTTCCGACTTGGCACCGACAGTACTGGTAGGTAACTGAAGCTTGAGGTGCGGTAGGAGAAGGAGCGCACCCACAGCAGCGGAGAAGTACCGTAGTAGAGTACCTGGGAACGGGTGCTCATGTCGCCGTTTTTTTGTGGTGGCGCACAAAATATGCCGCCAGTTCAGTCTGGCAACACGATTAGCGCTTCCATGTCTAAGAACAGAGAGACCCTACCGAAGAAAAAATGTTTTCGGATACACCCTTAGCGAGGCGCGGCAGGGCTTCGCTTTCTACTGCGGACTACAGGCAGACTAGGCTGCCAGATATTGCCAGGCCTCTCTCAGGGTGTCGCCTCACTGAGGGCTCACACAGTCTATATGTTTGGCTGACTCCCCCTCGCTCTCCTAGCTTGAAAATGTTTTTCCCCCCGTCTTTCCCCTCCCTTGGTTCTACTGTCTATAAATTGCATTAAGCTCTGTCCTTTATTTCCCCCTGCCGGTACAGCAGTTTGTTTGGATACAAAGTCTTTTATTAATATACCCATCCTCGTCATACATATCCAGAATTATGAAGGTCACTCAGTTCATACTTCTCGGAGCTTCTATTGTTGTTGCAGCTGCATCTGAGGAATTCAAGCCCAAAGTCAAACCCATCAACCGCCGAGATGCAATCCCGATCTCGGACGTATTTATGAATGCAATACAAGCTGTACCAATCCTTCGAAAGAGAGACCTGGAGGAGCCAATCTACCCCGCTAGCGCACCGGGAGGAGTGGTGGAGAGGAGTTTGTTGGGGCCTAGACAATGGGGGTGTGAGACTGTGGGACAGATCAATTGTTCTTCATCGGGATCGACCCCGACGCCCACCCGTCTAGCGACGTCCGCCCCTCCACCGTCGTCCACCCCTCCACCGGTGTCCAGCCGTCTACCGTCACCCTCCCCGACTTGCCCCACTGGCTACTCCCCATGCTCCGGTAGCAATACTTGCTGTCCCGCTGGCGTCAAGTGCCTGCCAGACAAGAAGTGCGATTCCAAGTGCTCTGCCACGGACGTCAGATGTGGAACCGGATGCTGCAAGAGGGGATTCACTTGTGACACCAGCACCTCGCTTTGCGAGAGGACCGGCAATGGGGGTGTCAACGACTCAGACAACAGCAGCAGTGATAGCAGCAGCCGGAGCATTTCCAGCAGTCGGAGCAGCAGCCGGAGCATTTCCAGCAGTCGGAGCAGCAGCCGGAGCATTTCCAGCAGTCGGAGCAGCAGCCGGAGCATNTAACAAATGCTTAGAAATAACAACAGAATCGACAGGACGAATGTGGGGAGAATCAGTGTCAGATGTTTTCCGTTTCGGTAGTTGGTGCTACCTGAGTATAGAAAAATGTGATGGTTGCATGGAGACGGAAGAAACCGAAATTAAGCAGCAACCCCCTTCCCATGAAGACCTAAGCGAGGCCAACACCTAAGCAAGGCCAACACCCAAGGGAGGTCACCACCGAAACATAAATACCACCCACCAGCCCCCTAAACCACCGAAGAAAACAGACCACACTACCTAATCTCCAAACCTCAACCCCTTACAAAAAATTCTTCACCCTATTACAAATTTACCCTTACGCGAAAAGAAAAGAAATGTCGGCCTACGCAGAAGTCAGTATTAAGGGACGAGACCTCATTTTGGGGTACCTACTCTACCGAGAAATCATTCCAGAAGACGCATACTGGAAGATTTTCTACATCAATCACTGCGAGGATTGCGGACGAATCGATGTCGAGACGGAGGAATGGGAGGACCGGATAGTATGGAACTTCGTGGACCTGCCACACTACTGGGAGTCAGGTTGCTTTTTGTGCGGAGCGCCATGTGGTGAGTGTTTGGAGAGATGGTTGGAAGATGCAGGAAGGATGTTGCAGGACGACTTGAGATTGCTGCACGATAGCGATGACGATGAGGATGGGTACTTTCCGGAGAATAACGGAACTACCGGCTATTAGGATTTCCTTGAATTGTTTTGTTTTGGTGAAATAGTTATTTTATTTTGGGAGAGTAACCGGTACGGGTTACCATTATTTTATGTTTGGTTTCACAGTATCGGTTGATACTTGTATTGTTTCGTGTGCTATCCTTTGATACAAACTTTGTTTTATGTTTGGTTTCACAGTATCGGTTGATACTTGTATTGTTTCGTGTGCTATCGGTCCATATACACATTGTTTTATGTTTGCTTTACAGTATCGTTTGATACCTGTATCGTTTGATACCTGTATCGTTTCGTGTGCTATCGGTTGATACACGCGGTGTTTTATGTTTGGTTTTANGCAGCCTCATTTCACAGGGCTTTATATATACTCGAGTACGACTGCACCGCCAGTGGTCGGACGCTTGAGAGGGGCGGCTAGATCTCAGGAATATCGGTCATTCCTAATGATGGACCTCCAGGTGCAGCTGGTTTTGTCATAATCGCTTGAGCTATCTCGCGCGCGATGGGGGCGTCTTTTTTCTCTCTTTCCACCTTCTCTCGCTTCTCCGGAGCTCTTCAAGTCACAGAATCAGGCTGCATATGTGTGTGCAATTGCACTAGGCTGGGTGGGCTTGTACACAGTGGGCAAATATATGCACAGCAAAGGGTCCACAATGTGTACATCTAAGTGCTCTTGATAAACCCAGACTCGAATGCTCTGGCTCATTGTAGTAGAATACGCTCCACGTAAAATTACATCATGTCTCAGATACCGTCTGATATGGTTCTCAAAATATTGAGTAAAGCTAACACTAGTATAGGCAGGTGTTTGTCTCCTCTGCAGTGAATTCTCTGTCAGGTGGTAAGCACAAGAAGGTTGGTATGATAAAGTATTAGGACAGATTGCTTTGCGGTTTCAGTTGCAACCAATTGACACCTTAAAACACAATACCCCTGCCGACAACCACAGCACTACCACCATGCCTACCCAGAAAACTGGCCATCTCTCAGACTATGAGAAAGGGCAAATTGTTGTTCTAAAGCAAAAGAGATGTTCTTTTTCTGAAATTGAAAAGCTTTTAAACTGTCCTGAAAGTACTATCAGAAGTTATTTCAACCACTGTCAAAATAGGTGTAATTTGAAACCCCTACCAATACCTGAAAGAAACAAAATTATTGATACCAGAACCTGTGACCCCCTTGTCAGGGAGTCTAAGAAAGCACACCACTAGACTTTCTGTGAATGGTGCAATGAAGTTGTACCTTATACCTCAATCAAGATAGTACAGAGATCTATAGTATCTATTAATATAACGAAGTAGAAAGCAAGGAAGCGAGCATATCTAAAGAAAGAGTATACTACCAAGAGGTTAGCCTGGGTGATGGAGTATAAGAATTGGTCAATGGAGGATTTTGAGGATGTGATCTTTAGTGATAAATGCTCGGTTGAAAAGTCTAAAGATTCAAGAAGTATTTGGGTCTTCAGAACACCTGAGGGAAAATAGTACAAGGAGTGCATTCAGGGGATAAAAAAGGGGCCAGTGATAAAGCTAATAGTTTGAACTTGTATTTGGGGTAAAAATATATTTCCTCTGATTCCTATTTTCGAGAAGGGTATGAATAGATTTGTATATATTGATATTTTGGAGGATGGTTTACTTTATACTTTGCAAGAAGTGGAGGACATAGTTGGAGATCCTATCATTGTGCAGGATAGTACAAAGGTACATACTGTAAAAGATACTGTGGCTTGGTTTGAGGAAAACAGCATACAGGTAATGGAATGGCCACCCAATTTGCCTGATCTCAATCCAATTAAGCACAGTTGGAAAAGGTTGAAAGAAAAGTTACATCAGTGCTTTCCTGAGATTCACAAGACTAAAAGGGGTCCAGATACCATTAGAAGGTATTTAGCATATGCTTTCGATATGATTTGGACTTAGGATATTGCAAGAGAGTTTTTGAAAAGCTTGTAGAAGTTCATGCCTAAAAGAGTAGCTGCTGTGTTGAGTGCAAAGAGATGGTATACAAGTATTGATTTTTTTGTTCTGTAATTTTATATCAAGATTCTGTTATATGTATTTATTATCTATTCCAATTTTCATCACTCTCTAAATTGTTGGGATTGTATGGGTAGGGATTTTATAATGGCTGGGAGGTGGCCATTGCGGCTATCCATAAAATGATTTGTCCTGGTACTTTACAATCATTTCTCAAAAGTATAGTTCCATATTCCATATTGATCCACTGCCCTACATTGACCATGGACACAACAACAGCTATTTCTTCACCAAACCCTGCCTAAATTAAATAAATTTACATTCAAAACAATTGCAATTAACTACTCTTTGAATAGTTTTTATAGTAACAATATACTTTACGCTGTAACATGTTTGAACCAGGGTCCTATTCACGTGGTGGTATGATAGAAGCAGATGGCTTCTTGATCAAGAAGAAGTGAGCACTAGTAATGAAAGAAGTCTTCAAGAGGGTGTAATAGGGAATCAAAGAAGTAACCATTCAACCAAGTATATTAGAAATACTGTCAGTCGAAGTCTGCTATTTCCATTACAGAAATCAGCAGTCTTTAAATACAACTTATTGCTTATAACCAGTATGAGCAATTTCATAAAACATTGTGTATCTCAACCAATAGCATACCAAACAATACAAGTATCAAACAATACTATAAAACAAACTTAAAACATTGCGTGTATTAATCGATAGCACACGAAACATAACCTAGTACCTGTGCCAGTTACATATGTATACCACATAGCCAGCGTACTATAGGCCTTATTAATGTATCAATCAATAATTACAATACAGCCTACCATGTAGTCTTCAGGGCTTTATAGATTCTGCTAGTTAAGCTAGGAGATGCTAGGTTCTCATAGTAGAATAAGCTATTGTATTTAGCTTAGATATATAGTATAACAAGAAAACTGTGGTGAAACCTTCATGACCCTATAAATCCCCTTTCTTTAAAGCTTGGTCGATGCTACAGCCAATCCAGGTATATAGGGGATGGTGAATCCTAACTCTTCATTGCAAAAGCCACTTCTACAAATATAGGTTATATTATATCATACGTGCTTTCCACAGAAGGCATTTCTGAAAACATGGAAACTGTGCTGGGTGGGTGCAAATCGATAAACAAGAAACAATGGAGAATAAAATGAACAATCTTGATCAAATATAAAAAATAGGAGCCAGCTCATCTGCAATGGACTAAAAACTTGACCTTGAATAAGTGCCTATATTCTTGTCTCTTGTCAATAGTCTTGCAACTCTTATTCTACTTTCTTTCAACGAACTTGCAGTTATTTTACCTTTGTACTATATTTTGTCAATACTAGAAGATGCTCAAAAGCGGTGCTGTAGTTGCATGAATGTGGGAGACTGCAATTAAAGATGTATGTGTCATGGCAGGGTTCAATGCCTGTGGGGTGACTAACAAATTATATAGTGCTTTAGTGGGTAGAATAGTTTCAGACTTTGGCAGTATGTAAGAAGGGTATTGGGAGAAACTTTGTTGTCTTGTCTATCTTAACTTCTCCCTAATGATAAAGACGGATGGATGTGGAAAACAGAATCAGAGCCTTCCTATCCTTCCACAGATCACCAGATATATTTCTCCCTCTGGCAATGACTCTATTTCTCCATGCACTCCCATTGTGTGGAGGTGAGGATGTGTCTACAAGGGCTTCTCTGTGCTGGTAAATTTTCAGAACAACCTTCAACACCCCCAGATGATGCACCATACTCTTGTGACTTACACAGCATACCATTCTTCTCCTCCCCCTGTTAGTGACAGGGACTGGGACGACGATTGTGAGAGATGCTAGAGTGTGATGTTGCTATTTATATGAACTGCTATAACATGGGATTCTTGACTTTATTAGATTATGTTGTCCAGAATTCTGGAGTTTTCATTTATTCGTTGTACCTTACTTATGCTAAAGTTGTGCCTCTCCAGCCACAACCTTGGCATGAGTAGTAGGAACTTGTTTGGAAGTCGGGAAGAGTCTTGTGGCAAGTGAAGGACGGGATAGGAAGTGATGCTACTATCTGAATTGAAGAAGGAAGAGCAAAATTGTTAGTACCCCCTCCACTTGAAACCCTTGATTACCTTATATTAGCAGAGCTTGCATTCATCTGTGTATTCAGTAAGATTTGGTATGGGTCCCGACAGCCAAGAGTAGAAAACTCTATCAGAACACCATTTCTAAATCTTGTACCAGCCAAAGTAAATCCCCGAGGTTTAGAGGGCGTAGATGGGTCCATTGGAGAGGGAAGAAGGTAGGGAATCTCGATAAACAAAAACCTAGGCAATGGGTAAGAGGAACTGCAAACCATTCATCCGCCTTGGGGCCCTAAATACCGTAGACCACGGGGATTCACCCACTTTTTCATAGGCTCCCCGGATGGCAGCTATCTCACCCTTTACAAAGTGCAGTAGTATGATAGCCAAATTTGTGGCTGTCAGTGCAGCCACATGGAAAGTGCCCTGCTCCGTGATTGGGGTTGGGACTCTTTTCATTTTTTCATTTTTTCTTCAGTCGTTCAAAGATTGGAGGGTCTGTGGTACCACAGAGCATCATGTAATTTGCGGCTGAATGGTCGCAACACCGCATAAACTGGCGAGATTCGCCCCCACCAGAACGTTGAAATAGAGTAGCGGCACAGGTACCGGTAAAACATCCAACACAGTCAGGAAGAGTCCGGAATAGGCCTGGTTTTGGCCATAAAAGGTCAAGCAAGCCTTTCAATTGCGAATTTGAGGCTGATTGCAAAGAAAAGTCTTATTTCAACGTACCAGAGGTACTCGGAGGCGAATCCCCCCATCGTACTCGAGTAGCTAACGCGGTAGGCTATTGGGACATACTGTACTCGATTACAGTGGCCATCTGGTCTATACCGGTATGGAAGCCAAATAATATGGCCAAGTCCACCGGACACATATGTACAAGTACACAGGGGGCACGAGAAGTCTTGCATCCGCCGAGTGGTACTTGTAGACTGCAAACACCCCAGGGAATCCAATATTGGCCCGTCGAACGCCACAAAGGCAGGCGCCGCTGGGCACCTAATTGCCTGGTGGGAAAATACCGCACTGATGGTGGTTCCAACTTGCCACCGACAGTGGGTAACCGGGGCTTGAGGTATGGTAGGAGAAGGAGCGCACCCACAGAAGCCGATAAGTTCTCACTTCAGCCTCATCTACCACCCCGCCCTTCATTACTCTAGTACCGTAGTACTGTACCTGGGAACGGGTGCTCATGTCACCGTTTTTTTTTGGTGGTGCGCAAAACATGCCGCCACTTCAATCTGGCAACATGATTAGCGCTTCCATGTCTGAGAACAGAGAGACCCAACCGAAGAAGAATCATTTTCAGATGCACCCTCAGCGAGGCGCGGCAGGGATAGGGTTTCTACTGCTGTTGACTACAGGCAGACTAGGCTGCCAGATATTGCTAGGCCTCGCTCAGGGTGTCGCCTCACTGAGGGCTCACACGGCCTATTAGTTTGGCTGACTCCCCCCTCGCTCACCTAGCTTGAAAAGGGTTTTTCTCCCATCTTTCTCCTCCCTTTTTCCTACTGGCGATATATTGCATTAAGCTCTGTCCTTTATTTTCCCCTGCCGGTACATCTGTTTCTTTGGATACAAAGTCTTTTATTAATATACCCATCCCCGTCAAACATATCCCTAATTATGAAGGTCACTCAGCTCCTACTGCTCGGAGCTTCTATCGGCGTTGCAACTGCATCTGAGAAATTCGAGCCCAACCTCAAACCCATCAACCGCCGAGATGCAATCCCGATCCCAGACGTATTTATGAATGCAATACAAGCCGTGCCAGTTCTTCGAAAGAGAGACCTGGACGAGCTAATCCACCCCGCTAGCACACTGGGAGGAGTCGTGAAGAGGAGTTTTTTGGGGCCTAGACAATGGGGGTGTGGGGCTGTGGGACAGATCAGTTGTCCTTCATCGGGATCGACCCCGACGCCCACCCGTCCACCGACGTCTGCCGGTCTATCGACGTCCACCGGTTCAACGACGTTCCGATTACCGACGTCCCATACAAAACCCTCCCCGATTTGCCCCACTGGCTACTCCCCATGCTCCGGTAGCAATACTTGCTGTCCCGCTGGCGTCAAGTGCCTGCCAGACAAGAAGTGCGATTCCAAGTGCTCTGCCACTGACGTCAGATGTGGAACAGGATGCTGCAAGAAGGGATTCACTTGTAACACCAGCACCTCACTCTGTGCGGGGACCGGAAGTGGAGATGTCAACGACTCAGACGACAGCAGCAGTGATAGCAGTAGCAGCCGGAGCATTCCCAACAGGCCAACAATTAGTGCCACCACACCCCGTGGACCAAGCGCCGAGACGGGTGTCGGAACTAGCGAGAATACGGGCAACGGCGGTAGTGGGAGCAGCAAATCTAGTGGCAGTTCTGGTGGCAGTTCTGATGGCAGTTCGGGTGGCGGTTCTGATGGCAGTTCGGGTGGCAGTTTCGGTGGTAGCTCTGGTGGCAGCTCTAGTGGCGGCGTTAGCTTGTCGGGGCCCAGGCTGGTTGCCGGAATGGGAATGGCTGGAGCAGTGGCTCTTGTCGGGATTGCGCTTCTCTAGCAAGGTGCAACGGGTTCTGGCACTTGTCACGCTGCGAGCGCTTTCCTTTTCTTTCTTGAGCTTATGTGGGGGGAGGGGGTTTGGGAGCGTTTTTGTAATCATTGAAGGAGATTCTTTTCTTGTCTGATTGCAGTTGCTAATTATTCATTCCCCCTTTATGTGTTACCGGATATATTATGCGGATACGGGATTCAACTTTTTTTTCACGAGAGGAATGGGATAGGATGGGAGAGGTGGTGGAAGGAATTAGAAGACGCGAGGACTGATACAAATCTTAACAATTAAAGAACTTCATTGCCCCTTCTTGCTTCCAGATTGTTGGCTTTTTTAAATCTGCCCTCTCGCTGTTGGTAGTATTGTGCCTACTCCGAGCGCTCGAGATACACAGTTACCCAAGCCACTTCAACAGACAAGCTTCACATAAATTTAAGCTAGCATAAGGGGGCTAGCACTAGGGGGTGAGCGAGCGAGAGGTGTGAATATGGACCGTCAGTCCTCGTACGTAGGATAAACATTGCGAGCCCTCAGCGAGGCGAGGCGGGCACCCTGGGCAATGCTTGGCAATATTTGGCAATATTTGGTAGCTTAGGCTACTTGTGGTCACCAGCGGTAGATAGCCAAGCCGTACCCCACCTTGCTGAGGGTGTCGCCTCGCTGAGGACTCACACGGTCTAG
>PYWC01000091.1:532141-543502 GCA_003182015.1 Tuber magnatum | reverse complement strand
GGGGGGGGGGTCCTTCCGACCTTCCCTTGCTTCTCCAGAGCTCTTCAAGCCACGGAATCAGTCTTCATATGTCTGTGCAATTGCGCTAGGCTGGGTGGGCTTGGACACAGCGGCCAAATATATGCACAGCAAATTGTCCACAAAGTGCGCATCCAAGCGCCCTTGATAAATTCAGACTTGAATGCTCAGATTCATTATAGTAGAATACGCTGCACGTGAAATTAGATCATATCTGAAATACCATCTAATATGGTTCTCGAGATATCGAGTAAAGCCAACACTAGTACAGGCAGGTGTTTGTCTCCATTGCAGTGAATTCTCTGTCAAGTGGTAAGCACATGAAGGTTGGTATGATAAAATCACCTCTCAAAAGTATCGCCCCACACCTCACATTAATCCACTGTCCTACATCGACCCTGGACACAACAACAGCCATTTCTTCACCAAATCCAGCCTAAATTAAATAGATTTATATTCAAAACAATTGCAATTAACTACTCTTCAATACTTTGTATAGTAACTATGCGCGTTCTGCACAGTGTGTGGGAAGTATGCTATAGGCCTAATTAACCTATCAAGCAACAATTGTGACACAGCTCACCATGTGGTCTTCAGGGCTGTATAGATTGCACTAGTTAAGCTAGGAGATGCTAGGTTCTCATAGTAGAATAAGTAGTTGTACTTAGCTCAGACCTATCGTACAACAAGCAAACTATAGTGAACCCTTCATGATCTTACAAATCTACTGTCTTTGAAGCTCGCTTGACTCTACAGCCAACCCATGTATATGGGGTATTGCAAGCTCTAACCCTTTATTGACAAATGACACTCACAAATATAGGTTACATTATATCATGTGTGATTCCCACAGATGGCATTCCCATAAAAAGATAAACTGTACTTGGTAGTTACAAATCGATAAACAAGAAACAACAGGGAATAAGATGAACAAGCTTGATCAAACATAGGAAACAGTAACCAGCCTATCTGCAATGGATTAAAAACTGAAATTAGATAAGTGACTGTATTATTGTCTCTTGCTGGTAGTCTTGCAACTATTATTGCACGTTCTTTTAACAAACTCCTAGTTATTTCACCATTGCACTGTATTTACTCAATACAGGAAGGTGCTCAAAGGTGGTGCCATAGTTGGATAAATGTGGGAGAGTGCAATTAAGGATATATGTGTCATGGATGGGGGAGGGGGTTCAGTTCCTGCAGGGTGACTGACAAATTGTATAGTGGCATGGTGGATAGAATTGTTTCAGAGTTTGGCAGTATGTGAGAAGAGTATTGTTAGAAACTTTGTCCATCTCGACTCCTCTCAAATAGTAAAGACAGATAGATGTTTGAAATAGAATTGGAGCCTTTCTATCATTATATAGAATACAACATGCATTTTTCTTCTTCTGTGAATGACTCTATTTCTCCATATACTCCAGTGGTGGAGAAGGAAGGACATATCTCAAGGAGCTTATCCCTACCATCAAATTTCCAGAACAACTCACAATATCCCCCAATGATGCACTGTACTTCTATAAGTTCTACAGTATACTATCCTTCTCTAACTGTTAACAGAGACTTGGGTAAAGATTACTGGAGATGCTAGAATATGATATTGCTATTTATAGAAACCAGCATAACTCTTGTGTATAATAAGATAAACTGACAATGCATATTGGGCATGTCATATGATTATTGGTAAAAGGTCGTGTGTTCGATCCTCCGGGCAGTTAGAATATTTAGAGAATGAGATAATTTCTTCCAATATTATACGGGCAGAAAACCCTCAATTACGCCACCATCAAAGGTCATCAAAGAAGAGATTTTCTATGTATTCTCAAGAGTGTCTTCTCTGCTATCCTGATAAGGTCAGACAAATTGATTCAGTTAGTTGGTTATGGAGATAAATACATGCAAAGATCACACAGTTGCATGGACTGATGGATGTCAACTGGGGGGTGTTCAGCTACTCCAATAGGAGTCCCAGGCTGCCGTACAAGTAGCAAGACTGAAGAGCAAGTCAGGTGGTAGAGAAATATGGAGGAAATCTTGAAAAGAGCAGAACACCTAAGAGATGATTGTTTATCTGTACTCAAAGGTATAACAAGGTAGAGTTAGTGTAGAGTCTGCTATATAAGAGATTGACCATAAGCATTAAGACAACAAAATATCATTGGAGCAATAAGGAGGGAGGATGTCTCCTGCTGGTTGACACAGGAGGATGATGAATTCAACTGCATTGATAAATCTGTCATCAGAGCTGATCACTTTATATAAAGAGAATGAACCAGTAGCCACTTGCCATGGTGAAAGGGTTTAGAGTAACTATGGATAGAGTGGATGCTGCAAGGAGAGAGATGGGAACACCCTCCCCGCTGTCCATAGAATTCAGAGTCAAGTGAGGTAAAGGTTTTCAGAGTCTACAAAGTTTACATGAAGAAAACAAGGGAAAAGGTGGGAGGAGTAGATGGTCCGTAAACATCCAGATGTAGAATCTAAATATGGATATGCCTCCCATGCTTTTACAGATATCATCAGCAACAGCAGTCATTATCCGTAGCACAGAAGAGATCCTATCAGTATATTCGTTATATGATATATTTTGTATACTTCCATCTATTCCAAGCATAGTAAGTCTCCCTACTATCCACTTCATCAAGTATTAGGCCTTAGTCAGAACTCACTTGTCCTTAGAGTCAGCTACTATCTAACAATGACATAGGATCTCCGGCTTTATTAGGTTCCATTGTCGAGAATTGCGAAGTATTTCTTTATTTGTTATTTCTTAAGAGAAACTTGTTGGAAAAGCAGAGAGTCTTTTGTAGCAAGCGAACAATGAAATGAGAATTGGTGGCACCATCTGAATTGCAGAAAAAGACAAACCATTACCATTCACTCCATTTAAAACATTTAATCATGTGAGATTACCAGAGCTCACGTTTATCTTTATATGTAGTGATATTCAGTACAGGCCATGATGATGAAGAGTTGCAAACACTGTTAGAACCGCATTTCCGAAATCTTGCACCACCAGCGACAAACCGCCAAGTCGCACAGGATACAGGTAAATCTGTTGGTAAGAGAAGGGGATAGGAAATTATGATAAATAAAAACACAGGGAATAGGGAAGAGAAAATGCAAACTATTTACCTTGGCACACTGGACAAACTGTAGAAATATACTCACTTTTTTATACATTCTCTGGAAGGCAGCTATCTCACTTTTCACAAAGTGCAGTACTGTAAAAAATGTTGGAATTTGCTATCTCTGTGATCTATAGCTAAGGCCGAAACCAGTTAGTTTGGACTCCCTCAAACTCTTTGGGGCCTATGATTAACAATGATAGAAATGGCATGTCTGAGATCTTCAACCTACTTGAAAAGACTTTAGAGTAATTTTTTTCCTACTAACTGTTCTCCTTGCTGGCAATTCTGATATGTATTTCTCAGGTTGGGGGCCCATCATGCTCCACAGACCCTGACAGCTTGGATGGAGATTTCTCAAATTACGGGCTATGCTGAATCCATTATTTCAATTGTGACTACACACAATATCCAGCTATTGAGGAACAACCTCCAAGTCATCTACAAATTCAATACCAGGGTCATTAGCATAAAGATCAGAAAGGGCAGCTGTCTCAGGAACTGCCTCAAAATTCTCATACCAATTTTAAACCTGTATTCCAGAAAACCCCTTGATATCTAATTCAGAATTACAAGTTCTGTCTACTGAAAGTGATAGTCCAACTTTTCTAAATACCTGATGAATAATATCTCCCTTCTGGAGATGAAACCTGTAGAATGCATCCCCAATACAGGAAGTCGTTAAAATATGCCAGTGACTGACTGTCCACTTCTAAAATGTTTCAACACTCTTTACCGCAAAGATGGCATTATCAGTAAGCTGTTGTATAATCTCTTTGAAGGGCTAATTTACTATAATATCAAGAGGTTAAACTAAGCTGGTACATCTGCTGGAAATTAGGAATAGTGTAATACTGTATGGGTAGGTAGTTTTTCAAGAACTGTAACCGGTACGGGTACTAGGTTATGTTTTATGTTTGATTTCACAGTATCGTTTGATACTTGTATTGTTTCGTGTGCTATCGGTTGATACACACATTGTTTTATGTTTGGTTTCACAGTATCGTTTGACACTTGTATTGTTTCGTGTGCTATCAGTTGATAGAAGGATTGTTTTATGTTTGGTTTCACAGTATCGTTTGACACTTGTATTGTTTCGTGTGCTATCAGTTGATAGAAGCAGTGTTTTATGTTTGGTTTCACAGTATCGTTTGATACTTGTATTGTTTTGTGTGCTATCGGTTGATACACACATTGTTTTATATTTGGTTTCACAGTATTGTTTGATACTTGTATTGTATCATGTGCTATTGGTTGATACACACAACGCTTTGGAATATCGCTCATACAGGAGATAAGCGATAGACTGTATTTAAAGACCGCTGATTTCCATGATGGAAACAGCAGACTTGGACTGACAATATCCTAAATATACTTGGTTGAACGGTTACTTCTTTGATCTCCTATTACCCCCCTTCGAAGCCTCCTTTAGTTAGCAGCGCTCGCTTCTTGTTGATCAAGAAGCCACCTGCTCCAATCGTACAGCTAGGTGACTAGGGTCTGGGCCGAACACGTTACATTTTTTTAACCATGGCAAGTCATTAGAAACCTGCCTGCACTAGGTCTGATCAACCAACGAAGCGCGATGAAGAAGCTAGCAGCCGGGAGCGGCAGAACCAGGAAAGGTTCAGCTCCACCAGCACAACACCATTGAGTCGTTAGAAACTCGAAGTGGGAAGCAGGTCCCATGAGAAGGCCTTACCAAAAGAAGACAACCCAAGAAACCAAAGTGCTAAAGAGCGACTTCTGTATTGACGAAGCAGAAAGACAGTTAGTGCGAGACTTGGCCAAGCAGACCTTTAGCGAATCAACCGACGAGTTAGCAAAGGCAGCAACCAGCCTTCCTGCGCTTTTCCCCCCAGCCCCAGCAATGGAAAGGCGCCGGCACCACCGCCAAAGAGAGAAGCATCACCTTCCCACACCACAAAGGAAGAAGATAATAACGAAGAATCAGACCAATTGATAACAGCGGAACCACCAGAGGAACCATCTGACGACTCATCAGACGACAGTTCCAGTAGCAAGGAGTCTGAGCACGGTATGTCCGAAGGGGAATCCGCCGCGCCGTACGGCCCAGGGGCTGGGTGAGAGGGACCCAAGGTCAAGCTTCCCCTGCCACCAACGTTCTCATGCGAAAAGGAGGACCTAAAGCCTGAGGCTTTTGACTGATAGGTGACGACCACTTTACAGTACCTCACCCTGCACGGTGTGGACAAGACAAAGGAAGGAAGTGGAGTGTACTTCAGAAGCTTCTGTACAGGAAAGGCAGAAGAAGCATACCACCAAGCGATGAACCACTATGATAGTAAGGACGAAATTCGAGGAACGACTCTGATAAAATATCTACGAGACAGATTCCAGTCCTCACAAAATACGGAAGAATTATACAAGAAATTCAAGGAAATTCAACAAGTGCGAAATCGGAAAACAGACAGAATAACACTAGTGGCAACAGACCTCCTAATGTACCACGGATGATTGCCAAATGGAACAGTTTCCTAGTATACATTGCGACAGAGGCTGTATGAAGCAATGCATCCTAAACTACACCAACAGGTAGAATCTATGGAATAAGATGGCGACTCCTTTGACAGGATCGTCAAAAGAGCAGAATGGAAGTATGCCATCCTTTACGAAACAGGAGTTTACCGAACACACGTACCCCAGCAGCAAAGCAGTAGAGGATCATCATCACGCAATAACAGAAGGAAGGAACAGTCAAACCGCAAAGGATCGAAAGATAAGAAAGATAAAAAGCAGAAATGAAGGGATGAAGGCACATGCTTCGAATGTAGCAAAAAGGGGCACTATGCGAAAGACTGTTATGCGAGGAAAGGAAAAGGAAAACGGGGTACAAGCACAAACCACATTGAGGCAACTGAGTACGACGAAGTGGAAACTAACTCAGTAGAAATGGAAACCCTCCGGAAGCAACCAGCCCTAGCAGTAAGGCCCTGTGATGCACTGGAAGGAATGATCCTCATAGAAGGCCACCCAGCCAAGGTACCTTTCGACACTGGAACGATCGGTTGCGACATTATCAGCACTACCTTTGTCTCCACCCATGGCATACCCACGGAACCCCTACCCCAACCAACAACCGTCAACATAGCGATGACAGGTTCCCGCTCCTCTAGCCACAAAAAATGTGGACTGACCATAGGAATCGGGAAAAGAAAATGGACAAATCAGGAGATGTTAGTAGGAAACTTGGCAAAATACGATGCCCTGATTGGAATGCTATTCCTAAAAAGACACAACGCCCTTATTAGGTGTGGGGATACAGCAGTGGAATTTTCCGATGACAAACTACGGGTGCTATGCAAACCAATAAGCGGAGAATTCCGAGCTGCTGTTTCAGACGCCACATCAGCAACACTGTTGGAAGAATACAAGAATGTATTCCCAGACAAGGTTCCTGAAACGCTTCCACCTATGCGCAAGATTAACCACCACATTCGGCTAAAGGATCCAGCCGACTGAAAGAACTAACTTACATACTCAATTCCGGAAGCGTGCAAGGAGAAACTCATGAACCAGATTAACGAAAAATTAAGCTCCGGAATGATTGTATGACAGGAGGTTCCCGGAGCGGCACCCATGTTCGTGCAATCAAAATCAGGCGGGAGGATCCGCCCCCTGGTAGACTTGAAGGTCTGAAATGACAACACAATAATGGATAGTCCATCGATCCCCAACCAGCAACAGGTCCTAAACCATATTGGAAGGACGAAATTCAGGTGTAAGATTGACTTAAGCGACGCATACTTCCAAACACCAGTAGAGAGGGACAGCGTTAGGTTCAACTCATTCAAAACCCTGTTTGGAGGATTTGTTAGCAAAGTAATGCTACAAGGAGACATGAATGCACCAGCGATATTTATGCAAATCATGGAAGACCTCCTGTCCGAATTCCTATATCATTTTGTATGGGTATACATTGATGACATCCTCATAATCTCAGACACACCAAAAGAGCATAAAGAACATATACGTCAAGTATGTAACCGACTCAGAAAGGCAAAATTCTATGCAAGCAAGAAGAAGTCAACACTTTTTGTAGATAAACTAGAAGTATTGCGACGCATAGTGAACAATGAAGGAATCCATGAATCTCCCCAGAAGATAGCTTCCATCGCGGGATAGGAGACATCAAAAAAAAAGAAGGAATTACAACATTTCCTAGGAATAGTAAATTATGTGGCCCGGTTCCTCCTGCACCATGCCACTCTGATGGCTCCGTTAACAGACTTAACGGGTAACGCTGAATTCATTTGGACCACCATCCATCAGACAGCATTCGAGATGGTCCAGAAGTGGATTATCGATCACAAAGTCATGCAACCAATAGACATACGAAGCAAGGAACCAATTTGGCTAGTTACAGATACCTCTGATTTAGGAATTGGAGCATGGGTAGGACAAGGACCCACTTATGGGACGGTACGACCAGCTGCATTACACAGCAGGGAATTCACCAACGTACAGATGAATTATGGAACCACCGACAAAGAGGCCTTAGCAATAGTGGAGGCGCTTAACAGGTTTCACAATATACTAATGGGAACTCCCTTCACAATAGTAACAGACCACCAGCCCCTGACACACCTACGAACCGCGAAAAACCCAAGCAGAAAGCAAGTCAGGTGGCTCAGTACCTGAGGAAAGTACGATACAAAGATAGTCTACATACCAGGAAGCACAAACTATTTAGCTGATGCCCTTTCCCGGATTTACGAGGGAGATTCAGACTTGAACCCATACTATGTCCATGACTATACGAGGGAATCGGATGACATATCGGATAACACAGTCTACGAGCAAGAATCAAACAAGATGGAGTCCGAGCAAGATATCTCCTCTTCCTCCCCTCCTTACTCGTACACGGAACACCCGAACGAGGTACCTGTGCCCCCTACAAGCCCCCACTCAATCACTGTGGGAAATGATTGGGGTGACAAGTGCACCCTGCGAAGCACACCACCCGAGGAACTCCAACATAGCAAACTGGACTATTCGCACTGTTATGTGGACCATTGCCCATATCACCAAATGGAGATTAAGTTCACGAATAACCACCCTAGATGAAGAAACAAATCAACTCCCTGACCTCTGAGCGAAGGACCGAGCCCTCCAAGGACAGAAATTGACCCAAGCCCTCCGGAATCTCCGCTGATCTATGATTGGGAATGGCAGTAAACAGTTGGAGGGAGGCCAAGTAGTGCGGGAGAAGGGCCATCTACCCTCATTCAACCGACGCCCAGATCCAATGAAATCCCTCCAATACTAAACCCGGAAGCCCCAGCATTTCAGATGCCCGACAATCCGCCACCGGTTAAGCGAGCTGAACCAATGAGCAATGAGACAATAGTCTCAGTGTTGCCCCCAACAATAGACGATTATCGGCACGGACTGTGTGATGTCTTGGAAGAAAATAAAGAAGAGGACCAAGCAGAAGTGACCAGAGGAAGCGAGATCGAAGACGAGCGGGACATCAGACAAACAGTAAATGAGATGATTGGAACATTCCGTGCGTACATGGTTGCAGGATACCGAAGGGAGCCAATATGGAAAAAGGTTAACGAGACAATGGACTCCACAGGAGACTTGGCCTCCTACACGGTCGCAAATGGAATGTTGTATGCCAAAACGCGATGCGGAGTGGAATGTATGTATATTCCAAAAGGTTCCGCATTTGGGAATACCACACAGAGAGAGTACGCTATAGCCAAGATCCACAATAAAGGCCATCATGGCATGGAACGAAACCTAGGTTACGCTACCGAGTACCTGTTCTGGCCTGAAATGTGTAAGGATTTCAGAGCATACATGGCCCAATGCCACACATGCCAAACGAACAAGGAACCCACCAAGTTACCAGAGGGAAAGGCCCAAACGATCATCCTTCTATCAGAAATCTTCGAATCAATAGCCATTGACTTTGCTGGAACGTTCTACAACTCATGTGGATACGACATGATCCTAGTAGCAATAGATAGGTTCTCAAGATTTACATAGCTCATACCGACAAGCAAGGAAGCAACGGCAATAACAGTCTGGGAACTGTTATGCAAGGAAATATTTATACTCCATGGCTATCCAACAACAATAATAAGCGATGTAGACCCACGATTCCAGTCACATGTCTGGAGACAGCAATGCCGATCACTAGGAATCGAACACACCAAGGCGGCGCTAGGCCACCATGAGACGAATGGACAAGTCGAAAGGAAAATTCGGGAAGTGAAGACAGCGCTTCGAAATATCGGAAACGCGCGGCAGAACAATTGGTTTGATACCATACCCGAAATGACTGCATACCTAAATGCAGGATGGTCCGAAACCCTTGGCATGTCACCATGCAAAGTAGTATATGCGAAAAACTATCCACTGCTTCCCCTGGCGAATTTCAAGAATTCCGCAGTACCAGCAGCCAATGAACTATTAAACAGACGCCAAGCAATCCCAAATACCATATTCAATGCCATCAAACTGGCACGATTCAGGAGTACGAGAACAGCAGCAAAATGACGCAGACAGCACAAGCCAATCGGGATAGTTAACCAGTTACTGGTTTATGGGAACCTATTCGCAACCGAATCAGGCGAAGCAAGAAACTACAACCACGATAGCGAGGTCCATTTAAGATAATAGGATATGATAACCATACGGAAAACTACAGGGTAGAAATGGATGGGTGAATGTACAGGAACTGAGAAGAAACATTCTACGCATCTACTGTACAAAGATACCTCCCTAACAATGACACCATGTTCCCGGGAAGGAGTCATGCCAAACCACCCCCCATCGTGGTTAGCGAAAAACCAGAATGGGAAGTGGAGATTATGTGAGACCACAGAAGACGCTTTAATCGCGACCAATTTCTAATAAAATAGACGGGATATCCAGAAATGGAAAACAGCTACGAACCGCTCAAAGGGTTGGAAAATGCGATAGAAAAAGGAAACGAATAGTGGGAGGACAACAAACCAGAGGACGAGCTACCCACTACGATAAACCATATGACGGTAGTGTAGAGCCCAACCCTACCGGAAATCCAATACCTCCACCCAGATACCGACCAAGGGGTACAGGACAGATTTTGGTCAGCCCACTTTGAAAGCAATTTGGAAAGCAGTGAAGATGAGAGAAAGGTCATGGAAGATGAAGCGGCATACATGGAACGGCTGGCCGAAGGCGAGTACTGGGAATGACAAGGAAAAAGACATACCATCCAACAGCCTTACTATGTCAAACTATAAGCAAGTGCCGTGGAGACTGCGCCATCAGCTAATGGGACTGTTGGTGAACAGTGATATTATCCCTAGATGATACATTATACAGCGATTATTCATACACATTTGCAACAGATGCCGTGAAATAACAACAGAATCAACAGGACGAATGTGGGGAGAAACGCTGAGTGATGTTTTCCGCTTCACTAGTGGTTGCTACCTGAGTACGGAGAAATGTGATATGTGTGTGGAAACGGAAAACACCCAAATTAAAATAGCACTCTCTGTCCTAAACACCTAAGCGAGACCAGCACCGAGACATAAATACCATCGACCAATCTACAAAGTTAGAAAGGAATAATAACAATGATACCTCTTACAAAACACACTACCTTTAAACCTTACCTTTACACGAAAGAAACCGAAAAAATGTTGACCTACGAAGAAGTCAGCATAAAGGGACAAGACCTCATCCTGGGATTCCTGCTATACTGAGAAATTATTCCAATGGACACATACTGGAAGATATTCTATATCGATCACTGTGAAGATTGCGGGCGAATCTATAACCGGTACGGGTTGCTAGGGTTTTATGTTTGGTTTCACAGTATCGCTTGATACTTGTATTGTTTCGTGTGCTATGGGTTGATACACACATTGTTTTATGTTTGGTTTCACAGTATCGCTTGATACTTGTATTGTTTCGTGTACTATCGGTTGATACACGCAGCGTTTTATGTTTGGTTTCACAGGATTGTTTGATACTTGTATTGTTTCGTGTGCTATCGGTTGATACACACAGCATTTTATGTTTGGTTTCACAGTATCGTTTGATACTTGTATTGTTTCGTGTGCTATCAGTTGATACACACATTGTTTTGCAATATCGCTCATACTGGGAATAAGCGATATGCTGTATTTAAAGACCGCTGATTCCCGCGATGGAAACAGCAGACTTCGACAGACAGTATTCTTAATTA
>PYWC01000091.1:454961-500271 GCA_003182015.1 Tuber magnatum | reverse complement strand
TTTCTTTTCACGAGAGGAATGGGATAGGATGGGAGAGGTGGTGGAAGGAATCAGAAGACGCGAGGACTGATACAAATCTTAACAATTAAAGAACTTCATTGTCCCTTCTTGCTTCCAGATTGTTGGCTTTTTTAAATCTGCCCTCTCGCTGTTGGTAGTATTGTGCCTACTCCGAGCGCTCGAGATGCACAGTTACCCAAGCCACTGCAACCGACAAGCTTCACATAAATTAAGCTAGCATAAGGGGGCTAGCACTAGGGGGTGAGCGAGCGAGAGATGTAAACATGGACCGTCGGTCATCGCACGTAGGATAAACAGTGCGAGCCCTCAGCGAGGCGAGGCGGGCACCCTGGGCAATGCTTAGGAATATTTTGCAGCTTAGACTACTTGTGGTCACCAGCAGTAGATAGCCAAGCCGTACCCCACCTTGCTGAGGGTGTCGCCTCGCTGAGGACTCATACGGTCTAGCAACCACCCGCTTTTCAAAATTACCTCATCCTTTTCCTGTACGGTGGTGTGACTGTGACAGTCATGTGACACAGTCTTGAGGGCTGATCTTACCGTGCCGGGAACGCCAATACCTCTCGCGAGCTTTGTCCCAGAATCCGGAGCTTAGAGGGTTGATGGCGATGGTTGGATTTCACGAGTTTTTACGCTACTCGGTTTTGACGCGTGGTCGGGGTTCTACGCTGTCGGCGCTCGGAAAATCATCACGGCCAGAAAGCGAGTGTCTTGTTATGACACCAGACCATAATACCGGTAACATACGATATCGTACCACTATCGGTAGCACAGGGGATGGAGAGATGAATGCCCTTTTCCATTGGGGGCGGCGATCTGGGGGGAAGAGACCCGGTTGGCGGGAGATGCAACCCCATTTCGCAGGGCTTTATATATACTCGTACGAGTACTCGAGTACGACCGTATGATACCACCAGTGGTCGGACGCCTGAGGGGGCCGGCTGAATCTCAGGAACATCGGCCATTCCTAAATGATGGACCCGCAGATGCGGCTGGTTCTGTCACAATCTCAGACACGAGGGAAATATATTTTTCTTTTTTCTTTCGACCTTACCTCGTCTCCCCGGGGGGTTTCAAGTCACGGTGTCAGGCTGCATATGTACAGTACTCGACTGCAAGTACTCGGGTGTAAGGGTATTTGGGGACCGGTAACACAAGCACCGTTCTTGCGTGTTGCTGGAGAAAGTGCTCACAAATGCTTGTGTTACCGGTCCCGACTTTTATCAACCCCCTAGTACAGCACGCACGATTGCGCCGGGCTGGGTGGGTTTGGAAATCGGGGGCACGGATCTGCACAGCAAATTGCCCGCGGAGTTCACATCTAAGCGCCCTTGATAAACTTGGACTCAAATGCTCTGGCTCGTTATAGTAGAATACGCTATGCGTAAAATCAAATCATATCGCGAATACTATCTAATATTGTTCTCGAAATATAGAGTATCATAAACCCGACACCAGTACGGGCGAGTGTTTTTCTCATTTGCAATGAATTCTCTTTCAAGAGGTAAGCACAACAAGGCTGGTCGTGGCTGGTCCGCTTTGGCTCAAGTTTAAGACAGGGGTCTGTCGCTGGTATGATATCATCTGTGGTCTTAGCTTAGGCTGATGACGGCAAATGCCGCGAAAACTCCAGTACAGTACTCGAGTACCGGCAGACCAACTGTGTAACATGTCATTGGTGTAAGGTCGCACGCTTCTCTTTTCTTTTCTTTTCTTTTTTATGCCTCCCAGAGGGGCTGAGCGGCTCGGTTTCCGCTGTGTTTTCCACCACTTTTCCAAAGTGCAGAATTCTCAACCTCATAGCGCGTAGTGCGTTTACTGGTCCAGTACCGGGATTTGATTGCTTTTACGGTGACGGCGGGCCAGAAACACTGAACCCCTGCATACTCAGCCCCCGCAGTGTCTAGAACGTTGAGTTGATGAATCCGAACGAGAGGGGTCAGATTAAGTAGGCCTGAGGGGAGATAAAAGCGGTGGTTCAGGAGCAGAAAAAGTTCCGCTTATCGCTATCGCCATTGGAGGTGAACCAACTCCGCCGGGACTATCCTCTACCTTGTATCTAAAAGGACGATAAAGGGATATCGCCAGGACTTGAGTTTGCTGCCCGGAATACCCGAGGTATTATTTCGCAGAAGGGACCATCTCAAGTATAGGTATTATTATCCCGACCAACCCTTATTTTCTAATGTCCTACATGTGCAGGTACTGATGAGTTTACTATTAAAAGTGCGTAATTACACGTTTGTGCTGTGCAGTTTGTGGTCTCTGGAATTGCAGTGCTGGCTCAAGTACTTGACGTGGTGCACATTCCCTCTGGGTATGCATATGAGTTTCCTCAGATACTCGGTAATACTGGTATGGATTCTATGGTCATCATGGCTTGTTTCCAGAAGTGGAGCAGATACTCCTACCACCTTAAAATCAATATCACGGAATGCAGTCCCGGGGTTCGTCTCAACGTCTCTTCATTCCGGCGCTACCACGAAATCCGTCATACCGTTACTGCGATCGGTCTCCGAGCCAACAAGTGTATTGCCACTTTTTTCTCTTAGCGTAACGACTACTATTCCGACCAGCAATATCTCTACGACCTCCAGCCGATCGATGGAATACTTTGAGACACCGATCGCGGCCCCGGGGTTGGGCAATTCATCTCAGGTTGAACCATCATGGATACCAACGGGATGGGGTTTCGCTGGTCCGCGAACTTATTGGACAACCTGTATATCCGAGCAAAACGATTACCTGAAGAATTCTACCCAAATAGATCAATGGGCCTCCGCGGTGGCTACTACCCTTATGACCGTTCTTCCTTCTCTGATTGCCTTCAGTCCTCTCAAGACAGCGGATATCCAGACACTCCACTACCTTGATGTAATTGTAGCGCTCATGACCTGCGGTTTCACTCTATTCTTCCGGGTAGATTCTTGGACCACACTACGGAAGGATAAGATATGGAAGGTTAAAGATATCTTAGATGGAGCGGATATCGAAACCATCTATTGCCATAAAGGGTCTGGGACTGGAATGTAGGTTACATCCGATAGAGCTAATAAATGGTTAACCTACTAACTATTTGTAGGAAAATTGGTGGCAAGGGCAAGGGCGTTTCTGATCACATCTCATCGCTACAACCCTTAATTGCTATCTCTGCAGGCGCTGTGGTCCAATCAAGTGGAAGTAGCTCTCAGCCATTACCTGATAGTGCTGCTAGGCTCAGGAAACCATACGATGGAGGAAGGTTGCAGAAACTCCAAAATGATGCCTCCGGGAAAGTGATATCGGAGTCACTACATGATCCTGAGTCTGGATCTGGTGCAACTACAGTTATTGGTCAGAAGTGGTATACAGCACTCAAGCAACCAAGGCCACCACGTGGTGCAGTTTATCTTATCGTTACTGCCTTCAGCATCGTTCAAATTTTTTTATATCTTGTCATTGCCGGTTTGGTTACCTGGATCGATTCTACTATTTTCATATGGAGTTGTCCGAGACCTAGCTACATAATTTACGTGTGGTGGGTGACCGGGAGCTTCATATCGGCAGCTGTTGTTCATTATATTTCTACTTCTTCCTGGACCAGAGCAGATGAGACCTTCCATATTGAGCATTCACCAACTACGCCTGATTGTTGTGGTGAGGAGACTTTTACACTTTCCAGAAATTCAATCCACCTCCGGAATTCTCATACCAACTGGTCACGGATCAACCTTGCGCATTTTTGGGATAATATAAGGCAAATGCCCAGGTATTGTACATACTATTTCTTTACCGATTCGATATCAAGCAAGAGAGTATAAATACACTGACCGCAGAGATTTAGATTGCGGGACCTGCGCTCCTTGTTTCCGATAGCCTTCAAAATCTTCCGCGCAGAACGGGAAAGGCTTGCCGAACCATATCCCCTGGTTCTGGTTATTCGACCTTCCCAGGATTCCTGTCAACAGAGTATAACCATGCGGTGGTTGTATGGCTATCTCCAGGTCATCTATCTTGGCGCTATATCTTTTCTTTTTGGTAGTATATCGATGAGCTCCTTGTTCCTAACCCTGGCATTTGTCGCAACATTTGTGTCCGTGATTGCATTTTCGAGACTTGCAAGCATTCAACTTTGTGCATGGATGGAAAAGCACCTGGGACTCACGATCATTGAATACGAGACGGAGAGAGAATGGGTAGCAATTTGGTTCGTCATAAACAGCATGCCCGGCTGTATTGTCGAGAGCCAGAATAGTTCATACCGATATGTGAATGGGTATCTTCCGCATACCTGCACCGATACCGAAGATCCCGGTACTGATACCCGTGGGGCTGATACTGGCACGCTGGGTCAGCAGAATATTCCCATGCCTAACACGGAGATGCTTAAAACTGCAACTCAAGTTCCTGATATCAGGATGGCCTGTACCTTCTGTTCGGCAATTCTGGGGTTTCTCTTCGCTCTCTGTCTAGGGATCATTTCTGGCATTGTTGTGTCTTATGCGTCGATCAAGGAACTTTCGGTTACGTTTGTAGGAATGATAGGTGCGACATTTGGCACTATTGGTTTCGTTTTGTTTGTTTGGAGGTTATGGTGTGAATTGGAGAGCGCTGCTGGCCACGGGCAAGCCTTGCAATGGGCAGAGGGTTGCGACACAGAGAAATGAGAAGTACTGGAGCACGCCCTAGAATTCGCGGCCGAGGATTGGAAATTGGTGGCTGCTGGAGAGCCTCATAAGATGATGGGCGAATGTCAAAGCGTGCGTAAGGGGGTGTAATGCAGGAGGTACTCAACTGGCAGGCATGGGGCGAGATATAAAATATGACTCGTACGATACAGCAGTTCGATATCCTCTTTTATATCCCATTATGTGAATGCGCTAGGCTAGTCCGGTTGGTGGAATTGATGCGATTTGTAGAGCACTAGGACTAATGATCTGAACCCATAAATGCCCTCCATTTTTAGGCTCTACCCTCTCCCATGCAATGACCTACACAACATCTAGTCCCGACAGCTAGCGTCACAAGAGAATTGTTCACACCCATACAGGACTCCAACTCAGAGTCTAGGTAATCAGTCTTTACCGCGGGGGAAGTACACATGATGATTCTTGGTGTAAAGAATAAATACATTCAATATAGGGATGGTGGAGTTTTATATAGGGATTGGAATCCGAGGATTCGGGGCGAAAATTCAATTCAGTTCCCCGGTAACTTATAATCAGTGCTCCACTACCTTGTGAAGATCGCAGTAGTGCAGAAACTCTTTCGTACGGTGTGAGCCAAAGCCATCTAGGAGTAGAAGTCGGTATCGACCTTGTTGGCGCAAAGATGAAAATGACTCCAAGTGTTCGATCCACTTCATTGATAACATATTATTACTATAACCAGTTTCAGATAAACCAATAAGGTAGTTATCTTGTATGGAGGTAGAGTTATACCAGGGTTTCTGATGTATAGCTTCTGGAATAATTATCCTTAGAGGAAGGACATATCCATCTCCACTTATGGTTTTACAGACAGAAACAAGTTCTCTATTGGTGGAACTACTGAGGTAGGCCTGATGATTGGGATCTCATGTTATAATCCATTGGTCGTGGCCAATCCCAATATGGAATCCTGTTTCATCAAAGGTGTAGGTATCTCTTATTCCAAATTTATATTGATTGCAAACTCTTTGATACTTGATAAACCAGGTATACAAATCATCAGGCTGATAAGCATTTTTCCCATCAGCATTAATGGTACACTGCTTGTGTATAAAGTACTTGGGATAGCCATCAAGAAATCTTGGCGCCCGTTTCTCACTGATGACTGGTATTGGTAGAGGGCCAAAATGTGCATTCTTTAGAATTGCATTTGCACAACCTGATACCATTTGAAGCCTAGCACTTATTCCCACAAAGTCCCACCTGTCCAGATACTGGCAGATAGCAGCTTCTTGGTTCTCTGATAACTTGGGGTTCATAGCAGCGCAATCAATCTTAGATTGGCACCCTTGCCAGCATGCTCGTAATCATCCTCCTTGAACCTCATACTTCTATGATATTTTTGAAAAAGTGGAGCTTATCCTCTCCAGTTTAACAAGGAATGTGATCGCTGCTTGAATTCAGGCCTTAATATCTTGATATGGCTCAATACGCTGACTTGGAGGAATGAGTGCTAAGTTCGATGATGATGTCATAGATAGTGGAGATATCTGTTATAGTATATATAGTTAGCATATAGACCAAATATAGAATGTAAAAGATTATAACATGAAGGAGAGCTACTAACTATAATATTGAGTAAGTAAAAGAGTAAAGAAACTGAGGAACTAGAGAGCTGAAAAGCTGGGGAATTAGAGAGCTGAGGAGTAGGAGAACTAGACAGTGGAAGAACAGGAGAGCTAAGGTACTGGAAAGCTAAGAATCTGGAGAAGGGGAAAGCTGAGGTGCTAGTAAACTGGAGAGCTGAGGAGCTGGAGAACTGGAAAGCTGAGGAGCAGGAGAACTACAAAGATAGAGAGTTTTAAAGAACTTTAAACTAATACAATATAGTAGTTAGGAAGCCTGAGAGTTATTTATATATACTATGATAAAATGGTCTGAGTGTAAAGATGTTGAACTATTCAATTATGTTGTACTACAATGGCAAAGGAATTGAGCTACTATAAAAACAAGGTAGCACTAGTAGCTCATTGAGCTATTGTATAATATTATTAGTATAATTAACTAAACCTCCAGCCTGAATAGCAACTCTCAGTCATTCAGTATGGCAGTGTAGTTCCTATATGTAAAATCACTGCATCTCTACCAGACCACAGAATTACTATATTTAGACCAACAACTAATATACAAGAAACTTCTCGTAATACATTTATCTTATTGGCATGTATGCCTTTTATCACTTTCGTATATGCCAATACAGAAATTGAGTATTCACTAACAAATGAATACAAATATTTATAGAGTTGTATTATAATGAGTGTAACTATGCTGTCATACAATAGCTGAATTGTAAAAGAATACTTAGCAATGAAGTTTCCATGGCAATACAGTTTCCATGAAAGTAGAGTTTCTATGACAACATCCAAGGACTATTGATCTGTGCAAGACAATTGAGCTGTATGGTACTCTCATGAGAGTGACCATGGTTGCGCACTAGCAAGCAGACGTGTCTTGTGGCACTGCCATGACCTTGGCATGAGTAGTAAGAGGTCTTGTTTATAGGTAAGAGTGAGGTACGGTGTTTTCTGGGTTCATACGGTTTTTCGCCAAGCGCCAAGTTACGCTAATGAATATGAGATTTCTGTGTGCAACATGAAAAAGAACCCTAACCCTGACCCTGCTCTGAGCAGAACTTGTCCTGAAAATGTTCAAAATTCCTCCAAAAACTACTGCAAACTCTTCTATTCACAGTCGCAAAGTGAAAAAAAAACCAAAGCTGAACCCAAGCAAGCAAGAGAGCAAATCCAAAAAAAAGAATTGTCAGTAAATAAGGGTCGTATGGAGCTAGATAGTGAAGATTTCAGAGTTAGTAAATTGTGTAAACACTTCCATAAGGGAGAACTGTAAATGAAAGTAACAACGAAGCGGGAAATCAATTAAAACTGAAGAAGTGTACCACCTGGTGGGGGTAAGGTTCTGGTATGGGACGGATTCTCATCAGGTGTATGAGCATAGTTCTCGTATACTCATACAAATTCAAGGGCATTATGGCTAGCAGTTTCCGGAGGTAGGGAGCGGGGGATTCCATGGGGTAGAGAGGAAGAGGAAGAGGAAGATCTTCTGCCCAGTCTGCAATATTGATTTTCTGAAAGTCTTTAATTTGGATTTGGTCATCTGTGCTCCCATCGATAGGAAGTATGACTCCAAGGTTAGGGAAAAGGTTTCTGAGAAGTTCATCTTTTTTAGAGGTGAAGGTGGCCCAAGCATGACCAACAACATGCGTAACTATTATACACTTATCCCTAGTACACCATTTTTCTGTGAGATTGGCATAGCTCTGAGCTTCGATATAGGTATCAGTATACTCTTGTAAATAAGACTTAAAAGGCTTACTAACCACTGTGTCTAGAGGCTGGAGGAGCCTGGTACAGCCCAACGCAATAAGAGATCTAGTAATCTGAGCAGATTAGAGTTTCTCAAATACCGTCTCAGTTATATGGAATCTTGCAATGTCCATGAGAAGTAGACTTTCATGGCTTAAGGTTGTGTCTGCTTCGCAGGTAGGTAGCATGGTGTAGGAGGCGGGAGGGTTGTGTGCATTCCGTAGTACTAGGCAGAGTTTATTGCCAATAAAGTCAAGAAACAGCTTCTTGTTATTATAAGCTGTATCATTGAACTCAACCATTGTAACGACCCAGCATACATGAGGTATAGCAGTCGGAACCTACACCCATACAGGTAGCCAGGAGGCGAACTGGTAGGAACCGGCATGCAAGTAAGTACTTGACCTTTCGAGACCCGATGTCCTGGGCTCCGAGATGAACAGAACTCACTGGCCAGGTACTTGGGTACCTAGATACATCCGGGAGCGGTGTCAGCATACTTAGGGACGTCTCAAGTGGTAGCCACTCAGCTAAGCTGGGTAACTAGAGAAAGGTCAGAAGTGTCTATCTCCGGCAACGGGATAGACAGGGTAATAGGGAAAAGCTATCTTGTCCGCTGGACAAGGTTACCCTACCCTCAGGATTAGGCTACCCTGCCATGGGGCTTAGGTTACCCTGTCTAAAGTCCTACGTTACCCTATCTTTCAATATGAAGTCTCTCAGGGAGTTTGGGAAAAATGACCAGAATGTTTGTCATGCAAAACCATACACAATACTGGAATCTGGAGTTCTGGGAGATGCTATTGGGTGATCTATGCAGCTCCGAAGAAGCTGTAAATTGGAGACATTATTCCTATCATATCCCTCCAGCCCCGCTTTGAGGCCGGGACGTCATGGGCAAACGGTTGCGTAGTTGTGTGCAGTCTAGCAAGGCAGGATCTTTGGAGACCTGCTGGGAACGCCGTACACGTCGCTGCCATCCGGTCGACCGTAGGCTGTTCGCCGGATATATAAGGGGGCATAAGATGGAAGGTGGAGTGCCTCCTCCAAGGTTTTCGGAGTAAAATGGACCAAAGCCAACAGAGTTAACGGGGGTTAACCATTGGGGTCCCAAAGGTAGTCCTGGGTGGTGCCGGGCCAGCCGCGAGAGTTTTATACCTACCAAGCCCAAAAGTGTCTCCAACGCCATAGGCTCAGAAAGGGAAGTGCAGAGACACTAAAAGCATGATTCCTACACGAGGTAAGGTGGATCCGAGGAAGTAGTTATGGGTACCGCCTATTGGACCCCTCCCGGATCAACCTATCCTGTGGAAGACAGCGGAAGCCCGAGAACCGTAAATAGTGGACAGATAAACTGCTTACGGTAGCTTCTGGGGCCAAGTAGAGATCAATGCATATGGGAAGGGTGTTATAGATAGTCTACTTCATGTGGCATCTTGACTGTTAGCCACTGGCAAGATGCCGATGGGCAAAGGTTTTCACTCCAGTGGGCAAAATAGAAATGCGCTGCACAAACGATACCCACATAAGGTGAACGCCGACTAGGATGTGTCGACATATGCATGCCCGAAGGGTGTCTGTTCGAATAGTTGGAGCAAACTGATGGGGGGGTTTCTGGCATAAGATAAAACTACCTCAAAGTCGATGCGAGAACTCTCCTACTCCAACAATCAATCCTCTCGAGACCTTAATTGAGTGAAGCGTCAGGCTTAACGATATTAAGTTTTACCGTCTACTTTACTCTTACATCTGTGTGAACTGTTGGCGATAAGTTTGAAGTTGTTCGGTGCGGTCGCAACCTTGGGATCCATCTTCCTAGGGGTGCCCCTGTTACAACCGTTATACCTGTACGCCAAAGATGTCTCTCTCTTCACCGTACCTTTTCATGACTTGTCCTATGAAAAATAACCTTTAGTGTTATTCTTGCTATCTCATCTGCGAAGGTATAGAGAATAAGTATTGCCTGCCTCTTATCCCAACCATTGTATTCAATCTTCTCTGCTACTGTTTCACTTCCACCTAGATCATAGGTTTTACCACCGGGGTATTGGAAGGGAATTGGTGTTTCATCAAGATTGCGTATATTTGAAAGACTTAAGTGGCCAATATGAGATATCTGACCAGCTTGGTTAAAATGTTTCCATGGCTATGAATTATGTCCATCAAATCGGAGCCAATTAATTACTAGGTGCTCATACTCGTCTGGCAGTCATGATGAAATCTTTGTTAGAACCTGACAGGATATACTCTACCGCTTAAGAAATCCACTAAAACACCCAATTGAGAATACAAACATATTACGTACTCCACCATAATATTTGCTAAAGAGTTGCCGAGCATGAGCTTGAAACCATCCTCACCAAATTAGTCTCCCTTCCTTTCTCTCCTCAAAGAATATCTCAAACAATTCCTTTTCCATCTCTGGCCACCTGCCTATCTATTTGGCTAACGGCTGTATCCTGGTCCCCTTCTGATTTACAATGGCCTCTCGAGTACTCCACCATTGCTGTATTGTCACCTCAGGTATTTTCCAAAATTCAGCAGCCTCTTTGTGAGTTGGTTGACGATATTGTATTTCTTGTAGAGTAGTTGCTACTCGGTGATGTATAAGAAAGAGTATTACCTCTAATTTTCCATTCTTATTTTAGGTGTATAGTATCTTCCTGATTGGTCACCACTCATGGTATACCCTTTCTGCAAGTGGCTTAGGCTTTGGTCCAGGCCGGAGTTTTTTCCTTGGACCTGGTGCTACTGTGCACCCACCAACTTGCTGACCATTGATATTATTTCGAGTAAGTGGACACAGTTGTGGCTGTATGAGAGTTGCTGTAACGGAAAGAGCAAAGCACAGTATGTTACACATAAGACAAACTGGTATAGCAAAATGGGCATGTCATGTGATTATTGGCAAAAGGTTACATGTTTAATCCGAGGGTCTGTCAGAGTATTTGGAGAATGAGTTACTTTCTTCCAATACGACATCGGGACAAAACCCTCATTTACGCCACCAGCGAATGTCACCAACTGGGAGGATTTCGCTGAATCCTCAAGAGAGGACTCGTGGCTATCCTGACAAGGTCGAACGAGCTAAATTGGTTGGTTGGTTGTGGAGATAAACGTATACAAAGATCCTGCAGCTGCGCCGACGGATGGATGCCAACTGGGGGGAGGTTGGCTACTCTGATAGGAGTCCCCGGCTGCCATGTGGGCAGCAAGACCGAATTTCAAGTCCGTTGGTGGAGGAATGCAGAGGAAAACCCTGATGAGAGGACAACGCCCAAGAGACGATCGTTGGCCCATGTCCAAAGGCATGATAAGGCAGAGTCAAATGATGGCCTGCCACGTGAGGGGTCAACCGAGCGCAACGAGGCCCAACCACCATTGGCGCGATAAGACAGGAACACGCTTCCTGCAGGTTGACGCAGACTGATGGGGAATCCGTCTGCATTGATAAATCTGTCGTCGGAGCTGATCACTTCGTATGCAGAGATAGGGCCAGTAACCGCTTGCTACGGTGAAAGGGTTCGAGTGACTATGATGAGCATGGACGCAGCGAGGAGAGGGGTAGGACACCCTCCCCGTTGACCGGAACAATCAGAGTCAAGCGGGGTAAAGGTTTTCAGGGTCTATGAAGTTAGCACAAAGGAAAGTGGGAGGAATAGATAGGCCATGAACACCCAGACGTGGAATATAAATATCGAGGTGCCTGCCACGCTTTTTAAATATCATCAGTGATAGAGAAGAGATCTTATCAATATATTCGTTCTATGATACAATTTCTACCTCACATCGTGACACCTTGAGTGAGCCTCCCTAGTGAATCACTTTGTCACGTATCGGGCCTTAGCTCCGACTTACATGTTGTTAGAGTCTGCTACTGCCTAACACTATATTGATATCTTCTATACTACTGAGGCTCACACACATCTCCTTCAATGAGCCTGGAGGACCGCTTATCCAAAGCGCTCAACCATCTATCTCAAAACTACCTCCAACAAAACCCACACATTCACAAGATCAAGTTTGATCTCAGTATAAGCGAAGTATTTGAAGACGAAAACGTTCCTTTCTGGTTCACTGATCACAGGATCACGTGGGCCCTCAAACACCGCACACTCATAGAATATTGGAGAAACAAGATGTGGCAACCACAAATCAAGGAGGGATCAGAGGATTCCAGCGACACCGATATGTTACGCGCTGAAAGGCAGCAGAGGCTGATCAGCGCATGGGGACTGGGCCAGGATAGCACCTTTCCACTACCGCCACCACTCCCAGGGGGTGACCTTCTACCACTACGGTTGGGTGCCATGCCCACACCTGGGAATCCGGCAGAGCCATCAGTACCCAGGGGCCTAACCCAAACTGTCATGAAGAGACGAAGTGGGCAGAGATCACGCTCAGGGACTCCAACCCCCACAGGCATCACCGATCTGGGTGCCTTTGCCACATACATTGGGACACTAATTGGCCAATTGGACCGAAGCATCAGCCAAACCCAGAATGATGAGATGGTCGCATATGGGACCCTCTCGGATGAAGGGAAAGAAATGGCAGAAGGTCTGGCTCAGGTCAGAGAATGACTTCTGAATGGGGAGAAGCTGGTTGGAGAGGAATTGGCGCTCTGGCAGAATAAGGGCAGGAAACTGGAAGGGGAAGTTGTGGCCGAGATCATCAGGTTTAAGCGAGTGATTGAAGCTGCGCTCGCTCACATGCATGAGCGATTGGATCAACAAGTAGCCGTAAGCAGACAGCTGCACCAGGACCTGGGACGCACTATCCAGGAATCGATGAGTAGGTACCAAGAGCTCGACACCGGTCTGGATAGGCTCTGGAAGGAGCTAGATGAGGAACAATGACGCCGGGGGACCCGAGAACTGTAGTTTGTCACGGAACCACAGACACTCGATAAAAAAGTAACCACAGGACTCTGGGACATGCAGCAAAACATGACCCCGATGTTTGCCCAGTCCACAAGGGAAATGACTGCGCTGGTACAAAGAGCATTGGGATCTCATCAGGGGGGGTCTACCCAGGATGGTGAGACCAGGCGAGGACGATCGGGGCCATCCCAACAAGATAAGGGGAAGGGGCCTGCGGAACGAGACACCCGGCCAGAGACCATACAGAGTAGCCAAGACAGGACTACGGCGGCCCCAAATATGGCTGGAGGAGCAGGAGCCCCAGATGATACTGCAGTTAACCAAAGAGTTGGCCTGACAAACTGCGCTGCACCAGAAGAAGCCAGCCGATCCCCCATTCGTATATGAAGCAAAGTCCTACCAGGATATAAAGACCTGGCTGCACGCGTGCCAGGACTGCTTTAGCCGATATCCCATGTTGTGGATGGAGGATAAAGACAGGATTATATGCGCTTCGGGAAGGACAAAGGGTGCCGACGTGACACCCTTCAGGAACTGGTATAGGAAGAGCATGGAAGGGCTGGAAGGGTATGCTGCTCACCCTGAATTGCTAACGTGAGAACAGTTTCGACATGAGATTATCACGAGATTCTCCCTGATCAATGAGGACCAAAAGGCCCTGGCACACATGGACAAGATCAAGTACGAGAAGGACATTGACAAGTACCTTCTCCAGATGGAAAACTTGAACATCAAGGTCAAGCTGCAGGGAACAGCATGGAGGAAGATGGTGTAGGACAGACTACCAGGAGCGATCTTGAGACAGCTGTCTTATAAGCGATACGATACCGACGCCAAATGGCTAGAGCATCTTGGAACGGTCGGTAACTAGGAGGAGGCCTTCTTCAACAGCAAATGGCAACGACACGACAATCGTTCCAGCCCGCCGAGTTCTTCCGGGCCATTGAAACAACGACGGGAGGACCGAGAAAAGGAGCCGAAGTGAGGAAAGGAAGAAAGGTGACCTAGCAAGTTCCAGAGGAAGACGGCACCTGGGAACTTCAAGTCAGCAAAGTTCGCTCAAACCAACAAACCGACCAAGACCCCAGGCATAGAGCATACCACCTAGAAGAAAGCCCACCAGGGAATACCCCAGAACTTGGTCGACCAATGCCGTGAAAATAAACGCTGCACCCGGTACGGACTCACGAACCACAAGTGGGGAGCTTGAAGCAAGGGAGCCGTTGTCGCAACGATAGAACAAGGGAAAGCGGCGAAGTTTAAGACCCGAAACATGGAGGTTCGAAATACCGCCCCAAGGCCAGCGGTAAACCAAACCCATATGCCACCAGCACCTAGACTTTGAGGGTTGTCATATCAAGAATAGGGATAGATTGGACAACTGGGAGCCCTGAATAAAAACTACAACCTACGTTCCGAGCTAGAGCAACGGCTTAGTCAAGAATGTCGTCGAACGGCACTGACAGGGTTCTGAATGTGGGCAGGGACAGAAGTGTGAAAGGCATGAAGAAGCGTGTATGATGGATAGAGTTAACCCATCTCAGGGGGATGCAATCAAGAATGACCCCCAACCTGGACGTGGGATGGCAAGACTTTATACTCCTCCCTGGGTAGAGAAGGTTCAAACCTGGCACACATGAGGAGGGGACTATTATGGGGGCAACTCAGGGCATCCTAACTCTTTTCTCCAAAGGTTATGCAGGGGAAATGAGTCAGGATAGCGCAGGACCATCTGAAGGCGCTCCCCCAGTCTCAGGATGGTACCACCGGCGACGGCAAGTGGGTAGGCTACAGGATGCTAAGCGAGGCAAAGGACAGCGTACGCGCCTTAAATCGTATGCATTGGCAGGAGTCGAACACCTAAGGCTGGGTTGGAAAGGTCGCTCCCTCATCTATGCACCGGTGGCATAGACCGGTATGATTAAATATCATTATTGAGGGAAAAAATGGTAAAAAAGGAGACGCACACAGAAGGGACCAAGTTTGTCTGAGCAGGCCTGAATGGCCGAAATTGTGCGGGCACAATAACAAACACCCAAGATTATTGAATGCCCTGAAAAATGTCCCTTAAAAGAAGACAGGGTAACCCTACGGGGGAGTCAAAATGACAGAAAACTCAAGTCCCAACACCTACACATTAGGAGTGCCCACAAGGCACAGCCCACCTAAGAATACAAGGAGAACGAGTACCGAGTCGCGTGTTATTAGACTCAGGCTCGCAGATGTTTGTTATATGAGAAGCGCTAGTCTAAAAACTTGGGCTAGCAACGATACAGTGAGATACCCCAGTTAGTATAACTGGGTTTGACGGCGCACAATTCCAAAAGGTGGGAAGGTGCTATACAACCCCTACCATGCTAGAAATTGGGGCTAACCAACATTGTTCGGAAATTACCTGTGAAGTCATGAGCCAGGGGATCCATGACTTGATAATACCTTTCGGTTGGTAGCATCGCCAACATCGCCTATCATTTATCGAGGATGCAAGCAGGTGGCAGTTCCAGGGGGAGCGATGTAAGGGACACCTGGAATCAGAAGATGAAGGAATCTGCATTGAGTGGGCCGCGACAGTGGCCTCGGACCCTGCAGCCAGATACATGGGCCGAATCACAGGCCCAGAAGACCCCGAGGCAGGAGTGATGAAGACTCTGCCAAAACACTACCGGGAGTACGCCGATCTCTTCCTGCCCCAGGCAGCGGAATGGCTCCCAAATTACCATACCTTTGATCATGAGATCAAGGTAGTCGAAGGCGAGAAGCCCCCATGGGGGCCAATATACCCATTGTCTGCAAAGGAACTACGGGCATTGCGCCAATAGCTTGACAAAATGCTGCGCGAAGGGAAAATAACCTCAAGCCAGTCGCCCGCAGGTGCACCAATACTATTTGTGCCAAAACCTGATGGACAGCTGAGACTATGTGTGAATTACCGAGGGCTGAACAAGGTTACGATTGCCACCAAGTACCCTCTACAGCTCATGAGGGAACTCAGAGATCATGTAGTCGGGTCGCGTATCTTCACCAAGTTGGACCTAAAAGATTGGTACCACCTGATACACATTAAAAAGAAGGCCGAGTGGACAACAGCTTTCTGCACTCGGTATGATCATTACGAATATCGGGTAATGCCATTTGGGCTGGTGCATGCGCCCGCCACCTTCTAAGACATGATGCATGTGGTACTAAGGAGATTCCTAGACTTAGGAGTGGTCGTATACATAGACAACATACTAATATACTCCAAGACCAAAGAGGACCATGTCAAGTTGGTAAAGGAAGTGTTAACCGAGTTGCGGAAATACCGGTTAGCGGTGTCTATCACTAAGTCAGTATACTACACGAAGAAGGTGGAATTTCTGGGATACATAGTGAAGACAGATGGGATCACCATGAGTAATGGAAAGGTCAAAGCTATAAGGGAATGGAAGAGACCTGAGTCGGTAAAGGACATACAAATTTTTATGGGATTTGCAAATTTCTACCAGAGGTTCATCAAGAATTTCTCAGGGACTTGTAAACCCATAACCGATTTATTGAAAGACGAGCGGAAGGGATTCGCCTGGGGAAAGGAGCAGGACAAGGCTTTCGAATTCCTGAAGGAACAGTTCATGACGGCGCCCATTCTGGCACACTTCCACCCAGACCAGAACACAGTGGTGGAAACGGATGCAAGTGATTTCCCGCTAGGGTGCATCCTATCACAATACATCGAAAAAAGGCTGCACCCGATAGCATTTCACTCCTGAAAGCTCAACACGGCGGAACGCAACTATGACATTCGTGATAAAGAGTTGCTCGCCATAGTTGAAGTGTTCAAGGAATAGTGTCACTACCTCGCAGGAACTAGCGAACCCATCACGGTATTTACAGATTATCTGAATCTACAGTACTTCCTCACAACCAAGGCCTGGAGTGCCAGGCAGATAAGGTGGGGACAGAAGTTGGCAGATTTCAACTTCAAAATTGTGTACCGACCAGGGTTGAGTGGCAGGAAACCAGATGCACTAAGCAGACAGCCAGAGTACCGTCTGGAGGGGGGAGGTGCGCAAAGCGAAAGGCTCTTAATTTTAAACCCCACGTATTTTAACCAGGTTATGGGTATAGTGGTAGGACAAGAAGAGGAACCTGGTCTAAGTCAGAGGACACCCGAACCTGAATACACCCAAGCCATGTGGTTACACAGGGAGACGCGAATTCCAACAAGGGGCTCAAGTGAAGCAGCAGGACATGACATCTACGTGCTGGAAGAAGCAGTAGTGCCCGCTCGTGGACAAGTGACAGTAGCCACCAGAATAGCCTTAGCATTACCAGTGGGAACCTGTGGCCGAGTAGCTCCAAGAAGTGGCCTTGTCGTCCGCCATGGGATCATGGTCGGGGCAGAAGTCCTGACTGGGACTACCAAGGAGAGGTAAAGGTATTACTCTTCAATTGGAAGGACCAGGACTACCACGTGGGGAAGGGCGAACGAGTCGCGCAACTCATAATAGAAAGGATTCACGATGGGGAGCTCCACGATGTGATGGAGCTATACGATACCGAGAGGGGCCAGGACGGATTCGGAAGCATGGGAACCAGTGTGGTCGAGACCCCAACCAATGCCAGTCAACTAAAGGAAGAAAGTGGGCTAAATCAATACTTCAATGAGTTCGATCAGGGACGACACAAGGCTCTGACGACGGAAGAAACTCTGCTAACCAATGCAGTAGTTCTCCAGGCAACGGCACGGAAATTGGACCCCCAATTCCCAAGACAGGTGGAGGAGAAGGGTGAGATAGACCAGGACCGGAAGATAAGGAGAAAGGAGTTGGAAAGACTCCGAGATGAGGGAAAAAATATGCCAACACAGTGGTCTTTGACGAACTGCCTACTGTATTACAAGGGACGGCTCTGCATTCCAAAGGACAAGGCCCTGCAGACGCTGATTGCTCAAAGCAGCCACGACTCCAAGGTCGCAGGGCATTGCGGCCAGGAAAAGACAGTAGAAATCATAATGAGGGACTTCTACCGGACGGGGCTCGCGGAATGGGTAAATGACTACGTATGGTCATGTGACGAGTGTCAACATGACAAAGCGCCACGGCACGCAAAATATCGGTTTCTACAACTATTGCAAATACCCTACGTGGGGTGGACCTCTAACTCGACCGACTTCATAACGCAATTGCCAGAGTCAGATGAAAACACTGAGATCATGGTGGTAGTCGACTGTTTCACCAAAATGGCCCACTTCATAGGGCTCAAGGAAAATGCAACAGAAAAGGATGTAGCCCAGACGGTACTCCGCGAAGTGTGGAAACTACATGGGCTACCAACGGAAATCATCCCAGATATGGATGCGAAGTTCGTGGGAGAATTTTGGGAATCCCTCTACAAACTCTTAGGGATTAAGCGGAAGATGTTAATGGCATACCATCCTCAAACAGACGGGCAGACAGGGACAACCAACCAAGTGCTGGAAGGCTACCTCCGAAACTTCGTCATCTACGATCAGGATGACAGGCACGAACTCCTCCTACTGGTGGAGCATGCCTACAATAACTCCGCTATGAGTGGGCATGGACTAACCCCGTTCTACACGAACTATGGGTACCACCCGCAAACGGGGTGGGTGAAGGAGGGAGAAGATCGAAATCCGTGAGCCACCACGTACGTGCACTGGATGAAGGAAATACATGGACAGGGAGTGGATACATTGAAGGCAACCAGAGGAGCAATGGGGCGGTACCATGACAAGAAAGGGAGTCCGCAGCCCAACTTTCAGACTGGCGACTTGGTCATGCTGAACGTCAAGAACATCCGTACCAAGCGACCCTCCAAAAAGCTTAGCCCGAAATTATATAGGGCCTGCAAAATCCTAGAGCCACGTGGCAACCGAGCATTTAAGCTGGAGATCTCGGAACACTGGAAGATACACCGCGTCTTCCATGTATCATTATTAGAGCCTGACCGAACATCCATTCGACCAGCTTTGGAGCAACCTCCCAGGGCGCCAGAGGAGATAGATGGTGACTTGGAACGGGAGGTTGAAAAGATCGTCAAAAGTGAGGGTGTTTTATACACTCGTGGGATTCAAGGGCACACTAGGAGGATCCGTGAACTTAGGTATTTTGTGAAGTGGCGGGGGTGCTCGGAGGATGAAAACACCTACGAGCCACCATACCATTTGGAGCATGCGGCGGAATTGGTAGAAGGGTTCCACAGGGAGAACTAGGAGATGCTGTGGATTTAGGGGAAGGATGATAAGGAGAGGTTTTCCTAGGCGTGGCCAAGTAAACACGCAAAGGTTTTTCACCCTATCTTGCCGAGTCCTTAAAGAAGTTTGATTTGTACACTATTAGAGAAATAGATGTTGAAGATGCGGGCCAAACTCGGGGAGAAGGGAGCTCGTGTTATACATAAGACGAACTGGCATACCGAAATGGGCATGTCACGTGATTATTGGCAAAAGGTTACGTGGCCGATCCCAGGGTCCATCAGGGTATTTAGAGAATAAGTTAATTTCTACCAATATGACATCGGGACAAAACCCTCATTTATGCCACCAGCGAATGTCACCGACCGAGCGGATTTTGCTGAATCCTAAAGAGAGGACTCTTGGCTATCCTGACAAGGTCGAACGAACTAAATCGGTTAGTTGGTTGTGGAGATAAACGCATGCAAAGATCCCTCAGCTGCGCCAATGGATGGATGCCAACTGGGGGGATGTTGGCTACTCCGATAGGAGTCCCCGGCTGCCATGCGGGCAGCAAGACCGAATTTCAAGTCCATTGGTGGAGGAATGCTGAGGAAAACCCTGATGAGGGGGCGACGCCCAAGAGACGATTGTTCACCCATGCCCAACGGCATGATAAGTCAAAGTCAAATGACGGTCTGCTGTGTGAGGGGTCAACTGAGCACAACGAGGCCCAACCGCCATTGGTGCGATAAGACAGGAAGACGCTTCCTGCAGGTTGACGCAGACTGATGAGGAATCTGTCTGCATTGATAAGTCTGTTGTTGGAGCTGATCACTTTGTATGCAGAGATAGGGCCAGTCACCACTTGCCATGATGAAAGGGTTCGAGTGACTACGATGAGCACAGATGCAGCGAGGAGAGGGGTAGAACACCCTCCCCGCTCCCTAAAAGAATCAGAGTCAAGTGGGATAAAGGTTTTCAGGGTCTACAAAGTCTGCACAAAGGAAAGTGGGAGGAATAGATAGGCTGCGAACACCCAGACGCGGAATATAAATATCAAGGTACCTGCTACGCTTTTTAAACATCATCGGTGACGGAGAAGAGATCTTATCAATATATTCATTCTACAATACAATTTCTACCACACATCTTGACACCTTGAGTAAGCCTCCCTAGCCAATCACTTCGTCACCTATCGGGCCTGAGCTCCGACTTGCTTGTCATTAGAGTCTGCTACTGTCTAACAGAGTAGAAGTAAAAATAGGCCGAGGTAATTGATTGGAATAGACATTGTGCCTTTTGAGATACATGTAGCCTATATTACGATAATTGTTTTAAGGAGGTGAAGTTGACCTGTCAGATCGCTTTGGGTAGAATGCGCTATCTTGGCTATCTACTTTAGGCATACCGCGTGCATGATGACATGCAACATGCTTGGCGAAAAACTGTATAAACTTAGAAAATACGGTAGAGGTACTAACTGATTGGAGTATGTCTTCTTTTCTGATCTTATCTGAATTAACAGCTTTTTTTCTTTCTTCTTCTAGTTGGCGGCCTTAAGTTTCTTGTACTCCTTTCAGATATAGCTTTCATGGTAAGCAGTTAGGCACTATATTTTACAGTGGATCTATTCCTTGGTATTGACTGGCTTCTCTGTAACCTGCTCTTTCCTATTTCTTTTGATATTGGAGATTTTACATGTCTTGTCATTCACAAAACTAATACAGGTTTTCTGGTTTAACAATTTGTTATAGATATAATTGTAGAGAAGCTGCTTCTTGGTTGCAAGGTTGTTGATAATGTTCCTTATTGACTCAGGAAGGGAAGGAAAGAGGACAGCAGCTTTTGCTTCAGTTAACTCTAACCTTGCATCAGCAAAACAATTACTAATATCCTGTTACTCAGGAGCCACGCCAATAATTGCTATAGCTCTAGTAGAAATCATCATCATTATATTCTACTTGCCTTTTCTGTTTCTTTTAATATCTTACTAATATTGTAATTTTATTTTATTACTCCGACTACTTGCTTTAAAGAGCTCTGTTATAGTTATCACATTCCCAATACATGATGAGAGTCTAGATACTTTACCAGTACTCTTTTACGATATAATTGGAGTAATAAATGATTTGAATATAACCCAATCCAATGAACTCAACTCAGAAAAGCCTAGACCCATTGGAAGACTCATGTTGGAGTACAGGTATCATCAATATCCATCATGGATGTAGAACTCTATCAATAGGGAGATTTACCCAGCTCTAGTGTTACTATTTCATGCTAAATCTTAGCACTAGTTTGGAAGAAAATTATAAGTGCAGACCAGATGAGTTTAGTGAATCTGTGCTAAATGAGGTTTATGATTAGTTACGTAACTGTGGTAGGAAAGATAACAAGCCGCATTATATGTTACATGTTCAATACTTAACATTTTTGCAATTCCTGAACACTTACACAATTCCTCAGAACTTCTACAATTTCTCAACACTTCTGCAATTCCAGTCAGATTTAATGTTCATATAACTTAGAATAGAATCCTCAGTCCATCCTCCAAGACTGCAATGTGCGATAAGTTACTCAGAAGGCAAGCTGTACTGACAGTGGTCCTCTCAGGATCAGTTAGCTATTATTTTATAACCAGAAGATATAGAAGACTTAAGCAGTTGTTGAAGGAAGAGGAGAAGGAGAAGGAGAATGATAACCATATATGGCCAGCTATAAGCTATATCTGGTGACCAACTTGGTCACTGGATAGCCCATGGTATCATTTTGTTCATAATAATCAAGACTTCATTGAGTATCTTGGATATAGTCTTCATTCAGTATGGCTGATTTTCTATTAAGAATAAAAGCTTATCGAGAAGTAGGTTCAGTAGTCAGAAAATCTGGATGTTAATTCTGATTCTGGTAATAGAAAATATCCTACAGCATAATAGTCTTCAACTATCTGACAAACTTATAATATGCATTCTTCGTCAACAACTATCCATAGTAGGTACACAGTTGAAGGATAAAATCAACATTTTTGGCTATTCAAAAAGCTATTTAATAATAGATTAATGTATCTTTGTCACTAGTTTGATCAGCTACTTTTCTGAGATACTCAACGTCTTACTCTAAGCAAAATTACCGAATATACTAATTCAGTTCTATAGGTTGTAGGAGAAAAGGCTGCATGGGGATATATTGATAGCACAATGCGTCCATTTTGTTATCCTGGAGAAAACCAGGCTGCTTATTATAGTGGTCACAAGAAATCCCCTGGTTTTTTAGTTTTAGTCGATCATAACTTCTGATAGTATCATGTCAAGCTTATATGGTTCTTATACTAGGCCCAGTAGTGACTAGATGATGTAGAACAACTCCGGAATTGAGGAAATTCTATGTGCTCTTCATTCCAGTGATATTGGAAAGCAGAGCTGCTATCCCTATGACGATTTAGCATATTGGCATTTCTTTAGTATTATGGGTCCTTATCAATCTTCCAGATGTGGTATTTCTCTCTTGAATAGTAAAGAATCTTCAAATCTTTTGATGTCTAGTGCTAGGATTGTAGTGGAATAAGGCTTTGGTCTAGATGTCAATTTCTAGAGAATTAATAATTATAAGAAGGATGTAATAGGTACAGGTACTAGATTAGGGATTTATTAGTTTTACAGTATTGTTTGATACTTATATTGTTTCATATACTATCTGATAATACACACAAACCTTTATGTTTCGGTTCAGAGTATTATTTGATACTTGTATTGTTTTGTGTACTATCAGTTAATACATACAAAGTTTAATATTTGGTTTTATAGTATTGTTTGATAATTGTATTATTTCATGTTCTATCAGTTGATATACACAAAGTTTTTTGTTCGGTTTCATAGTATCATTTGATACTTGTATTGTTTCGTGTTCTATCAGTTGATACATACATGATTTTATTAAATCACTCATAGTGGCTATATGTGATAAGTTGTATTGAAAGACTACTGATTTCCATGACAGAAGCAGCATACTTGGACAGCTAGTATTTCCAATATACTCACTTGAATAGTTACTTCTTTGATCTTCTATTATACCCTCTGAAAACCCCCTTTAGGAAGCTGCACTTACCTCTTATTGATCAAGTGGCCATCTACTTCTATCCTACCAGTATATGACTAGTAGTCTAGTGTAAACACATAGCATTTCTACAATCCCAGCAGGTCATTAGAAAATATACATACGAGGCCTGATCAACCTACCCAAATGTCCACCCAGAAGCTAGCAGTAGAGAGTGGCAGAATCTAGGAGTATTGAGCTCTACCAAAATTCACTATTGAGTTATTGATAACTCCAAGTTGGAAGCAAGTCCTATGAGAAGATCTAATCAAGCAAAGGCAGCAAAAGAAACCAAAAGGACCTAAAGATAATTAGGCAATCAGGAACTAGCATGACAGCTCACTAGAGATTTAGCTTCACCCAAAACTTTACCAGATCAGTTAAGGAATTGGTAAAAGTGGTGACCAGTACTCCCTGAACCTTTTCTCTACGTCCAAGCAAGGGGAAGGCACCTGCACCACCACTAACAAGAGAAAGCTTGGCCCCACACAGAACCCCAGAGAACACCTCCAAGAATACATAAAAAATGGTTCCTCTTGGACTACTAGACAACTGCTTCAGTAGTGAAGAATCGAATCATAGGATGCCAGAAAGTTGCTCTAGGGCATTCTAAGTCAAATATCAAGCTTTGACTACCTCCCATCTTCTCCAGAGAAAAAGAGCATCTGAAACCCAAATTGTTTGACTTATTGGTTATTACCACTTCCTGGTATCTTAACCTATATAGATTAGATAAAACAAAGAAAAAGAGCAGCATATACTTTGGAAGGTTCTATATTACTAAGGCAGAGGAAGTATACTCTCAAGTGATGCAATACTATGAAAGCAGTGTAAAGATACAAGGACCAACTCTGATGAAGTACTTGTGAGAGAGATTCCAGTCGTCATGAAATAGTGAAGAAGTTCAAAGAAATCCAACAAGTCCATTACAAGAAAACAGAGCAAATCACGATAGCAGCTATGGACCTATTAATGTATCTTAGGTAACTGCCCAGTGGGACAATATCTCAATATATATTAAGATAAAGACCATATAAGGCCATGTATCTCAAGCTGCAATAGGAGGTAGAATCAATGGAGAAGCATGGGAACAGCTTTGACAATACTGTTAAGCATACTTCACAGAAAGATATGATCCTGTATGAGACCACAGTATACCAGATACACTAACTTTAACAACAGCATAGTAAGAGATATTCCCTATAAGACAACTCGGAAAAAGCCAAGACAACCTACAAGAAAGGTAAGAGAGGCAAAGACCAGAAAAAGGAAAGACAGGATGAAGGAACATGTTTCAAATATGAGAAAAAGGAACATTATATAACAGAGTACTACATGGAGAAGGGAAAGGGTAAAAGCATGAAAAAAGGAAGAGCACACTAACCAGGTTAAAGCAAATGTATATGATAAAACAGAAATGAACTTAATAGAAGTTGAAAGCTTCCAAATACAACCATCAACGATAATAATTTCTTACAATACATTGGAAAACACAATTCATATAGATAGACATGCAGCCAAGAGTGTATTCAATACAGGAAATATTGAATGCGACATAATCAGGACCACCTTTATCACTACCCATCGAACCTCCACAGACCGACTTCTCTAATGAATAAGGGTCATTATGGCTGCAAAAGGTTCCTGCTTCTCAAGTCACAAGAAGTATAGCCTAATGGTAGGAATTGGGGAAAAGAAATAGATAGACTAGGAGACATTGGTACGAAACCTAACTAAATATGATACCCTTATCAGAATACCTTTCCTTAAAAGGCATAATACTTACATCAAGTATGGGGACACAGGAGTGGAGTTTCTTGATAACAAATGATTACATATTATACAGGCCAATAAGTGGAGACATCTGAGCCACTGTGTTGGATACCACCCAAACCACCCTGTTTGAAGAATATGGAATTGTGTTGCGCAATAAGGTCCCTAAAACCTTATCAATATTTCAGAAAATAAACCGCCATGTACAGTTAAAAGACCCAATGAACTTGGAAAACCAACCAATATAGTCTATCCCTGAAGTATACAAGAAAAAACACATGAATTAGATAAATAAAAAAATACGTACTAGAATTATCATCTGACAAGAAGTACTTGGAATAACAGCCATGTTTGTACAACCAAAGTCTGGCACAAGAATCTGCTCCTTGGTGGACTTGAAACTCTGAAATAACAACACAGTCATAGATACCCAATCTATTGTGAACCAACAGCAGAGTCTCAACTGGATTGGAAGAGCAAAATTCAGAAGCAAGATTGACCTAAATGATATACATTTCCAAACACAGGTTTGGGGAAAGTGTCTACATCAACTGATTCAAAACCCACCCAAGAGGATTTGTTGGTAAGGTAATACTACAAGGGGATATAAATGGATCAGCAATATTTATATGAATAATGGAAGATCTACTTAGTAAATTCCAAGAGGATTTCATGTGGGTAAGGATTGATGGTTTCTGCATATTTTGGGATACATTTGAGGAACACAAAAAGTATATCAGACAGGTATGCTATCAGCTATAGGCTGCAAAGTATTATGCAAGTAAGAAAATGTTAGTATTGTTCACAGATAAGTTAGAAGTGTTAGCACATATGGTAAAGGGCAAAGGGATTGTAACGTGTTTCCACCTAGGGTGCTAATCACACTTCGGGTACGATCGTAACAGGTGACCTGCTTGCTCAGCAAGAGGTGAGAGCTGTGTAGACTAAACGATACTTCAAAGGGGCATAACAGGGGATCAAGAAGTAACTATTCAACCAGGTATATTAAGAATGCTGTTAGTTGAAGTCTGCTATTTCCATCGTGGAATCAGTAGTGTTTAAATCTAGGTTCTCACTCATCTCAAGTATAAGCAATAAGATAGTCCGTTTTAAAGTATTCAATGATACCTTTAAAACATAGTAAATATCAAATAATACTGCTGTAACGACCCAGCATACATGAGCTATGGCAGACGGAACCTATACCCATACAGGTAGCCAGGGGGTGGACTGGTAGGAACCAGCAGGCAAGTAAGTACTTGACCTACAGAGACCCGATGGCCCGGGCTCCGAGAATGAACAGCGTTGGCTGGTCAGGTACTTAGGTACCTAGATACACCGGGGAGCGGTGTCAGCATACTTAGGGACCTCTGAAGGGGCAGTTACTCAGCTAGGCCGGGTAACTGGAGAAAGGTCAGAAGTGTCTATGTCGGGTGACGGAATAGACAGTCTAACAGGGAAACGTTATCTTGTCCACCGGACAAGGTTACCCTACCCTCAGGACCAGGTTACCCTGCCATGGGGCTGGGGTTACCCTGCCCAAAGTCCTGAGTTACCCTACCTTTCAATACGAAGTCCCTCGGGGAGTTGGGGAAAAAGGACCGGAATGTTTGTCACGTCATGCTATGCATAATACTGGAATCTGGGGTTCCGGGAGATGCCATTGGGCGAGCTACACAGCTCCGAAGAAGCTGTAAATTGGGGACATTATTCCTATCATACCCCTCCGGCGCCGCCTTGAGGCCCGGACGTCAGGGGCAAACAGTTGTGTAGTTGTGTGCAGTCTAGCAAAAAGGAATCTTTGCAGACCTGCTTGCAACATGGTATACATCGCTACTGTCCGGTCGACCGTAGGCTGTTCGCAGGATATACAAGGGGACATAGGGTAGAAGGTGGAGTACCTCCTCCAAGTTGTTTGGAGTAAAACGGACGAAAGCTGACAGAGTTAACGGGAGTTAACCGTGGGGGTCCTGAAGATAGTCCCGGGTGGTGCTGGGGTGACTGGGAGAGTTTTACACCTACCAAGCCCGACAGTGTCCCCAACGCTATAGGCTCTGAAAGGGAAGTGCAGAGACACTAAAAGCATGATTCCTACCACAGGTAAGGTGTATCCGAGGTAGTAGTCATGGGTAGCGCCTATTGGATCACTGCCGGACCACCGCACTCTGCGGAAGACACCGGAAGCCCGAGACTCGTAAATAGCAGATAGATAAACCGCTCACGGTAGCTTCCGGAGTCAAGTAGAGATCAATGCACATGGGAAGGGTGTCATAGATAGTCCGGTTCATGAGGTCCCTTGACTGTTAGCTACTGGCAAGACACCGATGTGAGGAAGCTTTCACTCTGGCGGGCAAAATGGAAATGCGCCGCAGAAACAATAACCGCATAAGGTGAACGCCAACTAGAGTGTGTCGACACATGCATGCCCGAAGGGTGTGCCAGGAGATGTGTCGGACCACCCTTAGCGGAAAAGGGTGTGCTCGAATAGTTAGAGTAAACTGATGGGGGAGTTTCTGGCATAAGATAAAACTACCTGAAAAAGTCTATGTGAGAACTCTCCTACTCCAACAATCAATCCTCTTGAGACCTTAATTGAGTGAAACGTCAGGCTTAACGATATTAAGTTTTACCATTTACTTTACTCTTACATTTGTGTGAACTTTTGGCGATAAGTTTGAAGTTGTTCGGTGCGGTCGCAACCTTGGGATCCATCTTCCTAGCGGTGCCCCCATTACAACTGCAAAACAAAACATCAAAACTTCAAAGTATCAAGCGATACCTTTGAAACATAGCAAGCATCAAATGATTCTGCAAAACAAAACATAAAACATTCAAAGTATCAAGCAATACCTTTGAAACATAACCGGAATCAAACGATACAATAAAACAAAATATAAAATATAAACTAGTACCCATACCGGTCATAGCGATTCATATGTCACCAGAAAAAATATCCTCTATTGCAAAATAGGACATACCAAGAAATAAAAAGCAATTCTAGTGCTTGCTTGGATTAGAGAACTATATGGCCTAGAGTTTATTATAGAGCATCCAGAGTCTCAAAAAATATGGGCCCCCAGTCCTGTTTCCTGTCCCAGCCCACTCACTGGCCTGGCGTAGTACATTTTTCTCAGCTTTCACTGCCCTGCCCTTGCCCCGCCCATGTACCATACAGGCCTTCTTTCAATTTGGGTGGTAAGAAATTGGGTCCTATGCAGGGGAAGACCAGCGCTGGCCCTCGGATGGAGGTGGGCTACAGAGGACCTACAAAACAGCTTTACTAGCTGATGTAATGGCAGAGTCTTGGACGGCAAAACCCACCCTACCCCATGCCGTAATGAACACTAATATAGCTTAATTCATCCTGCACCATGCTACATCAAGAGTGTTATTAACTGCCCTAATAGGAATCATGAGTTTGTTTGACTATACGCATACTAGACAGTGTTTGATAATGTCAGGAACCAGATCAACTTATACCAAGTGATACGACTGATAAATATGAGAAGGGAGGAACCGATATGGTTGGTAACTGATGACTCGAATATAGGGATTGGAGCATGGGTGGGACAAGAACCCATATGTAAGATGGCTTAACCTACAACCCAATACCGTAATCTCCACTTCCTGTCTCAGTCATTTTCTGCCTTCATCCTTTTTGGAATTGGCTTCTCTTCTTTACCATTATTAGACTTGGTCTTAGTCTTATTACTTTTTGATAGAATGGCCACTGCCTCTTTGAAATTTCTCTTTTTTGATATTGGTACTAACATATTTTCCCTATTAATCTTTGCCTGCTTATGATCCCTTTTTACCTCCTCTGCACCTGGTCATTTGGCTGTCTTACTCTCTTCTGCTTGAATAATCCACTTACTCCAAGCTCCTAGAGCTTGATCAAGATCCCACTCAACAAAGACTATGCCGGATATCTAGGTATCCTAAATGTGATTGGTTTCAGATTAAATTGTGACAGAAAGCCTTTAGAAAATAGACTAACCTTTCATAACTGCACAGTATATAGCTTCAGAAACCTCATTACAATAATTCAGGCACATGTGATACTTTTTCTACATGTTTGGTTGAACCTTTTGGTTCGGCCGGCTCAGAACTTCTCCTTTCCTTGCAAATACCACTCTCCTCAAGTGCAGCAAAGGCAAACTAGTTGCAGCTATTCATTCTCTGTTAAACTAGTACATTGTCAGATAGATTCAATACTTGGAAGTATGTCGTTGAGAGTGACACCTTGCAGTTTCTGTATTTCTCAGTTGTGTACTTCTTGATTCTGTGTTTCTCGATGCTCTTACTCATGATGACTTTGGTGAGATACTTCTCAGGGGTCCATAGGGGTGATTACTTGAATGATTTGACAACTAGGACTGCGGTCTGGGGAATCAGGTGGTTCAGATTCATCCATCTTCTAAGGCAATTTGGTAGAGGTGATATATGTATAGAAATGGCAGTAGTTGGTATTTGATGTCAGAGGTTTACTGTGGCAGGTTTCTTAGCATCAAGTCATAGTAACTAGGATTGAATGTTTGGTGATAGGTTTACACAAATTATAATCCAGTGCTATGCAACACTGTTTAACACATTGTGTATTTCCAATCAAAATATAAAAATCCACAGTGGCAGCATTGTCATGGTAAATCATCTCACTACCTCTAGCAACAGTACGATTCCCACTTAGTGTAACATAGCTAAACCCCCCTAATGGGATGGCTCCACCTTGACAGCGAGTGGACCCTACTCAATCAACGCCATGCTAAAAACTTAGATACTACTCGCCAAAATCAAAACGTCTGTCCGTGGCATTTACCTTGATGTATGTTTCAGTTAGTTATACAATTCAGCTTATATCAATGGGTGGCAACTCCTCATATTCGCCATGAGGTCAATGCTCATTAGTCTGCAAGCACTCGAGTAAATCAACAAACACAATTCTCAATATTTATATAACCCTGAAGAGATTCAATATCACACCACATAAATGGTATTCCAATTAGCAAGTAAGGAGAAAAGAAAGGACATACTGAAGGAAGAATCTAGGATGTCAGATTGCACCACGACTTCGTTCTGGCATAATTAGCCTCTATTTTCCTGGAACCCTATTCCTAGATATCAGTTGTCAACTCAATATTCCTAAGAATATCTGTGCGAAAATCACCTACAAGATAAAAGAACAAGTTCGAGTGAGGGAGCATGGTTCCAACAACCAATTGGAATCCACTGTTATCCCTTTGCCTTATGCCTAATGTATGGGAGCCTCTATATCACTCTGGTCACTATCATTGTCTGAGCTTTAAACAGGAGAAACTTCTTATATCTACGGTATGGAAAAGCTTTGAGACTTGGTGGATGAGTTTAAATGAACTCTGTCATGTAGCTGGATTGGAGAAAAATGTTTCTTCTTCTACTCTGCTTCAAGTCTTACACAAGCATAGCATCAAGCAGTATAGAGAAAATATGAAATTGATACTATGTGGAGAAGATTATATAATTCGTAAGAAGTTCTGTGAAATACATCATGACTGGCATCCAGAGGGGAAATCTGCCAACTGGTGATTTACAGATGAAATATCAATCACGATCAGTGATATCCTTGGTCCATCATATATTTGGTGGTCTAAGAATGAAAAATGGCATCAGAATTGTATAAGAATGAAGAAAAAGAATGGTGGAACTACAGTTATGTGCTGGGGAATGATAGGATAGAACGGTAAAGGGCCATTGTCTGTATGGGAAGAGGAGAGTGAGCAGGAAAAGAAAGAGGCTGGGGAGGAAAGGAACTTATCAATTCGATCATAATAGAAGAGCAGGAGTGAGCAACAGTAGAATGGAAAGCTTCCAAAGAGTATGCTATTCTGAAGCAGGAGGAACTTTTAGAGTTGGCCAGAATCAGAGACGAAGCAAAGGTAAGATTGTTTTACTATTTTATTTTCCTACTCTGGAGATTAATAATTCAGATACTTGCAAAAGGCTTAATCTAGATATCAATGAAATAAGCCTAAGAGAATTTATGATAGAAAATCTACTAATAGTAATTGTATCTTTAATAGAAGTATGGCCAGGCCTTACCCAAAACCACCCAGTCTTTGGAAGGAAAGGCTAGGAGGATTGAGAAGATAAAACGGACAGAAAAGAAAGATGCTGTTGATGCCTGGTGCTATGCTAAGCATGTCGCATCTCCAATACTATGGCCTGAGTACCAGCCACTTCTACAGCAGAACCTGAACTTCATCCTCATAGAGGACAGCACTGCAGCTCATACCTTATTTTATACAAATTGTAAGAGAGTCAAGCGAGGAGTACGAAAGGTTGGATGGCCTCCAAACTCTCCAGATCTTAATCCGATCCCACACATTTTGGATCTTTTCCTGAAAAGGTTATAGTACCGGTACGAAGGTCAAAACTGTATTACCACAGTCACACAGATGAAGGAAGCTCTTTGGCAGGTATGGGACAGTCTTACGGTTGAGGAAATCAATCAGCAGATATTAAGATTACCAACAATTATGCAAAGATGTATTGTAGTTAATGGTAAAAACAACTATCATGCTTAGGTTACGGTATTTTGTGTTGGGGTGCCACCTGTTCAAAATTACAGTATCTTATTCCTGAACAGTAGTATGACCTATTGTTATGCTAGAAGATTCTAGCAGATATTATAGATTTCCTTGGTATGAGTCAGTGTTCACGTAACCATAGAAGGGTATAAATAGGGGTGTATCTTTCCTTTGAGTTAGAACAGTGCGCAAGCTTGGATTAATCTATGAGTCTTAAATATTTATCTTTTTCACTATTTCTACTCCACTATTACAAGTGCAAGTGACTTAGATACAAATATTCTCAGGTTATGACCCTGAGTTTGGGAGATTATGTACAAACCTGAATATCATATACTACAAGGCCATAAGTGCACTTTTAAGGGAGCATATACCATTGATCCTCCCCTCAAACTGCTCCTTCAACAAAACTAACCGTGCTCACCAGTACTTTGATGCACTAGACTAGTGGATGTGTCCTCACTGTAACAAAATATACCCTCATTCACCTGATTATCTTCTCTATTCCTCTTTTGAAAAATACTACAACGAGTCATGCCGTGAGGCAATCAGGAACCTGAGCGAAATAAATGATTGGCGATTTTGGTTACAAAGAAACCAACCCCTTCCACAAAACAGACAATCCGTAACAAGAGTAATCAGAAACATACCACGATAAAGCAATATGTCGAACCATACTGAAGCCATCTTCAAGCTCTCCATAACCGACTACCCAAAACTACATGGACAAGAGAACTACCAGACCTGGGCGCAAGCCTGGCTGGTCCTCTTCAAAGTCCTTAGACTATCAGAAGTAGTACTTCGAACAGAAAAGACGCCTGAAATGCCTACGATTGGAGCAGCTGACAATGCCGCGAAAGTTACCACGTGGAAGAAAAAGGTCACTAAAGCTAGATTCTACCTCTATCAAGAAGTAAACTCCATCTACCATGCCAACATCTCTTCTAAAAGTTCAGCAGCAGAAGTCTAGCAAGTGTTCAAAGACTGATTCAATAAAGAAACTCCGGCTACCAATATGATACCACTTGAAGCCATCCGGAAAGTCAAACTTGTCTCCACCCAACCCATTGCCAACCATGCCACAAAGTTCGAAACTGCATAGAACTGCCTGGCTCAACGATGTTCATCCGCTGATGATGAAACAACTAACAAATTCTGAACCACTATGCGAACATGGACACAGGCAGAAGAAGTCAAGGGTACTGTCTTCATGCTATCCATCAACGAATTACACCCTGATATATGCGATGTCTTGTCCGCAAGAAAGACAATCAGATACGTTGATGTGCAGGATGACTTTCTAAGCAGGTCTGTGGAAAAAGAGAAAGGTAAAGAGGAAGAAAAGGTACTATCGGTACCTTACAAGAACAAGAAACAGATACATTGCACAAGGTGTGTGGCAAGGGGGGGGAAAAGTGATACCCACAATACCAACAAATGTCGAGGTCTTTCAAGGGAAAAAGCCAAGAAGAAGAAATAGGACAGCAAACCAAATACTGTAGCCACTACCAACGCAACAGTTACGGTACTCATAACGAAAGCCAGGGAACCTCCTATATTAGAGGAAGAGGTTGTTAGCAGTAGGACAACTGGGGAAGTCTCAACCGAATGGTTATGTGATTCTGGGATATCGAACCCCATATTACCCAATTCAGGTGACTTCCAAAGTATTACGCCTTCCTCTAAAAAGATAGTAACAGCAGATGATAGAATTCCTCAGGCAACTGCATCCAGAGATGCTTGCCTCTACGTGTGCCAGTTGGATAGAACTAAATGTACAGTCATCCTCACACCAGCACTATATCTACTAATATTTCGATATTCATTATTATCTGAATCCCGATTGGACGATGTTGGAGTAAAGGTTAAGGTAGAAAAAGTAGGTAGGATGTTGGAGAAGGAAAGGAGGATTTTCATGGTTGTGGATAAGAAAAGTGGGTTCTGGTATACTAGGATGAGTAATGAGAAGTCCTTTGTTCCTGTTTATGAAGAACAGCACAAAGCTCGCGGCCATCCAAGTGTAATTAAGGATTGTTACAAGGTCGCTACCCCTATCGCTCATCCATTAGAGTTTTAATTGTACAACATGCAATCAGAATAAGACTACGCATATGAAACCAAAGTTAAAGGACATCGAAACCAAGTAAGCTTTCGACAAAGTCCACTCCGATCTTAGTAGTCAAATGTCCTCCTGCATGCCGGAAAAGAATCTCTACTACATGACATTTATAGATGATTACAGCGGATATTGTTGGATTTACCGACCAAAGACAAAGGATGGAGCAGAAATTGCCATAAAATACTTCTGGAAAATGGTACTTACTCAATTTAGTAACCGAGTCAAGCGATTGCATAGCGACCAAGGAACCATATATCTTAACCAGAAAGTGCCTGAATTCTTAAATACAAAAGAAGTTATCCACACAACATCACCAGCCTACAACCCGGAATCAAACTGAGTAACAGAAAGGCTGAATCGTACCCTCACAATAATGGTACCATGTATGATGCCACCTGAATGAAAGTCATTGTGCAGTAAAGTCTATTCTACAGCGGCTTATCTCTAAAATCATCGGTGGCATGGATCAATAAAAACAACCCCTTTCAAGTGGCTATATAAAACCAAACCCACAATCAGTTATCTCCATCCCTGGTTCGCCGATATCATGGTACGTATCCCAGCTAAGAAGGGAGAAAAGTTTGCCTATACAGCAGAAGAAGGTCACCTAGTCGGCTACACTTCCAGTGTGACGATTTACTGTATTTGCATACCTAAACACCATATTGTGATCGAAGTAAGAGATGTGAAATTTGGAAAGACCAAATGGGTATCATTTGAATATCTTCAATGATCAATAGAAACAGAGGAGAAAGAAAGATCAGATCAAGCCAGTGAATCGGAACATACCGATGAGGATGGGACATCTACTCCGTTAAGACCAACAAGACCAGTACCACCTTCGAATACCTCTATGCCCGGAGAATTCAAATTGACACCAGTTCCTCCTCAAGATGCCTCATTCTCAGCACCATCAGAACCCTGTCGTTCTACGGGTGAACAAACTCAGACCCAGAAAGCATGAGATGAGGACCTGCTTCCAATAGAAAAGAAGATGTGGTCTCTGCAACATCAGATGAAAGGAAACGAATAGGATTGCAAACTGGAAGGCCTAACTGAGGACGAGATACAACTTCTTCAAGAAAGAAGAGCGGAACTTGTTGAACAGCTTCAAAATAAAGAAGGAAACCTTCAAAGACAGATGGTTGTTGGTTTCATGTATCACAATCCAGATCCCAATACGTATAGAGAGGCCGTGGAATCGCAGGAGAGGGATGAATGGCAGAAAGCCATCAACAAAGAGATGAAGGTACTGAGAAAACGAGAAGTAGGAGTGGAAGTGGAAAAACCAAGTGGCAAAAAGTTATTAACAGGACAATGGATTTATAAGACCAAAGTCACGAAGGATGGCACTATCGAACATCGGAAGACACGATACTGCGCGAAAGGTTTCAACCAAGCCCCAGGCGAACACTATGAAGAGGTTTATGCCCCGGTTGCTCAGTTAGAATCCCTGAGACTCCTTCTGGGCATAGAATGGTTCCTTGATGTTTGTCGCATCCAGACTGACTAGCCTGTGCCTAAACAGATCGATCACCAATATTATGGTATGTTTGCCCTTCAAGAAACCCGAAGGGTAATGGCGTTTGGTCCATGCTAGAAATGTTGGCCAAGCGATACCGGCCAACCTCCGCTGGTGAGTCTCCTAATGCTCACTGGTCATCAGGGCGAATCTGAGAATTGCATCTGTTAAATTGCATGCAGTTCAAGATTGCTTCTTGGAAATTTGTCGTCCACTGACTAGGTTTATTGGTGACAAAGCGTAGGGATATTCGGTGCCATCGAAGAAACCTGTGAAACCAACTATTGGAGAAGCAAAGGTTGCTAAGTGGCTCCTCAGGATATACTTTTTGAAATATTTCTTTACTGATTTGACAAAACCACCCTCTTCGAACTATTCCACTACTGGCTCGACGAACAGAAAACTGGTCATACAACTCCCACCCCATTGCCACCCATTTCCGTTTCCTCTCTCCCCCTTGAGCGCTATACTGATTTCTTGTGAATAGCTCATATTTCCCCTGTTTCTTGTCATTGCTCCATCGGTAGAGATTGGTGCCGGGGATCTTGAACTGTTCAACAACTTCCGAATGGGTAGGTTGTCGCAACTGAGTTGGGCTAGTTTGGATCGAAGAAGTTTCCCAGTATGAAAGTACCCAGAGCTTGAAATGAACTGTACATGATCGACAGGGATTATCAACATGCTTGGGAGGGGCTCGAAGCTTTTCTGAAAGTTGTTTTCCTACCAGTACTTGCTTCTTCTCCACCCCGTATATGTAACGTGTTCGGGCTAGGCCCTAGTCACGTATCGGTACAATACGAGCAGATGGCTTCGTGGTCAACACGAAACGAGCGCTGCTTGCTAAAGGAGGCTTCGAACGGGGTGTAATAGGAGATCAAAGAAGTAACCGTTCAACCAAGTATATTTAAGAATACTATCTGTCGAAGTCTGCTGTTTCCATCGCGGGAATCAGCGGTCTTTAAATACAGCATATCGCTTATTTCCAGTATGAGCGATATTGCAAAACAATGTGTGTATCAACTGATAGCACACGAAACAATACAAGTATCAAACGATACTGTGAAACCAAACATAAAACAATGTGTGTATCAACCGATAGCACACGAAACAATACAAGTATCAAACGATACTGTGAAACCAAACATAAAACAATGTGTGTATCAACCGATAGCACACGAAACAATACAAGTATCAAACGATACTGTGAAACCAAACATAAAACAATGTGTGTATCAACCGATAGCACACGAAACAATACAAGTATCAAACGATACTGTGAAACCAAACATAAAACAATGTGTGTATCAACCGATAGCACACGAAACAATACAAGTATCAAACGATACTGTGAAACCAAACATAAAACAATGTGTGTATCAACCGATAGCACACGAAACAATACAAGTATCAAACGATACTGTGAAACCAAACATAAAACAATGTGTGTATCAACCGATAGCACACGAAACAATACAAGTATCAAACGATACTGTGAAACCAAACATAAAACAATGTGTGTATCAACCGATAGCACACGAAACAATACAAGTATCAAACGATACTGTGAAACCAAACATAAAACAATGTGTGTATCAACCGATAGCACACGAAACAATACAAGTATCAAACGATACTGTGAAACCAAACATAAAACAATGTGTGTATCAACCGATAGCACACGAAACAATACAAGTATCAAACGATACTGTGAAACCAAACATAAAACAATGTGTGTATCAACCGATAGCACACGAAACAATACAAGTATCAAACGATACTGTGAAACCAAACATAAAACAATGTGTGTATCAACCGATAGCACACGAAACAATACAAGTATCAAACGATACTGTGAAACCAAACATAAAACAATGTGTGTATCAACCGATAGCACACGAAACAATACAAGTATCAAACGATACTGTGAAACCAAACATAAAACAATGTGTGTATCAACCGATAGCACACGAAACAATACAAGTATCAAACGATACTGTGAAACCAAACATAAAACAATGTGTGTATCAACCGATAGCACACGAAACAATACAAGTATCAAACGATACTGTGAAACCAAACATAAAACAATGTGTGTATCAACCGATAGCACACGAAACAATACAAGTATCAAACGATACTGTGAAACCAAACATAAAACAATGTGTGTATCAACCGATAGCACACGAAACAATACAAGTATCAAACGATACTGTGAAACCAAACATAAAACAATGTGTGTATCAACCGATAGCACACGAAACAATACAAGTATCAAACGATACTGTGAAACCAAACATAAAACAATGTGTGTATCAACCGATAGCACACGAAACAATACAAGTATCAAACGATACTGTGAAACCAAACATAAAACAATGTGTGTATCAACCGATAGCACACGAAACAATACAAGTATCAAACGATACTGTGAAACCAAACATAAAACAATGTGTGTATCAACCGATAGCACACGAAACAATACAAGTATCAAACGATACTGTGAAACCAAACATAAAACAATGTGTGTATCAACCGATAGCACACGAAACAATACAAGTATCAAACGATACTGTGAAACCAAACATAAAACAATGTGTGTATCAACCGATAGCACACGAAACAATACAAGTATCAAACGATACTGTGAAACCAAACATAAAACAATGTGTGTATCAACCGATAGCACACGAAACAATACAAGTATCAAACGATACTGTGAAACCAAACATAAAACAATGTGTGTATCAACCGATAGCACACGAAACAATACAAGTATCAAACGATACTGTGAAACCAAACATAAAACAATGTGTGTATCAACCGATAGCACACGAAACAATACAAGTATCAAACGATACTGTGAAACCAAACATAAAACAATGTGTGTATCAACCGATAGCACACGAAACAATACAAGTATCAAACGATACTGTGAAACCAAACATAAAACAATGTGTGTATCAACCGATAGCACACGAAACAATACAAGTATCAAACGATACTGTGAAACCAAACATAAAACAATGTGTGTATCAACCGATAGCACACGAAACAATACAAGTATCAAACGATACTGTGAAACCAAACATAAAACAATGTGTGTATCAACCGATAGCACACGAAACAATACAAGTATCAAACGATACTGTGAAACCAAACATAAAACAATGTGTGTATCAACCGATAGCACACGAAACAATACAAGTATCAAACGATACTGTGAAACCAAACATAAAACAATGTGTGTATCAACCGATAGCACACGAAACAATACAAGTATCAAACGATACTGTGAAACCAAACATAAAACAATGTGTGTATCAACCGATAGCACACGAAACAATACAAGTATCAAACGATACTGTGAAACCAAACATAAAACAATGTGTGTATCAACCGATAGCACACGAAACAATACAAGTATCAAACGATACTGTGAAACCAAACATAAAACAATGTGTGTATCAACCGATAGCACACGAAACAATACAAGTATCAAACGATACTGTGAAACCAAACATAAAACAATGTGTGTATCAACCGATAGCACACGAAACAATACAAGTATCAAACGATACTGTGAAACCAAACATAAAACAATGTGTGTATCAACCGATAGCACACGAAACAATACAAGTATCAAACGATACTGTGAAACCAAACATAAAACAATGTGTGTATCAACCGATAGCACACGAAACAATACAAGTATCAAACGATACTGTGAAACCAAACATAAAACAATGTGTGTATCAACCGATAGCACACGAAACAATACAAGTATCAAACGATACTGTGAAACCAAACATAAAACAATGTGTGTATCAACCGATAGCACACGAAACAATACAAGTATCAAACGATACTGTGAAACCAAACATAAAACAATGTGTGTATCAACCGATAGCACACGAAACAATACAAGTATCAAACGATACTGTGAAACCAAACATAAAACAATGTGTGTATCAACCGATAGCACACGAAACAATACAAGTATCAAACGATACTGTGAAACCAAACATAAAACAATGTGTGTATCAACCGATAGCACACGAAACAATACAAGTATCAAACGATACTGTGAAACCAAACATAAAACAATGTGTGTATCAACCGATAGCACACGAAACAATACAAGTATCAAACGATACTGTGAAACCAAACATAAAACAATGTGTGTATCAACCGATAGCACACGAAACAATACAAGTATCAAACGATACTGTGAAACCAAACATAAAACAATGTGTGTATCAACCGATAGCACACGAAACAATACAAGTATCAAACGATACTGTGAAACCAAACATAAAACAATGTGTGTATCAACCGATAGCACACGAAACAATACAAGTATCAAACGATACTGTGAAACCAAACATAAAACAATGTGTGTATCAACCGATAGCACACGAAACAATACAAGTATCAAACGATACTGTGAAACCAAACATAAAACAATGTGTGTATCAACCGATAGCACACGAAACAATACAAGTATCAAACGATACTGTGAAACCAAACATAAAACAATGTGTGTATCAACCGATAGCACACGAAACAATACAAGTATCAAACGATACTGTGAAACCAAACATAAAACAATGTGTGTATCAACCGATAGCACACGAAACAATACAAGTATCAAACGATACTGTGAAACCAAACATAAAACAATGTGTGTATCAACCGATAGCACACGAAACAATACAAGTATCAAACGATACTGTGAAACCAAACATAAAACAATGTGTGTATCAACCGATAGCACACAAAACAATACAAGTATCAAACGATACTGTGAAACCAAACATAAAACCCTAGTAACCCGTACCGGTTACAGTATAAAACCCATTGGGTGCAAGGGGTTCTAGAACTGGTCGTACCCGTATTCTTCCGGTCGCTTTTGCTGGCATTCTGCTTTGTTTTTTGGTTTGGTTTTGGCGCTCACAATTATCTGTACTTTCTGATTCACCTTTTCCTTTACTTCCTTTATGCCTGTATTCTATTCTACTTTTTCTTTATTGACTCCTTTTTTCTTTCTTTTTTTTACCCGTTCCTTCCTCTCGACTCATTTTCATGATTTGATGAGTTGAAGTCTGAATAGTGGGTCTGTGCCCTTGTCTTAAATGTTGAGTCACTCGTATTTTGCTGATCCCCCTGTGCCTCACCTTATTTTAACCTCTTAGCGCCATTCTCAATTATTTCGGTTTTTGCGGTAGGTAAACGCCGAGGACAGACTTTTGATTTTGGCGAGTACCCAACCAAATCCAAAGCGGAGGAGGGGCTAGGCTTCCCAACATACCCCCCAAACACAGCTTTACATAATCTTGTCTCAAAACAACGTTTTCCTTACCGCAATCATTCCCATCTAGTATTCCGTGACGTCACCATGGTTCTGCCACTGTGCGGTAGCACCCAGCGTGACTACGAGTGCGGCTGATAGATATATTCGTCACGTGAGTCTGATAACAACGCTTTGGTGAGAAAGCCTCGCCAAAATCTCTTATCAGGCCCACGTGACGAATATATCTATCGGCCGCACTCGTACACGATGAAGCCTATACCCCCATTTCAACGACCTTACCACCCCTTCTTTCTTCTATCCAGCACCAACACCCTCAACACCTACAAAGAGAAGAGAACAGCATTTGCAGATTCCCACAACAAACCAATGGCCGATCCCGGGAACAGTACTCGCGACATCAAACCTCCAGCAAGACTAGGTACTATTAGTGATGACCTCGCGCTATCTATAGCCGGCTGCCCCGTCTCTTCCCTTACTAAATGCCAAGTGGCCTCCATTCTCTTTGCGCAACTAAACTGCTGGAATGTAGAGCAAGTTGTCGCTTGGCTGGACGAAACTGGCTTTTTCGAAGAATTCACCCTACATGCACCAAATGTCAGGGCTATCTTTATGGCTCAACAAGTATCTGGATATGTACTGCTTCATGCGGCCCATGATAGTGGTTGGCTGGAACCGTTCTGGTACCCTGGCCCATCTGCAAAGCTCGCGAGGATCGTCCGCAAGATTTACGACGACGCGGGTAATGATCCATGCCACCTCCCTTATGATTGCCTACTAACCGGCCTCAAGAATTACAGGTGCCCCTTGATACCGGACGTGCATATTCGCAGCTATTATGGGGTCTAAGGGGTGGTCCGGGTGGGGATGAAAATGTGGGTCTCCGTTTATCTAAACTCTAGTTAATCGTCAGCACTAATGCTTACCTCGCTTTCATAGACTGAACCCCTGGTTATTGTTATTGTCCCACGATGGCTAAAACAAATTTGGGACTTCCGATTTCACATTGTAGCCGCAGTCCTTGTTCTTGCCGCTCTGGCTTTTGCAGGTGTCCATTTGGCTAAGTAGGCTTCGGAGAGGTGCCCGCAGGAGGAGCCTGCTCATTGATACATTGTCCATATTTTCCATGTGCATTGTACCCACGTCCGATTGGGCTATAAAGCCCTATCATAAAAGTTGTGCATGTTGGGGGGAGAGCGTCTGGTGGCCGTTTTCATTTTCATGTCACTAGACTTGTCCTGTATATACATAGCTCGTCCTCTCATGGAATGGGTCTTCACCAGTGTTCCCTCAACAATTCTTACATTTCCTTTCTAGTTCAGACAGATCTACCCCAATCCCAGCAATTTCTTCCAACTCTAGCTAACACACTACCGCAAGGACCCGAATAAATGGGCCATGTGCTTTGCAGTCCGAAATTTCCTCCTCTGGAAAAGGGGCGAAATACACACCAAAAAAAACGTGGCCCCCGTGACAATTGAAAAAGAAGAAAACACCAAACCTGACCGAGAAAGGCGAGTCGAGCACATGGCCCGATTATTCAAGTCCCTGCGGTATCCCCCAATTCCCATATCCAATTCTGTTCTATCGGCTCCCACAGCCCTGGTGGCCTTTCTGTGTTGCATGACCGCTAGGGTGTAGCACTCACCCGTATCAACTCCTAGGAAACCTCAATCCACAACCGTTTATCATTCACCGCCAACCGCTAAAACTCCCCAAACATTTGCACTTTACCGATCTCCTGCCCCACCAGGCCCATGTTTATTCCAGGCCCGGACTCCGGGCAAAATATACAAACACACTACCGCGCATCTGAATGACTTTCACAGCTGGTCAACATCTCTGGAAGTTGGTAATATGGAGAGACAGGCTTCGTATATCTCAATACCCAGAACATCCAGCGCAGTGTCAGGTTCGAGCACTAGCCTGTACTAGAGTCAGGTGAAGTTGCAAATTCAAGAGCGGAGATGGTGTGTAAATATTGAGAAGACCAAACCCAGCGGAATGAAAGAACACAAATGGCAAGCTCCACTCGCTTGCAGGCAATTTTGGCAATCGACCTCGCCACACAACAAACAAATCGCCCAGTCGCGAGAAAGAGCAAAACTTTCTTGCAAAAGAAGCAATCAATGAACCCCGTGACCGTGTTCTGTGGAATGTTCATATCTATCCGCTGATCTGTCTGCCACTATCATCCGCAGTGGTCCAACCAGGTCCTTCTCGTTGTCCGTTCGCGCTTCCCTCGTCAGTCTGGCTCTCGCGCTTGTTCATTTCGTTCAACGATCCCGTCCGCCCACTGTCGGTTGTCGGGGAAAAAAAGTTGGGAAATGAAACCCGTTGCGGGTTTTCTCGACAGCAGTTCCCACAAACACCCCGCAGATCAGTTACTGCTATAAAAACCTAACTAAAACTATCTAAACCTATGACACTTTCCAATACACAACTCTGGGTGCTCACAAAACAACACAAACCCCTTTTCTTCCCCACAAGACCTAGGGATGCCCGCCGGTATCCGTAAATATCTGAAGATGCCTACAATTGAGACCACAGACAGCCTTGGGCACAGTCCTACCAGGCCTAGCCAAGGTGAGGCTGTTCTGGGCTTTATAGGCCTGGCTTTGTCAGGGCCTATAGGATTCATTGGTGCTCCGCGGCCTCTGGCAGGCTTTAGGCATATGCCATGTGGTTAGTAAATATTTCTACACAGTTAGCAGATGTATAAAGATTCCCGCAAACAACGAAGTTGCCTACTGATATGCGAAGATGCCCTCAGATATCTATACACACTTGCAGATGCCTGCGAATATTTTCAAATACCCACAGATACCTCAAGACACTTGCAAATATCTGCAAATATGATGCAATATCTCAGGAGATATCTGCTAGTTCAGTCCTGGAGCATGCGAAGAGAAATCAAAAACATTCCCGTTGGCTCAAAGCATTGAGAGTAGTGTGGATGCTGGGAAACCTCCTATCCATTGTTCCCATCCGGCCAGGCTACTGACAGGCTGGCCTATAGGCTTTAGGCCAGGTCAAGGCAGGTCACTCGGGCAAATAGCCTAGCTTGATATAGGCTGGATGCAAGCCTTCCAATGTGCCAGGACTTCGTTGTGTCAGCCAGGGCTCTTGATTGGGCTGGGCCGGGTTCATTGGGTCGGGCCCACTGTAGAGCATCCTTGGGCTGGGTCGGGCCTGGAAGTGCCAAGACCGGGTTGCCCGGCGAACTTGACAAAGGTTTTACCTTGTATCGGGGAGATTTTGAACCATTTGAGTTGCGATCACTAGGGAAACAACAGTCTGAGCACATGGAATTATAGAACAGAATTTGCTCTTTGTAGAAAGGTTAGAGTGGAAGCAGGTTCAAATTGAGGTAGTGTACTTAACAGCTAGACTGAAAAGGAATTAGGGGTCTTGGATAATCACTTGTTCTGAAAGTTAAAAATCACATACCTTCAGTATGCAAGCTATATGAGTCTTTTGTTTTTCTATCTCTACAGATCTGTAGTTCCTCTTTCTCTCATTGTATCTTCTTTCTCTTTGCTGTAAACAATATATCAATACTATATGATGAGCTTTTCTTCCCTTACTAGGGTCATAACTAGCCCTCCAGCCACTCTCCCAACTTCCAGTCCCCTCACTAACCTTACTCTTTATGAATCTGAGCCAAAAGAACCTCTTACTGCAGAATATATGGCAGAATGTGAATTAAGTTCCCCATCTCTATCCAACCCAATTGTGGCCCTAGCACATATATAACCAAAATGAAAAAAGTTCTCTCTTATTTTCAGTTTGGGGACCTCTGGAGTCTACTAATGGAAAGTTAGTCACTATTGCTGATATTGAGTATGTGTATTATAAACCAAACCTCTAGCTATTAATATATGTCTGCTACCCAATTTCCATACTCTAACAATTTCTTCTATACTAAGAGGTACTGTGAATGTATACAATATCTCCAGAAGTGCCAAAAGTCCCATGGTACAAGAAATCTAGCCAGTTAGCTAATATAAGTCTATTCAATCTAGAAAGAGCGTACAGCAAAAGCAAAGTGTTTGAAGCATGTCCAACTGTCAATTGAGTAGACAATGTAGTTGGCAGTAGTTGCTGAAATACACCTAATAAGAGAGAGGAAGAAGGAGATCAGGCTAATTGATCAACAATATCAACAAATGTTCTATCCCTGACTCCAGAGTTATTAGATATACTTTATGTAAATCATTTTTACCTACCTTGAACTTCCCTCATTATTCTCAGAATTTTTTAATGATTATAATTCTAGATATATCTTATTAGCTATCATAAACTGCCTTTTACATTTCCAACATGGCCAGAGTTTTATGACTTGCTCTATGTTCTTTATCCTGAGATGCCAGAAATACTTCCTGTCTTATCAACTATAGTTGAGTACAAGATTATGTACTACTACCAAAAGGAAGTAAAAGGGATAACAAGATTGCTCCATCAAACTGAGTTGCTCATTTACTTTATGACAGATATGTGGATATCACTGAATCACCTTACTCTTCTAGCAATTGTAGTGCATTATGTTGATAGGAATACACTTCTAAGTTGAGCTAGAAGGGGTTTATAGTCGAAAGAATTAAGGTAAGATTTTTGTTGATGCCTTAGAAGACTATGAGATTCAACATAAAACAGTATATATCAGAATAGACAATGGTACAGTCGTGTCCGTTAAATAATTACACCCCCGGGCAACAACCATGACAACCACAATCAACCAATTCAACCACAAAAAAAAAAAAGATACAAATTCAATTAAGAAATAGATGAAAGTAAATATCATAAGCTCCAAAGAAATCCTGCTACCATTTTGTGTGACCCC